>CM042430.1:28861936-29184436 GCA_023631565.1 Gymnocephalus cernua
TTCACAAATTTAGTAACCAGTATTAACAGACGTATGCATACAGTTTCACAATCTTAAGCAGGGCCGGATTGGGACTCATTTTCAGCCCTGGAGTTTCATGCCTTAGACCGGCCCACTTTAGTTCACGACTAAAGGCTTAATTCATATTACTTTTATCCTATTCCCTTTCAATAGTGGGCTTTGTATATTCACTATTGTTTGATTAAAAACATAATGGGTCACTAGTAACACTTAGGCATAGAAAGTTGTTATATTGTAACTAATGTGATCACTGCAAAAAAAATGCTTTTTTTACTTAGTATTTTTGTCTTGTTTCCAGTCAAAATATCTAAAAAAATCTTACATCAAGATGCAATTTACTAAACAAGTATGAAAAAACACCTCAAAATTAAGTGATTTTTGCTTAAAACAAGGCACATTATCTGTAAAAAATAATTGTTTAAGATTTAGCTTGTTTTAAGCAACAACAAAAAAACAAAATCACTTAATTTTTAGTTTTTTTTCCAGAAAACAAGACATCATTTCTTATGCCATTTCACTTGTCTAGTAAATGTATCTTGAATATAGAATATTTAGATATTTGAACTGGAAACAAGTAAGATACTAAGTAAGAAAAGCATTTTTTTCAGTGATAACGTTTGGTTATTCACACATTATGGTACATCAGCAGCATCTTTCACAGTGAGAGCATTAGTCTCTTCACACCTGGCTCTGTTTCTGACACTAAATGAAATGTTTTACATTTATTTCTCACCACAAATATCCCCTTTTTACAAAGCTTTCAAATCAAGTCAAGTCAGTTTCATTAATGATTCATTATTATTAATGTAGGCCTATAATATTCTCAGTGCATGTTTCATTGAGCAGGGCTCTGGTGTGTTGGGCTCCTGACTGGAGCTCGGTAACGTTACCGGGCCTCGCTGCTCGTCACTGTTGGCAGCAAACCGGACTAGAGGCGGCTGCTGCTCAACAGCTACAAGAAAAACGGTTGATACATGAACGGTGGTTTGCAGACAATGTTGTTTTGCACGGTCGCGAGCATCTTGCACTGCTCCTAACTACCTTAACGTTAGCTTACTGACCGGCCTCGTCGTCTTCATTTGTTTTTTTGAGGAAAAATGTGCTCAGCTTAGAAGATTTGGCCGCGTCACTTTCCAAAGCTTTCTTCTGTTTTATTCTGGCCTTTTCAGCGCCGCCTTTGCGCTTTCTGTTATCTGACTTTTTTATTTTGAGCAATTTGCAAGGTGCCGTGTTGGGGGGGGGCGGGCAGGTAGTCAAAAGATAATCACGTCATCATTAACCTGCAGGCTGCACTCTGCGAGAAAATATTAAATAAAAAAGAGTGGGACTGCGATAAAATAATGAATAAAAAGAGTGGGGCTGCTGTGAGTGCAGGCAGCCATAGGGACAGCATCCATATTTCAACCCAGTGCCATGACAACGGCCCTCGCGGCCAAGAAAGCAGACCGGCCCACCGGGAATTTTCCCGGTGCTCCCGATTAGCCAATCCGGGCCTGATCTTAAGACTAGACTTGTCCTAGCAATCAGACAATGCTGCACAGAGTTTAGGTTCGTCCAGTCCCTTCCAGAATATGAACCCAGTTTCTAACTCTGCCTACACTTGTATCATTCCAAGCCGCTCCTTGAGTCTCCGGGCAGATCATCATCCCAGCAACCAGCTCATTTCGAATGATGATTCACTCTTCAGATATTTACTGTTTTTACCGCGCAATCTTATCTAACTGCCCCTCTTTTGATCATATTTTAATTAAAGGTCAAGCTGAAACATTCTGTGTTGGCTCAGACATTCTTAAATAATGAGATGCTTTATGCCTCTCATCCCAACCTTAGTTGAAACACACAACTCGTAATACATCCACAGTAAATATATAGGATTAGCATGATTATTGTCAGATTATTCCTTCACTGTGTAACTGTAATGTAAATTATTAAGTTAGTTCACTGATTTTGTGACTCCTCTCTAAGTTCCAAATTAGTCAGCACCGAAGAGAGACTGAATAGGTAACAGACCGTAACTGGCCTCCATGCTGCTTAATATTGTTTACTAAGAATCCCACTTGTAGTAACTTTCTTCGTAGTCCTTCCCCATGTAGCTACTGTATATAACCAAAGACAGAAACTGGCTAGACACTGGACTGCTGCGCTATATTTGCAAATGTGCCAGAGGTAGCCTGCGTCTGTTTATGCAAGTTCGGTAATAGCGCACGCTATGCTTCCACATTTTGAGTAGTATTTATCTAACCTGACACCCATCAGGCAAATCAGCGTCTTTCTCCGCCCACTATACCGTAAATTGCGCTGTAGAAAAGCGGTACTGGTGTTATGATACGGCTGAGTGCAGACTGCCATATTCCCACTGCTGATGCTATGACTGTTTGAAATTATCCTGATGCCAATATTTGTAATGTAGCGAGGAGTTTAACAACTGCTGGAATGGAATGTGTACATATGAAAGGTAGCCTACTAAACAAGGAAAAAGGAAATTAATTATACCATCATGACTCTGCATATAATCACACATGATTTAACTGATGGAAAATAATTATAAAATTGGCACCCTGCAGATCAGATGACTCAGAAAGAACTGCTGATATTCTGTTGATTTATCCCATATTCCGTGAACCTAGAGTAGGTGTTGCTTTAGCTGGAAGATCTACATGTTTACCGTAACTCTAAACAGTCTTGAGAACGAGTGACCAGCCAACAGAGTGTGTAAGAATGTGACTACACAAACAGAAACCCATGCTCACAAATATGCAGTAATGCATTTGCACAGATTCACATAAACATTGAACATGTGAGTGTGCACATGGACTTAAACCTCAGATGAACCTGCAAACATTTTCAATTTAGTGAGAAATATGAGTATTTCAAATCCCTGGAGCACAGTATTCTGGTCTAAACATTACACAGGGAATGCCTTGCCATCACACTCAAACACTTCACAGATGTGCCCTAAGCCCACTGTCTCAGGGATTGGTGTGCAGACAACCGTGTCATTGTTAAGTATTTGTAAACTACTACTATATATATATTTGGTTTCTCCCTCTCTATACTCACCCATGTACCTGTATGTTCCTCTTGGTATATGTGTACTGCTGTCTGTGCTGTATTTCAAATTATATTTTATGTAATTTAAATGGTATGCATTTCTAATGTATTTCATTTTCTAGCCCTCCTTCCCTTTCCCTAAGTGGCTTTGCCACTTGTCAGGCCGCACTTGTATATAACATCCTGATCTTAATGACTTAGCTGAAAAAATAAAGGTGAAAAGAAAACTATATACACCCCTAGGCAATCCTGTCATCCCAACATTAAGGCCAGGTGTCCTCCTAGGTGTGTCAACACAGTACAGCGCGTCAAAGCCACAGCCATGCTTTTTTACGTTGACTTATTATTGTGGCAAGATTAGAGATGCAGTGGCAGAGAGATCCCAGAAATACAAGAGGCTGCTCTTCTACTGTAAACCTGATAGAGTTCAACTGAAGCATAAACAAGCAGCGTACGTCCCTGGTGTGTGTCCAAGTGTGTATCCTAAACCTGTAAGTCAGGACAGGTTGCCACACGTCAACATGTGAGCATGTCAGACTTGTGCTTGAAGAAGAAAATGTTAGAGGAAGACAAAGGGAATTAAAGCAAAGCCCATAAATAAAAAAGATGAATTTATCATCAACAGCAGGGGATGAAAAAATGTTTAAGAAAAGATTTGTAGCTGCCTGTCTGTGTTTGGTGGAGAAATGAGAGTAATATGGTCTAAGTTGTTTAAACTAATCTAGTATTTATTTTCAGTGTGTTTCCTTTTCTAATTACCCAGTGTGTATATGAATTGTATTTTTGCTTCTGGGTATTTTGAATCTAAGTGATATGTTTAAATGTAAGCTGGGGGAGACAGACCAGACCAAACCACACAACTGACAGTAGACACCAGCAACAGTACATTTTTGTAATTAGAAATTAATAGTTAAATCATGAATTAACTTATTTACTTTTCTGAAAAGTCAAAAGCCTAAATCTATATCTATCTATCTATCTATCTATCTATCTATCTATCTATCTATCTATCTATCTATCTATCTATCTATCTATCTACCTACCTACCTACCTACCTACCTATCTATCTATCTATCTATCTATCTATCTATCTATCTATCGGCCCTGTCTTGCAAAGGATTCCTGTATCAAAAATCTAGTTTTAAGACCCTTAATGACTACTATATTTTAAACTTTGAGGTGAAATACACAAAGCACAAACCAATGTTTGCCTGGGGCCCCACAACAGTTATAACAGCCATGGTTTGGAATCATTTCGAAAGCATATTAACATTTTAAAGGGATATATAACAAAATAAAAACTGTTCCTGAAACATATGCATGTTGCAGTAGTCCACATGTTTTTGGTGTGACCAGCTGTTCTGCGTTTATTCTGACTATTGTGGTGGTGGACTGTGCTGTGCCTCCGACTCCATGAGAGTCAATGGACACAAGAGCTGTTCACTGATCCTGTTTGACACTGCATCTTGCGCACCTCACAAATATAAAAAGTCCAAATCTGGTAATGATCACCATCTGTTCTAGAAAGCAATTCCATTCTGGTGTTGTGAAAAGCAAAAACATTGCTCCCAAAAGTATCTTGTAAATAATGATGTATAGCTGTTTCTTTACGTAAACTCCTGCCAAACACAGTTCACAAAATACCCAAAAGAGTAGTATATTCAAAATCAATGAAGGATTTAAACCACTGCAACGCTTGTTGCGATTATATTTGGATCAGCAGGAGGAGAGAGATTATTCTGTTTGGTCTATATCCTATCTCCTTGAAAAATAAGCAGCAAGTATGCAAAATGAACACTAACAGTTTTTTTTTTTATGTATGTCAAAACAGTGGAGGGCTGATGGGTAAATATGGTGTGCTGCTTTAGTGTACCTGAAGGGAGGAAGAGTTGGTAAGAGAGAATCGTGAATCAGTTATTGTTTATACATTAATAATTGCAATTTTACACCATACATGTCCCATGAAATTGAGATGAGACTGCTGGCTCGTTTCATCTCGCTGTGCTGTTTTGCCAACACAATAAAGCCAAAGGCAATAGAAGTGATTGCAGCATAACAGATATCAGATGCTGCTTAGCTGTAATAAGGTCCAACATGTTTTCCCCACATGCGGTTATTTGATTATCTACCCCTCTATATCCACACAGTATATATTCAGTCATCCTCCTGCTCTGCCTGTGTCAGCCTGTGACTGTGTTATAACTTATGACTGATCTGCAGGCACATGCTCTTTGTAAACATACACTTGCTAATAATAGGGAATCCCTCATGGTGCTTTGGCAGTGGATGGGCATGTTCAATCAATATAATCCACTTAACTGGGATGGACACAGATTACTTCAAGGTTAAACAACCTGGTGTCTGTTGAATGAATTGCCACTGATATGTCAATTTGTGATATTAAAACATGTTCCATTAGCCGTGCCATTACAGCATTTAGATGTGAGCAGCTATACCAATCAGATATCTATTAGTGTGCATTCCCATGGCTGTGTTTATCTGACACGTTCAACGGGCATATCCTGGACCCCGTATACGGAAAGCAGGCGGATTTATCTGCGTTCAGCAGACGGATTTATCTGCGTTCAGCAGGCCACTTCACAGTCTCTGTAAACGTAAGCACGGATGCACATTAATAGAGAGGAAAGGAGTGAAGGTTGCATAAAAGCAAAACACAAAAGCTTACTGCAAAGTCATTAGAAGTGGTCGCCCGGATAAGACTGTTTTATAGTTTTTACAGTTCTTCAGCGACCCGCACGGTGCCAATGAGCCAAGTTCTCCACTTCACAATGACGCACGACGGGCGCGCAGAGATGGAAGTTAAGGCTCCCTGTGGAGCTTTTACTAATGGACTATCAGGATGTTTTCTTTTACTTTGAAACTCGATTGTCGGGAGCGTCTCTAAACGACCATCCTGTTGTGCCTTAAGGTCACTCTATGATGTCAAAAAGTACTGTGAACAGTACTTTTGGAAAACCCAGATCTAAAATAGCAGTTATAGGCTAGGTTTAAGATGCAATCTCATTGTTTTTAATTGTTGGAGACTGTATTTAAGTAAGGCTCCCAGGAGGGTATAGCAATCAAAACAATGTGTTTATTGATTGAGGATCTTTGACGATTGATTACAAAACGTAAACATTAAAAATATAGGCTAGCTACTTGGATAGGCCTACATCACACTACACTGTATCATGCCAAATGCAAATAAAGAGTTGAACAACATCCCACAATAACTAAAGATCACATTTTCCCTCGATTTATTCACTCGCATTAAACTGGATTCTCACCTGAAGCTGCGAGTCCAGACAGGACGGTGAGGAAATAGACCCCTTTTACGCACATTGGATGGACGGCAGGCTGTCCGATGACCAAGAGACCAGGAGTCAACTAGCCCACTGAGACTCACAATGACTGGAACCCCGGCCGATACGTCTGTGAATCCCCTTTTGAGAGGGATAAAAACATAAAGTTACGCTGAGTCCTCTCCTCCACCTTGTCTCTCCAAAGACGAGTCCCAACTCGCCGCTGCGAATACATTTCGTTTCAGCACCCTCCCACACCACATTTTCGGGCGGAGTTACAAAGTCATCCACTCTCCTGGCCGCCTTCTTATCTGTCTCTCTCACATGTTAAACCAAAACCTGGTAAAGCTCACAAAACCTGTTCTGCTGCTGCGTAAAACACGTTCACTTGTCTCTCTGCTCTCGGGGTTGGTTGTCACATATGTGGAGATCAGGGGCGAACCTAGGATCAGACCTTTAGGGGGGCTCAGCCCCTGATGAGAATGTGACATGGATACAGTGCCTTGCAAAAGTGTTGAATCTCTGAGCTAGCTATTGAACAATAATGTCAGTTTATGTTTTTTGACCATATTAACACTATGATGGAACTACACCTGACACTTTATAAGTCACAGTAAACTACCAATTTGACACAATGTTCCAACATTCAGCAATTTTAGTTGCTTACATTTCAATTTTGGTTCTAATATCTTCACCATGAAATTACCAACTTGTCCTCGGGTCCAATTTGACCCGTTTTCAAAATTTCAAAATCAGAAATATTACTCAAACATTTGATCGATTCCATACAATGCTCTTCGCACGTACAATTCATGATCACTACTTTTATTAAATTTTGGATGTTTTATTTCAAAAAAATTGAAATGTTTCAAAACTGTATTGTGACTATACTTTGACTCTTTGAAGTCTCTGATTATCCATCAACATACGTTCCTCTATTATTAGTCTAAATATTTCATAATTTCAGCTTTTTTAACTAAAAAAATAGGTATCATTTCCTACAAATGAGGATTATGGTCATGAATTCCAAAAATAAGTGTAAACCTAGTGGTAATAACTTGTTAGTGGTGTATGGTGATTGGGTAACAAAAGCATCGAAAACGTAAAAAGAAAGGCGACAAAAACAGAAAAAAGCATCAAAAGTGTCGAAGAAAGGGATATATATATAATCTATTTCAATCTCACTGCTTTATTTAACTTATATTCATTTGTATTATATTCGTTATGAAACAATGGCTTTAATTTAAAAGGCTTGATTTTGCCAGCACTGTAAATTCCTTTATTTTACTTCTCATTACAAAGAATAATTCAAACAAATAATTACCTGGTTCAAATGCACGGTAAGAACAAGGGGCATTGATGAGTACTATTATAGATCGGGTATCCTATTCAAAAATGTTTTGGTGTTCATATATTAAAAAATATGTTTTACTGAAACCCCATTCATAACAGTAGGGACAACCAACCCCATAACGTTCATTCAATGTAGGAATGACTATTGAAAGATGTTTTAATGGTGAGCAATTTAAGCAAGAGTAAAAAGTGTGACAACCAACCCCGGTCTCCCTAATAAAACATTTAAGGTACTTATGCCTCTTTATGATGTGACATATTATGACTTCATATTGTGGGATATGGTATGGTTTTGACATGTTATGTGTAATCTATGTTGAGACCTCCTGGATCAAATTGTATTCATAATTGTTTTGACTTTAATCATCAATTTTAATTTAAAAAAAAAGCAAGTTACTTAAATACAATGAGTTAGTCAGAAAAACAAAATGGTTAAATAGAAATTCCCTTTACCAATATTTTTTTTTAATAATAACCCAGTGAATGGTCTGATTACCGGTTTGAACCACTTGGGGGCAGTACTACCTCTGTAGTTCTAGGCTGAAGCCTGTCAGTAAAAGATCAAACAGGCTGGTATTTAGTTCTCAACTTTTATGGCTGACATGTTTTATTAAAGTTGGGAGTTAAATGTCACAGAGTAAAAATGTTTAACTGTGAAATGACAAGTGCATTTAATGTTATGTTGACTTCACAAAGGTGTATAATCAATGTAGAATCTCAATAGTCAAAATTGGTTGTTCTACTGTACAAAGCTTAACAGCCTTGACATCAGAGTGTATTATGTATTATTTACAGTAACACTCAGTTCTTGATTCTTATCACCTACTGTAGACTACTGTGTATATGTATTAAGGGAAATGCATATAAAACCCATACAAATGCAGTTTTACCTCAACACTACAAAAAAGAGCCTTAAGAATTATTACTGAATCAAATCATAAAGTCAAGTCCTGCTTGACTGCACAGATACAAAGCACTATGCATTATGCATTTTGAGTTTCTGGCAATAAAATCAATCAGGACTCACATAAAGGAATATTTCTATGCATCATACTCACTCAGTTTGAGGTTTAACTGTGAAATCATCTTCAAAAAATGCTTCCTGTGGGGCGTGTGTGTGTGTGTGTGTGTGTGTGTGTGTGTGTGTGTGTGTGCGTGCGTGCGTGCGTGCGTGCGTGCGTGCGTGCGTGCGTGCGTGCGTGCGTGCGTGCGTGCGTGTGTGTGTGTGTGTCCTAGACAGAGAGCGAGTCAGAGGGAGAACCACCACGTCTACTTCTTTTAATCTGTTAGTCTTATTGAACAGGCAGCGTAGTGTTTTTTAATACCTTGTAGTGAATACATTCACTAACCTGATCTATAGAATAAAAAGCTCAAGAAACACAGTACAAAAAACAGAGTTTGTCTTAAGAAAATGAACAGCATGGGTGTTCGGGCCATGCTCGCCGTCCTCCTCCTGTTCATAGCTACTGTGAAGGCTGATGAAGGTAAATATCAGTAGTTAATTTCATTGTATTTTATTTTACTTAATATTTTTCAAGTCATAAACTTTCAATATATTGGTTTGGAATTATAACACACATTCTGACAAAAGATATGACATTTAAGAGCAACTTTTCCAATTTACTTAATTTCATTTCTGCACCTTAATTGCTCAAACTGCTATGTTAAAAAATGATGTATTTATTCATTTATTTTGTTTGTTTGTTTCACCCCACTGTACTGTGTTCTTCTTTCATTCTGATTTACTAGTAGTCTATTTGGTGGTCTACGACTTATTTGTAGTGTAGTTGTCTGAAAAGTATATATTTTTGGATACATTTTAATTTGTTGTATTTTTGTTACGTATTGTAAATATATCAATCTCTGTGTATATAAGACATTAGCATGATGTAATGCACAGTAACACAAGAAAAAAACCCTGAAGTGAGTTGAGTCTTGGAAACCCACCTCAGCTGTCTGATCATACTCATTTCTCCCTGAAAGTAATGAGGAAGAGGGGCCCTGATGAAATGACAAACTAAAGCCAGTACTCTGAAGTTAATATCTGTCCTATTACAGGAGGAGTAACATTCTGGAGAGACAAATTCACAATGATATGTCCTGGTGATGGGAAATGGTTCAAGAAAGAAAAAGAAGATCTCGCTCATGGTGGAAATATATACAAGCAAAAATATAATGGCAATTCCAATGGCTTATACCACTGTAAATACAACGATACTGTTGACCAAAGGGAAAAGAAATATTATTTCTACGTAAAGGGAAAGGGTGAGTAAAAAACAAATTAAGATTTATCACAATGCTTTATCTGTGTTAGTTATCCTTACTGAGCTTTCATTCGTTAACTGCTGACTTTTGTCCTCTAGCGTGTGCAGACTGCTTTGAGCTGGACTCGTTTTTGGTTGGGTTGGCCATTGTTGTGGACGTGCTGGGGACAGCATTTGTGATGATGGTCATTTACAGGTGCACCAAGAAGAAATACTCAGCTGGACTTAGTCAAACTTCCAAAGGTATGCACTCAAGCAGTTCACAAAGAACACAACTTTTAACTACTTTACATGTCTTAGTTGAGTAAAAGTTTACCTATGTCCCTTGGGCCGATGCACTTTTCATGCACATTTTAGTTTTGACACAATGTTGATTTTTCTGTGAGACCTATCAGCAATTGGGAAACAGAATTGTACATCTAGTATACTTATGCAGCTGATGCAGCTTTTGCAAGTCCTATTTCAGTTATTTTTAAGTAGACCTATTCTGTCAGACTGCCTGGGTAGGGACTCACTTTACTGGTAAGACAACGGATAATTTAGCTGCATGCACAATCAACTACAAATCGTTTGTTTTAAGTAAAGTCTGATAGCACAAGTGATTGGAAATATAACGCATCTTTCTGTCGTTATCTTTTAGCTCCTCCTCATTCAGCAGGCCGAGGTCCACCTGTTCCACCATCCGACTATGCGGTAGGTATTGTGCACTTCATTTTCAGATGCATTTTTACTTTTGCATTTGTTGCATTCAAAAGATTGTCTTTTGCATGTCTAGTTAAAATGAGGGCAGCATTAATTGGTAATCATCTTTCAACTAGAAATTGTAAATTGCCAAACATAATCTGTCAATCGTTTTTCAAAATAAAACCAAAAAGCAAAAAAAATGACTTTTGTCAAAACTCGTTTTCAAAACCCAAATAAAAAAAATAGATAATGACTCGTTTTTCCAGTTTCCGATTTTTGTTCTGAAATGAAAAAAAAACGGATAACGAGAGTTTCATTGAATTTTGATATTTTCAACTGACGCAAATTGCGTGACCCGGAAGTGATCTCTACTAGGACATTATCAGATAGCATGCAAAAAAAAAAATAATAAAAAAGAAAAAGTAACATCATTGTCCAGGACTGGAGGAGTATTCTGTCATAATTATGCAGCTTTTTGACAATGGCAAAAAGTCAAGATTTCCACTGCAGCAGTAACGTTTAGGTGCCCCGAGATGGTCGGAAGAAGACGTGGCCAGTAAGCATTACTGAAGTATCAATAATATGACATTACACTGGAGGGAGGGTTGGATTTAAAAGGTTTAAATTTTGGTTTTGGAAACAAGTATTGAGAAAACAAGTCATTTTTTGCTTTTTGGTTTTATTTTGAAAATTGAGAACGAACGATACACGGATTCCAGTGTCCATGCAAAAAAATCATGGAAAAATAAAATGAGTCGAGGTTAAACGGGTGATTTTTGTCTATTCATTTTAAAAAACTTAAAGGAATAGTTATTTTGAGAAATACATTAATATTCTCTCTCACTGAGAGTTTGATGAGACAGACCTGTCCCTCAAAAATAATGTTGCCATATAAATAAACTGCATTCTTAATTACACAAGGGACATGTATTTTGTCCCAGATTAGTTTGTTTTTGACATATCACAAATACGTTTCTACAAGTCTGCGTTCCAAGTCTATGGTTGGAGGTCGGGATTGACTTTCACCCAGGACTCTGTTGTTCATGTCCTGTGTAAAATGTCAACATTGATATTTTTTACGTAAGGCACTTACATAAGGAACTTACTGTAATTTATATCACATAGCCTACATAATGTACTTAACATAATTTAGCGGTAAGCTACATAACAAATGTAGGGTTCTTATTTTAACCCAAACTACGATCTTTGCCTAAACCTAAAACAAGTAGTTTAATTTTAATCAGAGATGGGGACTTAAGTCACACTTAAGTCACACAAACAGCGCGACTCAACCCAAAAGACTTCAGACTTGACTCAGACTCGAGCTTCGAGACTCGTCAACAACCTCTTTTCATGCAATTATTGCTTTTTTGAATCTAAATTTATTCATGTATTTCTATTTTCTTTTATTGGCGCTGGGGAAATGTATGACGAGCTGCATGTTTCCTGCCCTTTGCCATAATGTGCAACGTAACACATGCATTATGCCTATGTGCGCGCACTCACATATCAAACAATGCATTGATGATGGCCACACCAAGTCCTCCCGGAGTTGTGCCTTTTGTCATTAGTTTTGCTTGCAATAACTTCGCAAACAGTGGCAGTAAGCGAACAGCTACGTGCAAGGTGTGTGGCACCAAGATAAATTATGCCGGATCAACAACGTTGAACTTCATCAGGCATCACAAAACGCACCCAGATAGGTCAGTCACTTGCTAATGTGAAAGAGACATCAAACTTAGCATATATCACAGGTAACAAGCTAACCATTGCACAGTGTTGTGCTAACGCTGGGAACAGGCAAATTGTATCTTTACAGTTGTATCCATATGATGTGGCAGACTTAGGTTAATATTTCACCAGGTCTGAGGACTAGAGGGATGTGTTAAGTAACAGAAGATTATTATATACAATGTCCTAAGTTGGAGACCCAATGTAAGTTCTGGATGTAACAAAATTAAGCTAGCTCCATAAAAGCATACGTGATATTTTTCCCATCACAAGTTCACATGCACTCTTGGCTGCAGTGCCCACATTTTATTTCAGAAAAAAAAAACATGATAGAAATGTTTAGTATTTCTTTAGCTATTTCCCCCCACAGAACACTACACATATGTCAGTTTTATGCAGATTTTATTAGTGGCAAGCAAAATAATTTACCATGGTAGGTAGCTACAGAACATGTTTTGAATACATAAGATTTAACAATACAGTGTTAGGGACAGATCAGATGGCAAAAGACTTGAGACTTGACTTGTACTTGCCCCTCAAAGACTTGAGACTTGACTTGAGACTCGACTTGGACTTGTGAACATCTCTGGTTTTATTAAAAAACAACGTGAACCATGTGTTTAAAACTGCAACTGTTCAAAACATATGCTAGTATTGTACGAAGACATGTTGAAACAAAAGTAATCCTGGAGAAAATACATTTCCCTCAACACGTAATTGAGAATGCAGTTTAGTTGTATAGATACCTAACTTTTTAACCCATCACATAATTCTTATCTAACTAAAAAAAGAAGAAGCTAAAAAATGTCAAACTGTTTCTTAAAGTAAAACATTTTAATTTTCTAAGTTAATATACTCAATACAGTTTTAAAAACTCTACATCCTGACAAAGTTTACAAATGTCCCTGGAAGCCAGTGTGACTGTGATTAATGGTTTTATTGTGTACTGTGATTAACCATCTTAAAACATTTCCCAAATGTATGGAATTATATGACTATGATGGACCTAATGTTGTTTATGTTTTTTTTTTTTTTTTTGGCAGCCACTGAATCCTCGCACTCGCACCCAGGATCCTTATGATGTCTTGAACAGGATGGGATAAAGACAAGTCATCTGTCTGCTCTGGGTCACTGGTTAAAAGGCAACATTCATAAAATACATACACGAACATCAGTCATGCTCCCAGTAGCATGCATACACTGGCTTTTGCTCTCTTGGATTTAAAGGGTTGCTTGACCCAAATGGCAAAACAAATCTCACTTAAGCCTGGTATTACATAGCCAGGCAATGTAGTTCAGGTTTAAATTGTCCAGGTATGGTGCCACCACCGTGGTAAAACAGAGCTGAATGGCATTTTATTTGGGATCCTCACAGTATTTAAAAATTACAAAAATTGAAAATACATTAAAAAACTACTTGGTGACTACTTTTGTCCAAAGAAATAGTCCACATGAAAACTGTTGACAGTGTGTATAGTGCATTATTCTGAGTAACAGGTATGTTGTTTCTGTGTTGCCGTACATTAGTATTTCCCAACCTGAGGGTACGTCTGCTGTCACCAGCAGGTTCGTGGAAAGATATAGTGTAGCTCAGCTAATAAAAACAGTTTAGGCCATTTCTTTGCTGTTTTCTCGCTTTTTGCTCGCAGGTTTCTCTATAGAGCTCCCCCTACAGCTTCAGAATAGATATTTGGCAGCTCCTATGTTTACTTGTGTCTGACTCCTCACTCGGTCAGTCTCCCGTTTCCTCTTTCTCTGTTCCTCCGACAATGCTTTCCTAGCTTTCTGCTTCTTTTTTGCCGGCTCAGCCATGACGATATTGTGTGAAAAACTCCATCGCTACCTTGTTAGAAGCAATTCGTTACATTGTGAGACCTGATATCACGAAAGTTGCAAGGGTGGTTTTTCCGCTCACAGGCACTAGGGGGAAGCAAGATGACCACCATTCAACAACAAAAAGAAAAGTCATATAACCATTCCAATGACTCCGAAGCTGTTCAGTTAAGGTAAATTAAGCTAAAAAAAAATGGCATAGTTCCCCTTTAAAACCTTGACACCAACTGTTTTGTAATGAAGACTGCATGGAAACTAGTTAGCAAAAAGCCAACAAAAAGCTAAAAGTAATATATAAATTATTAAAATGTCCACTTTATTTTAAAAATATCTATGCAAACTTGACTGACTTTTGAACAAAAGAAAAATGACACCAAGCCTATAAGAAAGCACCGACAATGTCCACTGTGTTTTGTTTTTTTTTTGCATTGAAATGCTGCTTGAACGTGGCCGGGTTGGACTGATATCGCCTGGCAATATAATGGATGCGTCTATACTGCCTGAATAGCAGTAGTTTTTTTGCTAGCCTCTCGCCCTGACGAGGGCCTAACCCCCCAGCTTTGTGATGTATGGTTTTGGTAAGACTGTTTCACGACTCATAGCTACAAGCTGCTATTGTTGCCTTAAGCCTTCCCTTGGTAATGTTACTGCAAGTTTTTTCTTTTGGCGGTTGATTTGTTTACGTTCTGTACTTTAAAGACTCCACTAGCCTTGGCAGCGTGACTAGTGCTACCACTCCTGGTAACGCCTTGCCAGGACTGGGATCTTATCTTCTGGTTTTTCCACAGTGTCTCTACTTTTGTTTTCATGAATGCCCGTATAACTGTACAGTTTTTAGGTTTTTTGTTTGTTTTTTCGAATGCTGTGCCTTGAGCATGTGATGCTGCCGGTGGTGTCTGCCTGTTTGTGTTGTTGTTGCTCTGATATTTGGACTGCTCTGCTGTTCTGAGAGTCGGGGACACTGGGAGTCCCTGTTAGTTTCTGGGATTTCAGGTTATGGGGCTCAGATTTACCTAGTCGACCACTTTGGACCTGTACTGGGTGGGGTTGGGGGTGGGTGGGAAATTGGAGGGAGGTGGCATTCTGTTTTTCTTTTTTTGTGTGTGGTGCCTGTAACGTTTGTTCTTCATGTCACGGGATTGCTAAATTTAAAAAAGCAAATAAAAAAAGTTTGAAAAAAAAATACTGCTTTTCACAATTCACTTTTTTTTTACAATTCCATAGAGCCAACACATCTATCACCATCAAAGAGAATGGGTACAATGAATGGGTACATGAGCCCATCTGATAGGGGCTGTGCCGGGTATGACATGACAGACACATCTTTTTGGGCCTTTATTTTTATAGGACAGCTGATGTCATGAAAGGGGAGAAAGAGGAGGAATGACATGCAGCAAGGGGCCACAAGTCGGAAATTGAAACCCCGTGGCTGCTGCATTGAGGAGTAAACTTCTACATATGGGCACACGCTCTACCAGGTGTTTTAAATACTATCTTTCAATACTGTGAGCACCACAAACAAATATCCATTCATGTCCATTGTACTGGCATGGCTGCAGAAATCTCAGAGACAAAACCAAAACTATATGCATGGCTAGATAGCCTACGATTAGAAGTAACTGAGAAAACATGTTTAGTTTTTTTTTTAATATACATAATGCACAGATAATGTTGTGTTCTTTTGATATTGTCATACTGGTGTTGGCCTTAAATGATATGATGAAGCATTGAGATCATAGTTAAAAGTGCTGTTATACTGGACTGCATTGTATTCAGAGGTGTTTCTAATATCCTTCCCTTCTCATGTACGTATGTAAATAGAGAGGACAACATTTTTTAATTTAACCTAGGCCCTCACTAATAAACATAATTGACTTAACACATTTTCAACAATTTTACATTATCAGCGTCGTAAAGATAGAATTTATGGCGGAGCTGCTATATTGGATTTCATTAGATTGTACAGATGTGCCCAAATAAAGTGATCACTGAGTGTATACAGTATATGTTTTTTGTAGTGTACTGACACTGTAATGTACAGTGTTGGCCGAGAGTCTAATTTACAATAGTGCCATAGATTAAAAAAAAATCACATTGTCATTTCAAATAGAGAGATACCCGAATACATGTTTTCTGTATATGTTTATGTTATGTTGTCAGACATTTAAAACATTTCTGCACAAACTCATTCTCTCAACTCATCAACCCGCTTACTGCGTTTTCTGCTTTTCGGATCTAGGTAATCTGTTGTGTTAATCTCCTCGTTACTGCAATGGTCACACACATGTGTCACTGATGAATAAACCACAGTCAGCAGTGTTCTATTTCTTCATTGTTCATGGCCGGAAACAATACTGAGATGGTTATACAAATATAACTGTATGCGATTCATGAACCGCAGCTCATATATCCGTAGCACACCCACATGCACACAATCACCATCAATATGTTTTCATCTCTATAGAGCCTCTCTTGGTGTGAGTAACATGACATGCTGTCTTTGGAAACATACTATATATCTCTGAAACTTGTCTCAATGCATAAACATACTTTATACCCATAGGGCGCACAATGGAAATGCTGTGTCAAGTTTTGTTCTTCTGTCTGTACAAATGTGTTTTTCCCAGCAGCGACGGAGCACAGCTGTACTGATGGAAATGAAAGTGGGAAACATGATGTAATATTTGTTCTTCTACTAATGATTAATAATTCTAGCATACTGCATGCAGCTCCAAGGTGTAATGTTTAGTGGAAACACACCCACACTTACTGCTCAGTTATCTTCATCTAACATCAGCTGTATGTGTGAGAGAGAAACAAAGAGGTAGAGGAAAAGGGGGGGGGGGGGGTGTAGACCAATGTGCTCCTCTATCTGTCTTAAGTTGAGTCAAACCGTTCCCACACAGACCTACATCTGCTCAACAAGTGTATGTGCTTGCGTGAGCGAACAGCTGTGCACGAACATACATTAACATGTGTGTGAGTGTGTAAAAGTGTGTGCACATGCATTGAGGCATTGGTTTTGTGTGTGTGTGTGTGTGTGTGTGTGTGTGTGTGTGTGTGTGTGTGTGTGTGTGTGTGTGTGTGTGTGTGTGTGTGTGTGCGTGTGTGTGTGTGCTGGTGCGTGTGCGTGTGCGTGTGTGTGTGTGTGTGTGTGTGTGTGTGTGTGTGTGTGTGTGTGTGTGTGTGTGGGTTGATCAGGGTTGTGTATCTGAGTGGAGCTGTCTAAGTTTCGTTGTTTGATCTCTACCCTCTTCCTCGGGTAGAAAACTGCAGTTTGTAGCTTTGTCACAGCAACACCAAGAAGAAAGTGAAAAAATCTGAGCAGTGATCAAAGAATTTAAACTATAGGATTATCTGACATGGGGGGGGGGGGCTTCCTCTGCCTCTCAGATAGTCTTCTTCTTTGTTACTATTTTAACCTTTCTGTCTCTGCCATCTTCTTCTCTGATTTCCTCTTCACCCTTGTTGTGTAATACTTTCTATCTCTTGCTGTCTCTCTATATTTTCCTATTCATATCTTTGGCGCAACAGACTGAAATGGACCTCTGAAACATTGTCACCCTTAAAAGATGGTAATGAAATACAGCAGCAATAGCAAGTGATGGAGGACATTTTCAGAACCTTTAGTAAAACTACAAAAAATGTAAAAATAACCATAAATAAATGCCCTAAAGAATAAAAGTACAGTATTGTAACTACGTTGTACAATGTACTTCTTTATTTGGCAACACCTGTAGTTACTGGTGGTAAGAGAGAGGTCGGTTTGAAACTACAGGTAACTTAATGCAGCTCTGATACAACTGTAGGTGAGTGAACAGTACACAGTGAGGCTGGCATCAATGAGATAATGTTACAAATCAGTAACACTGGACTAATGCATGTCAGAATCCAGGGCAGAAATGGCAGACTCCAACACTGAAAATGAAAACTACTATATAGCGAGGTAAATCTTGAATGTAAATACATTTAATGACTTTTGCTATAAAAAAGTAAGTAGCAATCATTGCAAGCCTCCAAGTTATTGGCCTCCCAACCACTAACCTCTCAGACCTCAACAGCAGAGCCATCACACGCAGAGCATAGCACATCCTCAACCCATTCTTTACGCTGCATCCATCTGGCCATATGATACAGGTCCCTGCCTGAAAACGGTATGTTATGGCAAGGGGGGACTTTTGTTCCCTCTGCCATAGCAGCACTCAACAAAAAAACATCTACAGTATGTGTGTAGGTGCTATGAATGTGTATGTGATGTCTCTCATAAACATGTTCTGATGTGCAATGTATTTATGTATCTATGTATTTATGTGGCAACACATTTCCTTGTTAAAGGATAATACATAATCTATCTATATATGGAAATGTTGTATGTTTCTGCATAAGTATAAAACCATATGCAGAAAAATGTGCCCCTTTGACTGATATGTTATTATATATTAAATTATCAGATTAATACTGATGCATTAAAGTGTAAGCAGCATTTTACTGTTATAACTGGACGAGGTGGAGCAACTTTTAACTAAGTATTGTAATATACAGCTTGGTAGTTTAGAACAGTTTTAAAAATGTATTTGTTTGTGAAATATTGGATATTAGACCTTTAAGCCTCCAACAATTATTTAAAAGAAACCATCTGAGTGGTTTTAGAGGGGAAATGTCTCTCTGTAGACACTGCTTCTTTATAAGGAGTCACAAACCAAACAAGGTGGGAGCCATTGGTTTAATCTTAAACAGTGCGTTATTTTTATAAGATTATCATATATTTTAAAATCTTAAGTAAAATCTTAATCCGAAAGGTAAGTAAACTACTAATCATTGTTGTCAAAACAAAATATTATAACATTAAAAAGCACAATATATCAGAAGTAGCAAGTTAATACCTCAAAACTTTATCTAAGTACAGTTCTTGAGTAAAATTTCCAACACTGGTTATAGCTACCAGCATGACTAGACAGCACACGTTTTTTTCCTCAATTCCTTATTTTGCATCATAACAATGACACATGAAATTAAAATAAACACTTTATTTTGAAGTCATGAAATGAGGTGGCTGTAGCTCTACTTACAGTACAGAAAGAGAAAAAAACATAGATAATGAATGAAAATACAACATTGAATAAAATACTACCAAAACAAGAACAAAGACAAGAGATAAGAGATAAACACTGAACTATAACATACACTAGGTTAACAGTTACTCATTATGTGAGTGGTCTTTTACGTAAGAGCAATGTCTCACAGGCATGGTGAAGCTAAATGACAAGAAAAAAGCTAAAACAGTTTCATACAGCACAAATTACATTAAGGAGGAGCGACATCCATCCCAGATACCAGACTTTTCCCTCCTGCAGATGTTGGAGTTGCAATGGAAAACATGGAGAGTATGTTGTCAGCTGGGGGGTTGGGGGGGGGTTACGTCCCAGGCTGCGAGCCAGATTGCCTTTTATTTTCTGTTAAGCTTATCATACGTGTCTTTCTGATGACGTTTCAGAGGCTGAGGAAGGAACAGTGAGGTAAAGAAAGAGAAGGGACAAAGACCAAAAGACTCGCTTATCATTAAAAAAAATGTAAATGTGATAATCACTTAATGGCAATGGATATGCCTTCACATTTTAGCTTACCTCGTAATGTTCAGTGGGAGCTCTGCTGCTTGCTTCATGTGGAATAAATGTCTGTCTATCAGAGCCTGAGGATAGATGTATTGGTAATATCAATATGACAAATCAACAAACGTGGGTTAAGTTACAAACTTTATTATTTAAGTTAATAAATTACGAATGCATTACTTTTTCTTGTTTTTGTGTATGTGTTATTGCTACTTTTACTAAGGAATGAATGATAGATAGATAGATAGATAGATAGATAGATAGATAGATAGATAGATAGATAGATAGATAGATAGATAGATAGATAGATAGATAGATAGATAGATAGATAGATAGATAGATAGATAGATAGATAGATAGATAGATAGATAGATATTACTCTTCTTGTGGGAGGTGATTGGACCGATCCGGTTCTGAGATGCAGTAAGATAGACAGCCACTCCTATCACAATTGTAGCTACCAGGTTTCCAATGATTATTCCCGCTATTGAAGGCACGTCGAGCTCTATGCAGTTGTCACAGGCTGGGGACACACGCAAGCACACACACACACACACACACACACACACACACACACACACACACACACACACACACACACACACACACACACACACACACACACACACACACACACACACACAGAGAGTGTAAATATAAGTAGGCTAGTACAATAAAAGTATAAAAGTACACATAAAACTAACAAAAAAAGTCTTTCTGCAGAACTTACTCCGAATTTTCACATAGATCTTCAGTTCGTCAGTCGTTGGTTCGTCAGTCTTTGGTCCTTCACATTCGTACTCCCCTGTGCTCTCATCTTTGTATGGCAAGGGTTGTGATGAGACCTTTCCATATTTATAAACTGTTTTGTCTCCACAAGTCAACTTAAGCCCATTACCCTGATCTTCCACTTGAATCTCTGTGAGGAAAAAAGATTTAAACATACGTTCAGGCATGTTGCTAGTTGCTATTATGCAACTCAATAAAACTGTTAAAGCAGTCGTCTTACCTTGACAACTGACAGATGCTGATGGAGGAAAAAAACATAAACATATTTACTTTAATAAAATTGGCGAACAATTTGCTATCATTAATATAATAAAATTTTATTTTTTTCTTAAAAACCCAACTGATGTAAGATGTTTGAACACAGTTTCTCCTCATTTTGATTTCATGTCATTAAAACAAAACCCACCTGTCAGTGTCCAAAGCAGCAGCAAACAGGCTGGCAACACTACTTGACATTTCATCGTGTGTTTACTCCTCTGAGTTCTGCTGATGACAGAAGGAGATATTTCAGAGAAAACATGCGACAGAAAACAGGAAGGACGCCATTTTCTACTCCCTGTCAACCATTTTATTCAACCTATTATAACAGATAACTGATGACGACAGACAAAAAAATATGTTTAAATTGCTATTGCAAGACAGTAATATTAGCTAATCTATAATTAGATTTCAGATTTGGGGTTTAGATGATTTTACTAAAATTAATTGTAATATTCGGTCCCCATCAAAGCATACACTTGTGCACAACACAATCTGAGATAAAAAAATTAAAAATACAAGATTATATCCACAGGAAATTTGAAAAGTACTGACCTTGAAGTAAAAAGCTGCTGTGTCCCTGTTGTCAAAGCATCCAGTCTCCGTCTGTTGCTCTGTGTGTGTGTGTGTGTGTGTGTGTGTGTGTGTGTGTGTGTGTGTGTGTGTGTGTGTGTGTGTGTGTGTGTGTGTGTGTGTGTGTGTGTGTGTGTGTGTGTGTGTGAGAATGTGTGTGTGAGAATGTGTGTGTGTGTGTGTGAGAATGTGTGTGTGTGTGTGTGTGTGTGTGTGTGTGTGTGTGTGTGTGTGTGTGTGTGTGTGTGTGTGTGTGTGTGTGTGTGTGTGTGTGTGTGTGTGTGTGTGTGTGTGTGTGTGAACGTGTGTGCGTGTGAGCGTGCGCGTGAGAAGGAAGTGAGTGTGATTGGTTTATGTTCCGTCCCAGCAGGCTTTGTTGATTTCTACATCTGGGGGAGTCGGTGTCTCTGCAACTTCCAGCAAATGACACTGGTGGAATATATCGAAGTAACATTTACTGAAGTACTGGTTCTTTGCTTGAGCATTTCCATTTATTCTTCTTCTCCACCAGAATTCAGAGGGAAATATTGGACTTTTTACTCCAGTACATTTCTTTGACAGCTATTGTTACTAAACATGTTATTACATACAAAAACATGTTTCATCACATGATGCTTTGTTTTAGATACGCAAACGCTATTAAAGATAATTAAAACTAGCTCCAAATTGACTAACTGCAACAATGAAGTGCTACTTATACATTATTTCACCAGAAATAGCAATCAAGAGGGGACATGTTTTCTGAATTGAGCATTTTTTCTTCTGTGTTACGATATGTACTTGTACTCAAGTACTGCAGGACCTTTATTTGGTAATGGAGTATGTTTACAGCTACTTTTAGTCAAGTAACTCATTATTTTCTCCACTGCTGATGTCAGGATGTACTGTCAGTGGATTTAAATGAACCTGGTCTGTAATATTTACTACATTGGCACCAGGAGAACTGCAGTGAATTGTTAATTCATTCTCTATCAACCACTGAACAGGACTTTATATTATTGTTATGCATGTTCAGGGATCTAAAATGTATCATCATTGTGGAAACTTGATTGATTTCACTGCAGATTTGACCCTTATGCCATAATTAATTTTGTCGAAGCAGCTTCCACATTTTCGAAAAGACGTGCAGCAATCTGTGAAGGAAAATCTTCATATTGACAATGAAAATAAAGTCACTACCAGCCGTATATTAACTGAAATGACTGATTAACTCTGAATGCTACTTGCTCTTTGATTGTTTTTGTGTGCGGTGCGTAGAGCAGCTCCAGCTCCAGCTGGTAAAACAAAGACATGAACACAACCATGTGTGTTCAGATTAATATTTTAATTCCTTGCTTGTTGTGAGTGTTTGTCCCACTCTGTGTAGCAGAATACATTCCCTGTTTGGCACAGAAGCAGCAGAGAGAGAAAGCAAAGAGATGCTCCCACAACACAACTCTGCTTCCTGTCTGAAGAAAAGCCACAACAGCCTGTGACCTAGAGCTAACACCTGGACGCGCACACACACACACACACACACACACACACACATACACACACACACACACACACACACACACACACACACACACACACACACACACACACGCACACACACACACAGTCAAACTTGCATTATTGGTCTCCTGCACCTGCAATTGTAAAAAAAAAAAGGAAGCAGAGTATCAAATTTCTTCTTCACCAAATGCAGCAATGCTTTCACCACCACACAACACACTCAAAAACACACATTACGCTCATGACTATCCTACATTTTTTCCATCATCTAAAGTATCTTAGAGCACCCCCTGGTGAGCGCCTGAAAACCCACAGCAAGCCCAGCATTTACTTCATACAATTTTGATATTATCTTTATTAGATGTCCTCTTTTATACACATATACATATGCATACAAATATACAGTACATGACATGTTACATGTCCATATACAAATATGTACTCCTTAAATATGTACCATCTTATTTGAATATTATTGGTCAAAATGTAAAATTGCACGTACAGTACATTATCTTGGACATTCTGGTGTTAGTATAGAACAATTAATGCATTCCAGTAATGCAACAGGGAGGAGGACATCATGAGCATGTGGTTACAGGTGGAAATTATGTCGAAACATACAGAATATGAGCATTTTTTTGTAGAGGTCATTGCATTGCATTGTTGAGACATCACACCAGGGGTGTATCGACCGGAGCACTTGATTCAGAGAGACAAAAAACATTGACAGTTTTGTTTTGTGAACAAGAAATTCAAATGAATGTATGAACTTGAGAAAGTGAGTGTGTTGGTACTGTATGAGGCCCAGATAGACAGAGATAGTTTCTGGTTCCTAGTCATACTGGTCCAGCTTAAAGGTGACTGATGATTGGTTCAATGACCGAATGGCAGTAGCTCTGGGTCTTCTCTTAGACAGCTGCACCGTTGGAAGTAGCTACACATGCACGTACAGTCTGTGTGTGTGTGTGTGTGTGTGTGTGTGTGTGTGTGTGTGTGTGTGTGTGTGTGTGTGTGTGTGTGCGTGTGCGTGTGCGTGTGCGTGTGCGTGTGCGTGTGCGTGTGTGTGTGTGTGCGTGTGCGTGTGCGTGTGTGTGTGTGTGTAAGTTTGAGGTCAGTCAGAGCCAGATCTCCTCACTGCTTGTGCTGTTCACCTTATAGATGTAGCCCACCATCGGGTATCTGGCAAAACCTGGGAATCATAAGGGGGGGAGAAGCATTTACAGAAAACACAAAAAATTAAACACTCACTGCTGTTCCTCCACACTGAATCTAAAGCAGAGATCTTCAACAGGGGGTTCGGGACCCTTTGGGGGTCCTCAGAGTTACTGGAGGGGGCCCAAGTTATTAAAACAAGTTCAAAAGTTAATGTCTGAGAACATACATAAACATGAGTCCAACATATTATTAGCAAAGATAAATCAGCCTATTTGTGATTTGTTTTTAAATGTGCTCAACGTTGATGTAGGTAAGGTAGCCACCCACAGTACAGTTAAACTTAGGGATTCACTGCACTACATGTCTGTTTAACATTAAAACATGATGTATAAATATATGAATGTCAAACATTATTTGAATGGGTTCCTGCTCCGTCTCTTTTTCAGCTAAGGGGTCCTTGGCCTAAAAAACATTGAAGACCCCTGATCTAAAGTATAAATAAGAATTACAAAGAAAAAGATCAACAGTATCGGAGTGTATTTGCCTGACCTCTGGCAGCATAGGCTAAAGACAGATCTTCCTCCTCCTCCTCTTCCTCTTTCTCTCCCACAATGCTCTGCTGGGCGGCCTCTCTGACTACAAGATGTGATGCAAAAAGAATGGATACACAGAAGAATGCAAAAGAAATGTATATGGATTAGTTTGCAGGGACAGTTCCTGGGAAATACACTTAATCTTTCTTGCTGCTGGTAAAATGAGAAGATTGAGAAGATTGATACAAATCTAATGTCAGAGATTGGCATCTATCTTCTCAACTAACTCTGGGCAAGAAAGGAAATAAGCGTGTTTCTCAAAATGTTTAACTATTTAGGAGTAAAAGCTGTTCATGAGGCATTTATCCAGCCTCTAGTGAAACCATATGTATCTTTTCTCACACCCATGTGATCCCAACATGGTTATTTTTTAGAATAAGACTGTGTTTTGTTAAGTGTTTTGGACTTGCAGTGCATCATTTTGACATTGAATCCCATTTGATGACAATCAGATGTATCATTGCCATGCAGTACAACTTCTGAGGTCTCTATATATCTGTTGTATCTATCATCCTTGCCTGTGGACACATTTTACATGTTTGCATATTCAGTAGATATGTTATACACTGACTAAAAGACTCTATTGGTTACACAAGCAAGCAATCCCCTATAATTGTAATTCAATTTTACAGTTCCTTCCAGGAACCTTCCCTTATGAATTTACAATAACATGTCAGTTATTTTCAACGAAAATTATTATCAAATTATGATTTTAACAGAGCTGTAAAAGTACATACAGTACAACTACTCAAGCTGCCCGTTCTTCAGTGTGATTTTTTAATAATACTTTGCATGAGTATTTCTATTCTGTGACAGCTAAAAACAGAACACGTGCAACAGCAGTCTATGAAGTAAAGTACATTAATATGCTTCACAATTAGACATTTTATGTTATTAATTTTTTATACTTCACCCTGAATACATTTGTACTTATGCTTTATTAATATTCTAAATGCTGGGTTTAACAAGAAAAATATTTTTTAATCCATGTTTATCAATCGCTCTTCTCTGATAAAGCTTGTTGCTTACTACAAGCATGACTGGATTAACCCACTAGGGGGCCAGGGAGCTAAAACATTTGCACAAACTATTGAAGCACAGTGAATTGGGGGACCCACTGTCAGTTGCTGCAAACAGCCATTTTATGCTGCGTTTAAGACCTGTAGGAAATATGGAAGTAATAACTTGCTTGCTCATAAGAAACTTGGGCAGCAATTTATCGCATTTTACACCAAAACGTTCGTTGTTCCCTTTATAGTTCACCATATTGTAAAAGGCTCCATTTTGCCAAACTTTAGCATTGAGCACTGATTGTTGAAAGAACTAAAATATTTGTATTGAGTGGTGTTTTTGACTGACTTTTAATTGAGCCAGACGTTTGCCATCTTGTGACCAAAACTAGCATACTGTACCATGTCATGAGTTTGCAAGATCACTAAATGTATTTATGGTTTAAAACTTACTTCTAAATTGTCAGTGTCACATATGATACAGCCTATATCTATTTCATATACTACATGTGCAGATACTACAGTGTATCTTAAAGGTATAGTGGAGGATTTTCTTTTTCCGGGTGGATCATCAAGACTATTGGTCCTCCTAGTTGTCAATCATTCTGGGATATGTTTACGTAAGGCCGTTGTACGTGCCGTGACAGGCCAGCGAGCAGACGGCCACGGCCTCCGACCATCGACAGTATATAAAAGCCTCCGACCGCTGCCTCCCCGCTCTCGGCGATAGCTTGTTTGTTGGCCTGTAGCATGCTAAAGTTAGCTATAGAGAGGCTTGTCGTAAATTGCTTTCCACTTATCGGTGGCGAGTCTGACATAGTGGAAAAAGTGCAAATCTTCTTTTGGAAAAGAGGCTTGTACAGCCACACCGACAGCAACTTGTAAACAGAGCGTGCAGGAGGAGAACTAGGCTCGTGCATGCTCTCTCGTGCACACGTTTAATAGGCGTTCCCTCTCGGGAGCATTTTTTCAAAAAGTGGAGAGGGCGGTTCTTTTCTAAAATTCGGGAAAATCCTCCATTATACCTTTAATATATACTGTACTAGGCCAATGTCTGTCCCCCATAAAGCTCCACTTACTGTATCTGTGTATGAGGTGAGGGTCTTTTTAAGCTCCATAAATTCGTACCTTTTCTCAAAGTGTTGAGGTCGTTGAGCTGCATGTTGGAAGGCAGAGACATGTTCTCTCTGGGGATGGAGGTCTTATCAGTCTTTAGATTGGCTGAGCTGCTGTGAAGGAAATATGGAATATGGAGGAGAGATATCAACGTGGATTAGACATGTTATTATTGGTTGGCAGGATGGACATCAAATATTCATAAGAGCACCAAAATGCTTTCATCAGCGTTTTCCTTTCAATCCACTAATGATGCGGAGATGGAAATTATTAGATAAGTGTGTGATACAGTGCCAGTGTAGTGTTAATAAAAGGGAGGTAGTTGTAGTGATTATAAAAGCAGATTGGGGATATCACACTTGTTAAAAACCCTTAGATCATTTCTTGACCTGGCTTGACAGGCTAGCTGTCTGTGTCCAAAGGTAACAATATCCCCCCCGCCCTGAAGGAAGTGTGACTGCGCCAGGTCAAGAAATGATCTGGCACATGAACCCTGTAAACAACTTCATTTCATTGTACAATCCTGTATTGTGTAATGACAATAATAAATCCTTGAATCCTTTTTGTACAGATTAAACAAACAATATATAAAGTGGTACGTAGCAAGCTTTAGAGGAGCTGGTAGGTGGGTTTTGTTACCATTAGACAAAGCTATAGGCTAGCTGTTTCCCGCTGTTACCCTGTTACCTGTGTCTTTGTGCTAAATTAACAAGCTGCTAGCAGTAGCTTCATATCAACATTCAGTAAGAAAGGGAATAAATGGATTCCCCAAGATGCCAATTAATTCCTTTAAATGAGCCTCCAAGGACAGTTAATATGAAGTTGCAAATTAACATATTAGATACATCTATTACTTGTAGAGAATGAGAGACAGTGACATTTTTGAACAAAATCAATTTTCTTCCATTAGTCAGTCTCACAACTTTAATTTTACTAATTAAAAGGATCAGACCTGCACTTATTTCACCTTTTTCCTTTCAGAAGCCACATAACTGATATCAATTACAATTACAGTTGACTAGCAATGGACACATTTACCACTCATCACCACTTGGTGGTAAAAAAAGACAATGTCTACCAAAACATATCTCTCTACTGGATTTCAAACCATCCTGTTGGCCTGCTTTACTTGTTTTTTCTGATTTTACTGACAGAAGTCTGATTCATTTATTTACCTTTTCTTGGTCATCAGAATCTCCACTGGCTCATCTGTAACATAATACAAGGAGATGTATTATCCTGCTGAATTAGTGTTATATACCACAGTGCAAGAGTCACACATTTTCTAGCTGACTTGCTCACTTCACACACAGACACACTCTGGTCTTACCAAAGGACTTGCTCTTGTTTTTTTGCATGAGGCAGAGAACAATCAGACTGAGGACAAGGAGGGCCATGAAGGCCATGGCTCCCCCAGTCACTATTCCCAGCATAGGTACCTCCACACGAGACTGCAGGAACTCTGGAGAGCGAGAGTTAAAGGGATAGTTCAACATTTGGGAATTATGCTTATTTGCTTCGAAAGTTAGACGAGATGATTAATACTACTCTCACGTCTGTATGGTAAAGATGAAGCAGCTAGGACACAGTGAGCTTAGCATAAGAGTTCTCAGTTTCCCTTTGCCATTTGCCATCACTGACCTGCCAGTGTGAGGTTGCTCTGCACTGTTCCCACACTGTTGCTGACGTTCAGCGAGATATTCCCTGATAGGCTACCGAGCGTGACCTTCAGCGTGTGATTGGTCAGCCAGGGGTAGCTTCGCGAGTCCAGGATGAGGAAGTCTGAGGTGTTGGCCACCAGCTGGCCAGACTGGTCCACGAAGGTGATGGTGGCAGGCGGGTTGGACCGTACCAAGGCAAAGAGGACCAGGGAGAGGCCAGGGTCTGAGGTTTCACTGTAGTGGGCGTTCAGCCTGAGGATCTCTGGCTGAACTGGGAGACGGAGGAGAGGAATAACTTTATTCCCTGTATATACAGAAAATAGCTGGGTCCACTTACAGTCCTGAAATATTTCACAGAGACTCACACTGGATATTGAGTGTGACCGTGGCATTGTAGCTCTCTCCTGTCCTGGGGTTTGATGCAACACACACCAGCTCCCTGTCCCACTTCCTGGCCCGCAGCGAGAAGGTGCTGTTGTGATTGGTCCCCGGTCTCACGACCTCAGAACCTTCCTGCGACGTCATCACCAGGCGCCCATGGTTGGGCGGTGGTTCTCTCTGCTGCTCTCCATTCAGGTACCATGTTAGCAAGGGAGGGGCACGGGGATCCCAGCCGTCTGATTGGCAGTTGAACCAGTGTGTCATGTTCTCCTGTAGTGTCACAGCCGCACGGTGCTGTCCGTCAATTTTGGGGGCGGGCTCAATTGCACCTGCAAGTAAAGGATTAGTGTTGATGTGGATATAATAGGACACTGTGGGCAAAATTAAAACATTTAACAAAAGTTAAAACAACTTTTACCTAGCCTGACTGAAAAGGTAGCGAAAATGTATTTCTATATATGTATGACTTTATACGTAACCTTTCACCTCACACAAATATTACAAGTTAAAGGAATTTGGGAAATATTCTTTTCTTGCAGAGTTACATGAAATTATTGATACTACTAATATTTGTCATCATTACAATGTGGGTAGGAGTTGCAAATAAACAATGTTTTAAAGAGCCCCTATTATGCTTTTTTATTTTTTTTGTGTTTATATAGTTTATAGTAGTATAATATATAGTATATAGTTTGTGTATATAATAGATGTATAAGTACAAAAAAAACACATTTCACTCTAAATGAAGCTTTCTCTCCCACAGTCAGCAATTTCTCTCAACTGTGTGAAACACCTCACCCACATTCCTGTTTGAAATTCCTCAATTAGTGATGTCACTGATTGAGAATGCCAACCCAGTTTTTTATATGTGCTGCCCATAGGTGCTGGTACACTGATGGAAGAAGTGAAGTCGCTGTGCTGCAGCAAATTTCACCGAGGCCAAAAATAAACATTTTGGTTGTTTTGTTGTTTGTTTCGGTTTTCTACCCTATGAGCAAAAGGGAATACCACAGCCCCTTTTCTCTCTTTTTTTCTGGTGATGTAGCACCAATTTCAAAAATATATGTGCCTTGTTACTGCAAAGACAGCCCAGCTTTATGAATGTATGAACCATTTTTTTCCACTATGAAGTTACAGCCAGCAGTTAGCTTAGCCCAGAGACTGGGAGCATGGGCAAATTAGCTAGCATGGCTCTATCTAAATGAACTAAATCCTCATATGAACACATCCAAAGTTCACTAATTAACACCTTATATCTCATTTATTTAATCCATACAAAAACCAAAGAGGTTATGTGCTTGCAACAAGGAAAGACAAGGAAAGGGTGGTGATGGCGCAGTGGTTAGAACACGTGCCTTTGGTGTGGGAGACCAGGGTTCGATTCCCACCATGATCCATCAACCAATGAGTCCGTGAGCAAGACACTTAACCCCTAGTTGCTCCAGAGGCGTGCGACCTCTGATATATATAGCAATTGTAAGTCGCTTTGGATAAAAGCGTCAGCTAAATGACATGTAATGTAAAGACTCCAGGACAGAGCGAAGCTAACTGTTTGAAGTGTTATGACCTATTATTAACAACATTGTCATTAAAATAGGTGCAGTGCAATAACCTTGGGGTCATTTTAGTTTGAATTCTAATTAAGCAAAAGGAACAGGTCATCTAGGTTACAGTTGCAGTGTGCCTTACCTGTCCAAGATAAGGCCAGTGTGTGAAGGAAGATGACAGCAGAGCCTGATGCCCACCTTCTCAGACACACACACTCCATACTGGCCCAATGGAGCACAGCACACACATACACATCTACCTGCTTTGAGGAGAAATGTGGACATAGTTACGTACAGTAAATGTGTGGACAACTCTACATGGGTAAATTCCATTGGGGGTACATGAGGACAGAGGTTTTTGGTTTCTGGTTAATTACCCCTTTAAGACACATAGATTCTTGTTTGGAGGGGATTGTGATGCAAGCCTAAAGAAGCAGACAGAGCTACTGAAATGAATCTTTCAATGCAATGCATTAAAGACAAAAACACAGCACACGCTTACTCTTCAACAATTCACTTCCTGGTTAGCTTTGATTTGCAGACTTAGCCCATCACAACAATACAAAACATTCACAGGCCTGCTTGGATCGAGGTTGACCGTGCACATGCACATAGTGCAAAGAATGAGTAATGTCTAGTGCTTGCTTGCAATCTGTGTCATGTGATATGTGTGCGCACCTGACGAAAGCAGGAACTGAGCAATCAAGGAGACACTCATAATCCCACTACACATAAGGAGACGACCAAGAACCTTCTTTTTAACACACATGACGGAAGATGTGGCTCTTTGCCCCGAGGTTGAAGATGCTGGGATTGCACTGACAATCAAAACAAGGGGCTATACACATTACACTGTAGGCCCGATACTGCACTTTGTAAGGCTGCATGCAGGCATTTGCAGATGCGTGCACTCAATTACAGAACAGAAGCCCTCTACAACACACACACACACACACACACACACAGTATTACCTCAGCCCTTTCTGTAGACGCTGTTGTGATTCAGCCTGCTGGAGCTCCATGGCAGCGGAGGTGGAGAGGAGGGAGAGTGAAGGATGGTGATAACAGAGAAGAGATGTGAGGCAGCTCTCCCTGACTCAGTTGCTTTCCCATCTGCATACACTCATACATTTAAACACACACACACACACACACACACACACATACATACACACAGCTCTCTGCAGGGTACAGCAGCTCCAGTAGCAGCGTTCACTTGCTGGCAGGAGCAGGCTGACGCAGGCAGTTAGGAGGAGAGAGTGGGAAGGGAATAGAGAGGATGAGAGAGAGAGAGGGGAGGGTAGATGAGGAGATGGATAGAAAGAAGGATGGGAGAAAGGAAAAGGAGCAGAGGATGCATAGAGAGAGGGAGAGGAGAGTGGGCACAGAGTCGTGAGGGAAGAAAAAAGCTGATGTGGGAGAGGAGAATGTACAGTACAGGCTTGGAAACAAGAGGAGCTCAGTCTTTAACAATCTACTACATGGGATATTGGTGGATAGAGGAGAGTAAGAGTTCAGAGGGATAAACAGATCCCTTCCTGTCATCCATCATTCCTCTCCATCATTAGGCATGTTAAAGTAACCCCTGATATACAAACGCAGACACTCTACATGGCTCACAGTATCTGAGCTCAATTACTTCAGACTGAAAAGCTTCTGCAGTGCAGCTGTACAGACCTGAGCAGTGCCATGCAGAGCACTGCCACCAAAAGGGAGACAAAAGAAACAAGCTCATAGAACCACGCTATATGTTCTGTGCTAATGACAACATTTAAACTGGAATTAATCTTCTCCCATTCCCTCATAATAAAACTGCTATTCCACTGCTGCCAACATGCAAACAAATTTGATCTAGCCTACAGATACAGTATGTTTCAAGAACAATTAATTATTGTTTTTCCTATTATTTCTGTACATCCTATTAAAACCAAGCTGTGGTGATGGGGAAATGTTTTGCATCTTCAAAGATTTAAAACTACTTTCAGGCTCCATTTGATGGACGGGACCTCAGCTGTGTAATAAAAAGCATCCACATTGCGACAAGAGCAAGGCGATAAATCGGCCAGGCAGAGATATGAGCTGATTAGCTTATTGGAGATAAACCAATATCAGTTATATGCCAGCCAATAAGTTGGCTAACAGGAAATTGCAGTACAGAAATGCCATAATAGGTTTGCGATAATTCAGAATCTGTCACCATGACATAGTTTGTCCACTTTTTTTTTTTTTTTTTTAACGTTATTGTGTTTTGTTACCTGTGCAAAAACTGCTCTGAGTGGTACATTTTCAAATCAATTTGCACTTGCAACTGCATCATCATGAGATGAGTGAGAGATGGAGTGATACACTGATTAATCGATTTGTCAATCGACAGGAACTTCATCAGGAACTGTTCTGTTCATTTATCAATATTTTGGAAGAAGAAAATAGAAATTTATTATAAAAACATGACTTAGGGGTCACAACATTGCATTGTACTTTGTGGTCTTCCAGTAATATTGTGACTGCTTAAATTTGTCTCAGTAACTTTTGAAGTACTTACAATGCTCTATCGTGACTCCAGACAGGCGTGTAGTAGATAACAAAGACACACAAGTCATGACCTTTTAAATTTATTTATTTATTTATATATATTTATTTATTCATCTCAGTTTGGTTGATATTCTTTTTAATCACTGTTGTTGCACTTTAGTATTTTTGTACTCAACAGAAATTAACATAAAAACAAAACAACAAAAAAGGACAAAATGAACCAATAGAAAACAAAATGAACCTAAGAAACAAAAGTAGAGCGGAGCTATCTTGCAGAGGAGGGAGGCTGGGGTGGAGAGAAAAGACAGGAGGGGAGGGATGGAAAAGTTAAGACAGAAAAAAGTAGGGGAGAAAGGTCAGTCTGATCAGGCAGAAGATGTGTGTGAAGCAGCTCTCCATCATCTGTAGTGCTTTCCATTCACTCAAGCTGTCTCTTCCTGTGTGCCTCTGCTCTTTCCCTACAACACAGATCTGAAACAACAGCTCTGGTCACAATATTAGACAAGGTGGCGCCTCTGGTCTTAATTTTAGAGTTTCTATCCTGGCACGGCCCATGAAGCATGCAATGTCTTCCATTCCAGCCGTTTCCTCTACGATACCTGCCAAGTACTCCATTCTTTCTCTTCCAGATCTCACTTTTGACTTTGTGTAAACTATGAAAGAAAAACAGGAGGAAAGATCTACAAGAGGAATGAATGAGAGCTATGGGGGAATACTGAGATGGAATGGAAACAAGCTTTCTACCCAATGAGACATTGACTGGGAAGTTTGGAAAGAAACAAAACAATTAATTTCATGAGTCCAACCTACACCACCGTTAACTTCTGTATGCACTCTGTATGGTTTCAGATATTTTGATTTACTGCTAAAACTGATCCCATCTGCTCTGAAGGGGAGCGGATGTTGGTAAACAGGAAGTGACATGGTGCAAATGGAGAGCACAGGCACTGCATGACACCATCTACAGCTCTCAAGATGTATATAGCATATGAAAAGTCAACCGTGCAGCCAAGTATTGTGAAATTTGGCCAGCATGAATACATACAAGTGGAGCTTTTTCTTTACACCACAGTCTCTTGCTGGCCCAATATAGACTCAGGGGTATTAGAGGATAAATAGACAAACAATAAATGTAAAAAAAGAAGGGAGGTTCGATCTTCTGCTGTGGTCCCTAGTGTGCTGTAGCCTCCATCTGGCTGTGCTTGAGCCCAACTCCGCTTAGGGCACACGCCTTGGTAGATATGTTTAAGGTGGGCACACCCCGCCCCCGCTCTGGCCACAACCTTGTATTCCTCTGCTGTAAAAGGCCATTTCAAGCTATTCCTTCCCATGGTCACCTCCTGAAATTTATCCCTTTTTATGGTTTGGAGGCGTGTCCAGGTGTATCCAACTACAACAAGAATCCACTGACTGTTCATGAAACGGAGCCATCGTCTCCTCCACTCTTACTTCCAGGCTTGGGAGGGGCAAAGCTGATACAAGACGAGTTAAAGAAAGAAAAAAAAAAAAAGGGGGGGGGTCGAGTAATAGTAGTTGTAGTTTCCTCCTTGGTCGGCATAGTATCAAGCTTAGCCTACGTGTCCCTAAGGTGTCATCCAATCAGAAGCCGATGTAGTAAACATGGGTGGGAGGATCACAGCAGATAGGTAGGGCAGCGACAAAGAAGTGGGTTTGTCCGTCTCCACAAATTTGGGAAGGTTTAGGATGATATGTCAGCTATATTACAAGTTATTCCCTCGTTCTTGTGTCTCTTTTTTATTTTATTTATTTTTTTATTTTTAGAGAAGCAAGTCTCTGTAGCACCTGAACCAACCCAGACAAAGACAAAGCCTGACCCTGTATAGTCTGCCACAACTACCCCATTAACAGAAAACAGGCCTAACAACAAGAATGACAGTCACAACATCAATTGAAATGATACTTTAAAAAGCAACAAAATAATTACTCTCCTCTTATTCAAGTGTCTTGATATAATAATAATATTTAAACAAATAAGAACAAATCTCTTTTTACGAGACAGAAAGCACTGTCTGTTCTCTCTGTCCTCTTTTGGCTAAAAATCTCAAGATTCATAAAACAAAGAGACAAAAGGAAAACATTTTGACATCCAGAAATACAAATGATAAACAATACCAATATAAAAACCTCCCCAACATCTAAAAACAAAAAAAAGATGATACAGAAATTGCAATAGCGTTCTATACATGGCGTAACTGTATAAGGGAAGGAGTGAATGTCTGTTAAAACTACCCACAATGCAATACACCGTCACTGACATGGGATAGGAGGAAGCAGGAACCCAAGATGAGGAAGATTAGGGCTGGAGGAGGAGAGGGGGGATTTGAAAAGCAGGGTAACAGCATAACAGAGCGAGGAACTGCAAAGAGGGGTGGAAACAGACGGAGAGAGGATAGCTTTAACCGAAAGTGCAGAATTACTTAAGTAATCAAAGAACAATGTTGTCTTCCTTGCAACACAGAACTGTTTTTCCTTTAATAATAATAATAATAATATGCATTATAATAAAACCTCTTTTACAGAAAACAGTTATAACAATAATAGTAACAATATTGACCATAATGCCTACATGGACATTAGCCGTAAAAATTAATTTTAAAAGAAAAAAAGAAAATGAATGCTAGAACAAGAAAGAAAAAAAAAAACACAAAGAGAGAGCTGTTTGTCCTGTGCGATGTCACTGAGCTCCATCTTTGGAGAGAGCGGATTTTGTTGCACGGTTGGAGCCTGACCCAAAACACCCGCCACCCGGCCATGAAGGGGCCGCCGCTGATGAGATTCCAGGCCGCTCCGGAATGATCTGCTGCAGGACAGCAAGAGAGGGGAGAGATGGAGGAGCAGACTGAACCTCGAAGACACCTTTCTCCTCTGCTCACCTCTTGATGTCGGTCATGCACACACTCACACACATTTACCTAATGTGAATACTTTGGGTTTGTGGCAGCATTGTGTATGTTTATTTGTGTTGTTGGACTCTATGTTCTTGCAACTATGACTGTATCAATGCGTTGGCCAAAAAGGCACATAATGAAGTATGCCAACAGTTAATAGAAGACGAAGGGTGAAAGGGGAGGATTAGGTCAGGGCATCAGGTGGGCGTGGGGGCCAGGTTTGTAGGGTGAGGGGGTGAGGGGTGTTGAGTCGAAAGAGGGAGGAGCGGAACCCCAATCTACCCATGATGGGAGGTGAAAAGAGGAGACGACCTGCGGCAATGAATGCTGGATGCCTGTGCAGAAAATGCTGGCACATTGACCTTTGAATCCCAAGGCCCCACCTGTGACCCCAACCCCTCTAATGTCTACACCCACCCGCATTCCCCCTCTCTTGCGCGACTGCCCTCCCAAGGACAGATGGAGACAGACATATGGACGTAGAGGTCCCCCCCACCCCACCCCCCTGTTTGGGCAGAGAATGGTGGTTTGGCGTGATGCTGCTCAACTCAAGTCAACACAACTCAGGATGGCTGATATGGACCGCTGTACACAGGATACACCCCTTCCTTAAAGGAGACAGAGGGAAAGAAGAAACAATTAATATTTGGAATCATCATACCTGCACTATAACTTACTTGTACTCCTTTTATATCCTTAGATTACTGATAGGGAGGGATTCATTTTTTATAGACTTTTCACACATAACAATCTGCAAAGGAGTTAACAAAGAGCTAAAATGGATAAATGCGTAAACAAAAAAAGACAGGTACTAAATGTTAAGTAAACCATAAAGGCAAGGTCAAGAGCACTTATTACGTGGCAATTTTATAAACTATTAAAATGGAACCTGTTGGACAAGCTTTGGCTGTTATCCTGCTCATTTAGGATTAAAGAGGTGATGCAGCTTGGGGCCACACAATGGTCTTAAAGATATAGAAAGACATTTGCAATGCAACTGTTAAATGCGTTCCTAGCTGTTTAAATGATTCCTGGACAGAATTTGAAGATAAACTCCCACTACCAAGCCTTTACTCTGTGTGTGTGTGTGTGTGTGTGTGTGTGCGTGTGTGCGTGTGTACGTGTACCTGTGCTAGACCCCGGCCTGCTCCATGCTGTACTGCAGGTCAGGGGGCTTGTAGCTGAGGAGCATGTCACTGGTGCAGGAAGATGGGTAGCAGGCTGCTGCATGGAGCTCCTCTTCGACATCACACACTGTATGAGAAACACTCATATTTTACCGATATGGACAAGCATATATAAAAGGTGTATTTTCAGGTAGACGAATGCATGTCTCCTACTGACCCAATTCTTCCCGCTGGTGCAGCTGCTGGCTTCCTGTCAGTGACGTCTGGCTGAGAATGTCCGACATGCGAGCGGAGCTTAGTGCCTTCCCGGCCAACAGGCTCATCCCTGACATGGGCTCTGCCTGATCCTGGACAGGAAGTACAAAAAAAAACTGTTTTAGACCGAAAAAAGCGTACTGATACTTAATGAGTGGCTTTTAGCAGCTGTGCTGAGTCATAAAGAGTCTTTGTTTGGATGATTTGGTATTTTGATCGCGATTTCGGCTCCTAACAATCACAAAAACAATGTCATCGAGAAAATGATTATTATATAAACTTATTATATAATTTTGCACTTTACATTTTGCAAGTAAACTCTTCTTTTCTCTTGTGTTCTGAAGGGGAATTCAAAAACTTCAATGGGAAGATAATTAAGGGAAATTGCAGGTGGTTTCACTGTTTCACTGTTTTTTTAAGTTCAATAAATGCAACATCTTATAATTGTGATTACAATTTTTTCCCATAATCGAGCAGCCCTAGCTTATAGTGTGTAGATGCCCCCAAAAACATCTAAACGAATAGGACTTTTAGGTTCATTTCGTCATGCAGACATTTGCTTTCTGCCTTTAGCTATAAATCTACTAACAAGGCTTTCTCCAGCACTGCATGGCAAGCAAGATGAGCTGATACATTATACTCTCAAAAATAAACCCAGCCAATATTAATGATACAAATGTGAAATTGTTCCTACCATCCCTTTTGCAAAGTATCATACTCATAGTACATTGAAAATCCCATTTTTATTATATATGCTGCAGGCTGTCTACAGCTAATAGCAAAGTGTGATCAGGATGGTCTGTAGAAACTAACAGCAAAGTTTCACTCACATAGGCATCGTCACAGGTCTGGATGGTGTGGTGGCGCTGTAGCTGTCCACGGGACCTATAGGCGTCACCCTGGGGACCTCGCGAATAGCCCACACCATTATGATCAGGCACCTCCATGGCCTGCCCTTGGGGCCTGCACTCCACACGCTCAGATTCTAATAGTAGTAATAACAAAAAAAAGTATATGTGGACACTGAATACATTGTACTGTGTAATGATTTTTCCAAGAAAAGTAAAAAATGAACTGCTCTGATGCTATTCTTAATGTCTGAGATCTTTTAATGTAAGCCAGCATGCAAAGATTAAGGTAAACAAAAAGTCAGTCAGTAAAGACAGATACTGTAAATGTCTGTAGCCAGTTTTATAACATCTGCGTAAACAGGTCTTACCTCTAGTTGCTGGAGCATTCCTTATGAAGGCACCATGCCTGTGTGTAGGGGAGCTGTAGGGCGGGGTGCCTCCTCGGGGAGGCCCCAGGAGCTCATGACCTTCTCCTGCCTTGGCCAGCAGGCCTTCGTGAGGGTGGTGGTAGCTAGCGGGTGCTTCATCCTCCTCCATGCTCTCCGAGTGAGGTAAGCTGGGGCAGGGTGTCTGGGCCTGGTGCTGCTGTGGCTGGACCTCAGGTGGTCGAATCTGGAGGAGGTGGTGGTGGTGGTAGTGTTGGCCTCCAGAGGCACCCTGCGGTGTCGGTGGCTCCAAGCTCTCACCCTGGCTCATCTGGTGGAGAAGCAGCATCTCTCCATACTCCTGGGGTGCACCGCTGGGTGGTGTGGGGGTTGCTGGGCATGGCCGGGGGCTCTGCCTCTTCAGCAGGGCAGCCAGGTCTGGGGGCGGCAGCCTGGGGTCGGCGTGGCCTGTTAAAGAGTGCCGGGGGGACAGAAGGCCCTGCAGGGTGGGAGTGACGTGCTGTTGGGGAGGGCGGTAGTCCAAAGGAGTCGGGGAGAGCAGGGCCTGCTGTAGTGTAGAGGGGGTACCGTAGCTGCTGGTCCCTATCACCCCGCTCTGGTAATCCTCCAGGCCAGGGACATTGAGGGAAGCTCCCTGCAAGTAGTGGCTGTAAGAGCCGACCACTCCGGAGGTGCCACGGGAGGCGGCGTCTCCAGAGAAGACGTGGGGATTGAACTGAGCCTGGTCATAGCCCGATGTGAAGCGGCCAAGGCTGCGACTAGATAGGAGGGAATGCAGAGGATATTTAGCTACTTGTTGTCTAACATCAACATGCTCCCAAACCTTTACACACAGTGCAAATAGTGATGCATTTGCTTTTAGCTTTTAACACTCTACAGAAGGCCTTCATTAAATCACCGCACGCAGACGGCCTAGCAAACACAACTCAAGTCCAGGTTTAAGTGTTCACTGAGGTGTAAAAACCTTTGTGTATTTAAAGATTGTTACATGTTCTCTCAGTGAAGACAGTCCTGGTTACAGAGGACTGTTTATGGGATGATGACGTCAGGGATCACAGGATCACTAATCTCCTACTTCAACTGACCCCTACACATACTTCTAAAACACTTACATCCAATCACTCACCCAGCTACACTGAGGTGGAGAATTGTTGAGGATGTCATCTCAGCAAAGTCGATGGGGGATTTACATTTATTTTTAAATACAGTTAACAAATAATGTTCTCAAAGTCTGTAATCTCACACACAAGATCTCTGGCCTGAGCAACTGTATTACTGTCTAAGTTTAAAAATACAAGGCAGAAATGTTAAACACCAACAAAACAGTGAGAAACATCCAATGATGAACATAAAATTACAGCAAATAGCATGAAGGTGTCTGTTCAGAGTGGCGAGGTCATGGAGAGTTATGGAACTAAAATAAAAACAAAAAATAAACAAAAGAAGACACAGAAACAGTCCATTGATATTGTTGGGAGGGTTTGGCCGGCATCGGGGGACATGGTGACAGGATGGGTGGGGTCACCTGTGTGTCTCGGCGTTGTCTGCGCTAAGCTGCTTCCCCAGGACTCTGTGCCCTGGTGTGGACAAAAAGCCGCCCTGTCTCTGCGCTACACCTCCCAGCTCCACTTCCTGAACCTGAATGGTCACCTGTACAAACAGTCAACGTTAATATTCATTATTGATCAGAGTATCACCTTTAGACCTTCACTTTCAGAGAATATATTTTTTAAAAATACATGCAACCATCAGCAGAGAGACAATGTGACTGGCTCTTAGCAGTCACCTGCTGTTGTTGAGGTACACCCTGTGCCAATGGGCGAGCAGATGCTGCTTGTTGAGGCAGGCCTGTGGAAGGCGGGCTGCCACTCTGGCCCTGATAGAGCGCTGGAGAACCGTGCTGGTACTGCACTGGTGACGGACCTCCTAGGAGAGGAGAGGAGTCATGAGGGCAAAATCTCTGGCCAAACTTACTGAAAGCTGGCATCATCATACAAGTTTTCTTTCACCCACCAAAATCCCTCTGGCAATGAGAGCAGACTTACAAAGAGGGAAAAATTAAGTTTTCCCCAACAGAAAGTGTAACCTGAGCAAGTTCAAAGTCTTGCATGGATCAATTTATTAACCCTTGCTTAATTTTATTTGTGAAGTTTCCATAGTTTAGCTATAAATTTGTAATACTACTTTTTAATTAATTGTTTGGATTGGCCCTGACTGGCACCCTAACTAATGGCACTGTTACAATGAGTGAATAAGATCAGTTGTTATCTTAACACAGTAATTACAGGTTGTTGTGGTTTTGATGACCGACGCGTTTACTCACCTGCTGCCCCTGGTCACACTTGAAAAAACATTTTCCATGAGTCAGCATAAACTACACCTTCTAGTTCATCATTCATAACACAATGTCAAGGTGTCAGTGTTTGTGTACAGATGACAAAAGCCAGTGAGTAATTAAGAGTAATTACATTCCCAGCTAGTCTGAAGCCAAGTATCCATTTCAAAACACAAAAATGTCAACCGTCATATAACCATTAATAACAAATGTAAGGTAAAATGTGACGGAACAGTCAGAAACTGAGCTTTGAAATAACCAGTCATTAATGTATATAATCTGTCATAAGAGTATGATTAGAGGAAGATGGATCTATCCATTTCTAGCCACCACGTCTATAGTTCAGTTACAAGGTAAGAAGTATTTTAAACACTCTAAACCATAGTATTACTAACCATGCCCTTGCATTATGCCTGCTGAGCCAGGCGGAGGGCTCTGGTTGGGCTGTCTGAAGAGGTGATTGCTGGGATGTGTTGGCGGAGGGCTGGATGGCTGGATACGCAACCTGAGGGAGGACGGGACAGAGTAGGAGAAGAGAAGAGAGAGAAACAATGATGTAACACTTCAGTCGATAGCACTGCACCACAGTATCAAGATTCATTGTTCAGGGTACCCCCAGGATCTTCCAACTTAAATTCAAGGCTTTTTAAGACCTTTTTAATACCATTTCAAATGAAATTCAATGTCAACTTGGTACCCATTCCGACAGAACTATGAGGGGAAAATGTCAAATATGTATACATTTAAACCCTAGAAAATACTTATGTACAAGTACGCTACTTGAATAAAACATTTTATTTAAATTATCAGTCATATTTAATACAATGCATTGGATTATAATATAATCCAATAAAATAATATATATTACACTGCATAATGAGGACTTTTACTTACTTTTGGTACTTTAAGTATATTTTGATAATACTTTTGTACTATTACTTAAGGAAGATGTTGAATGCAGGACTTGTAACTGACAAGTAATTTGTAACTCTACAGCACTTTGTTCTACTTTTACTGCAATACATGATGTGAGTAAGTCTTCCACCTCTGTAAATCACCAACAACAGTCATGCATGAATACCTGCAGCAGTGTTTAACAATGAAAACACACAGCTCAGTTCAGCGTTTCCTTGCAGCTCTGCTACAGTAGGCTAGCAGATAACCTTTAACGTTCCCTGCCGGTCACATCATCTAAACAGTCCGCTCACAGTGACGTCCTGCATGGATCAACAGATGTTAGGCCGATTACACACTGCAAGCTATATCGTGAGCGTGTCAGCCGCGTGGCGTGTCCGTTTTTATTTCGGCTCCCATGTTATCAGGTTAGAGCTTACACACTGCCTGCGTGAGACGCGCGTCTCAGGCGTGGCTCGAACCAACGCCTATTTTTCACACGAGACGCGAGCGTGTTGGAAGCGTTTCCAGGCAAAATAGAATAGGAAAATATGTTTATATGTCATTTAGACACAAATGCATATTAATAAATGACATCTTGATATTTGAAAGTCTCTAGGTTTTGACATCAATGTAGATATAATGTAATAAAAATGTCCGAGAAAAGATTTTCCAAAATTGCACCTGTCATACAGAACAAAATATTCTGTAACATATTTTGCAGTCAATACTACTTACCGCTTTAATCAAATCAGTAGGCTATATATAAAGGGTAGGATAGGCTACAATAACAACGTCACACTTACTAGTGCTGGGCGGTATACCGGTTCATACCGAAAACCGGTGTATATTTTCGTCACGAAGTTCATTTTTAATATAGCGCCATACAGGTGTGTTTAATAACACAACGTCCGGAACGAACATTACGCTGCGCCGCGCGACACTGTTTTAGACGGACCCTTTAAAATGCACGGAAGATGGATGCTGCAGAAGTAATGACACAGACGAACTTGTGCCAAAAAAAGGAGCCGCCGGGGCTGTTGTTTGGAGGTTTTTTGGTTTCCGACGTTGACCAAACAACCGTTTTATGCAAGCGCTGTCGGGCTAAAATAGTTGCGAAAGGCGGCAACACGAGCAATTTGCTCCACCACCTCAGCTGAATATCAAGAATGTATGAAATTAAAGTCAGCAGGCTCAGCGCCCTCCACAGGCTCAGCGCCCCTCCACAGCGCTGAAAATCGGACGCGCCGGCCGGAAATTACGTCATTTTGATGTCACGAATGCGCGCGCTGCCTCCAACGCATCAAGCATAAAACGGCCCTTAGAGTCCGGCCGTTGCTCGCTCTGTTTGTTATAAAACGCACACCGAGCAGATTAATGCGCACAAAGCCAATCTTTGCAGATGTTATCGCTCTGTGTTTGGCTAGCTAATAAGCCGTTAGCCTGTTAGCTTGAGCTTTGTCTGAAGGCGCCAAGCGGCCAGCCAGGCTCCGACACATTCCGCACATCCTCTGCTGAGTTTAACCTCTAACCCCTCCCGGCCGGTACCGGTCAGAGAGGCGTGTTTACTTTGTGTCTTGGTCCTCCGGTGCGTCCAGCGACGGGCTCCGGTCAGTTTTTAATTAGCCTACATTAGTAACAGTTAATTTTGTTACGGTATGAACTTAATCCTAGGAAAGGCAAAAAAATATAAGACCTTTGTCAGTGTTTCCCCTACGTTGATTGGCAAGTGGCGCACCGCCACAGTTAAATTTCTGCCGCCACGCCACGGTATCAATGTTGATTGTCGGAGAATAGCGCGGACACGCGCTTCACAGGTAGAGCACAAACCCAGCCCCCTGTCTCTATTCACATGCCGGGATTCTTGCCTGCGCGCCACACACACACAGCCGCGTTAACGTTAACGCGCACACACATCTAAAACACGCGCAGCACCTGACTGGGAACGATACCGAGGATTACCAACGGCCGCTGGGGGGGCAGATGAACGCTAGTCTCGTTATACTGTAAGTAGGTTACGATAAAACCTTTGTGAGTAAAAAGTCGATAATTATCAATGCACTCACCTGTATAGACGGGCATAAAGATGTAGAAAGAGATATTTTAATCTGCTCTGTCTGCACTCGTCCACCGCGCTGTTTTACCAAACTCAGCTCTACTCTGCTCATTTTTACCAACAAGCTAAAACAAATAAAGCTGTCGGTTGTAGTCATAGTTTTAGGGAATCTAGAAATTTGGACAAATTCTTATTAACTGGTGGCTGAGCGAACCGTCCTCTCTCCTGGAGCGGTATATCTGTGGATGTATTATAACTAAGACCAAAACAGATACATGTGGCTACTTAATATGCACGTGAATGACGCGATCGTTACAGTCGCATTCTTCATTCTTGATGATGATGCTGGTTTTATTATTTTGCAACAGCCATCATTTCATTGCAAATGAGGCATACAGTATGAATGCTAGCCTGCTTATCAGTCCATTCATCATTAAAGGCTTTTCTACGTCAATTTTCCCTTCAGCCTCTTTGACTGTGACATTTTTACCTGACAACAGCCTTTCTTTCTGCAAGCATTTTCCTGCATACTAGCTAAAACCATGTTTCCTTAATCACAGACTAACAATCACTCAGTGAACTGCCTCCTAGTCTGAGATCTTGTTCTAGTTAGAGTCAGTTATCATTATGGAGTTTCCATGTTTTTGAGGAGTTTGCTCACACTAATGTACTGTATGTAAAAAAATAGCAGTAATTCAGGAAGAAAGTGAACATTTTGAACGAGAATAGGCATAATAGGTATACATTAATTTTATTTTCTTTATTTGAAAGTCCGGCCTTGGAGTGTCTGCAAACACTGTTTGTAACGGAATCCAAGACTTTGTATACCAAATTCAAGGCTTTTAAGGCCTTAATTTGAGATCGTCAAATTTAAGACTTTTTCAATGTTTTTAAGACCCCGCGGGTACCCTGTTCACCGTTCAATAGCTGATGAGTAGTGTGTGTGTGTGTGTGTGTGTGTGTGTGTGTGTGTGTGTGTGTGTGTGTGTTTTCACCTCTGAAGCTGGTGGGTTAGGTGACTGGGCTGGTTCTCTCCATGGCCTAAAGACAGACTCTGCAGGTAAAAAGAAATTCATTTTGACTCAAAGCTTACACTTTGCACTAACCTTCATTCTGGACTATACATCTGCCCATTGCACATACTATATACAGTATTTCTTAGCATTCTGCACTAAACCCATTCAGCCTCCTTTCTCTTATGCTAAACAGTTATTTTGTATTTGTTTCTGTTTCCGTATATATTATTTCCACGGTGGCAATAAACTTCTTTTGGATTCTGAAGCTTCAGCAATGGAGTGTGCTTGTCCCAAAGAAAGGAATCAATTTAAGGAGAAACATGAGGCCACAGTGCAGGATAACCAAGCCTCAGGTGAACCAAATTAATAGCACTTTATACAAAGCTTACATCTATGCTTTATAGATACCTGCGTAGTTCAACATAATGAATGCATGATGTAAAAGTTGCCGTAATGCAAGTGCTAATTTGTCAGCTTCAAATACCTGGATTTGCTGGTGGAGGATTTGTTGCTCTTGCTGGTAGAGGATATGCTGTTGCTGGGTGTGCTCCAGGAATCGCTCATCCTGCTGGGCAGCATACATTTTCTGGAGCTGCTCACACTCCTATTGGAAACACAGAAATGGTCCCCAACTATTACATTTACATGCCAACAAGGGAGTTATTTCAACTGATGGCAATGTGTTGGATCTAGAAAAGTAGCCAACAGTTTGGGGAAAAAAAGAGTTCCAACAAAGGCTGCAATTTAGTTTCTCAGCTGACTAGGAATAGCTGATTAATAAATAACAAAATCTACTGCATGTCATTCTTGTCTTGCCAGAGTCAAAAATATCAACAGTAATTATTCACATGTGGCAATATGTAACCTTTGTTACGTTATATTTGTAAGAAATCCCCATCTTGCTAGCAATAATAACTGCAGTAAACCTTAGCATTTACCAGCTATATCAAAACAGTTTCTATGCAAATTCTGCTTTGTGATCAATTAGCCCATGGTGTTTAGTGTTTAAAGGCAACACTTTCATATACTTGCCATCTCCCAGTGGAAGTGTTATCTGGCTGACTGTTATCGTAAAGTCAGTCGAAACAACACAGGTGCACTCATACAATTAAGCTAATGCTTTGTTTAATGATATTAATCACATTTAGTTAACAAAACTAATTGTGCTGCAAAAAGCTAAAAGCACATTGTTTTCACAGAATGCAAGTCCAAACCAACTTCCTGCTACATGCAAGTGAGATGTTACAACCTATTGTCTCAAAGCACTTTGTGAAGTCCAAACTCATGAAAACAACATGCTTGTATGAACAGCTACAACATGTATGATGCACTGTGAGGTCATGTAATCGCCCCTGTACTTGTTTACTCATTTTATGTCATTAGGGGTCCACTGGGTCATGTGTGTGTTAACTTCTTCTCTGCCCATATTAAGCCTCTTAACACTTGCATGTCAGTGCATGCCTAAAATGAAGCACTGACTGTGAACATAATGATTATCCTCCCTACATAAGCCTCCTACTGGATGGGGTAATCCCATTGCAGTGTCCCTGTGAATGATGTTGTTTCTCAAGCAGCATGGAGATTTCTCAGGTGAAAGACTCAGGTAAGACTTAGGAAAGACTGTGCGTCAAGATTACAGCAAGTATAAATTGTATCAGTGTTTAATAGCACTGCTCAGATTGGTTCACCTAGTTTACACTTTGGACATCACTTTATTACTAACAGCAAAAGTAGGACGAAGATTAGTCAGGTGACATCTGGATTAAATGGTCACACAACATTTTTGCTGTATCTCTAGACCTTTTTTTATCATGATCATCAGACACTTGCCCTTATTTGAAGGAAAAAAAACCTGTATGGGTGGTAGTGTTTCGGACATCATAGAACAAATCTCTTTAATTTTCCCTATATGGTGACTGCTCAAGCAAGAGGTGTTATTGTATTGGATAATATTTGCCAACTGAAAGAAACTGTTGGCCACCATTTCTATCAAAACTCCCAAAAGCTAGGTCCCTGCTCTGCAGATACTTTGTTGCCTGGTAACACACACACACACACACACACACACACACACACACACACACACACACACACACACACACACACACACACTTCTGTGACCATTGCCCTAATATCATAATCTTCCGTCCCCAGATCTGACCATCATATCCTGTCCAATTTTGCTACTTAAAAGTCTATCCTGGTCTCTCGTGTAGCATTGCTGGACAATGGACTTTCCTCCTGTCATGACCCAGTTTTACCTCTCACTTTGTTAACCCCTGCTCTAATCTTATCGTACCATCACCATGCCACTCACAGGATAAGAGACTTTATTACTGATGCTATTACTGAAGCTCCTGAAGACCTGGTCTGAACTCCAGGGGTGCTCATCACAGTGGGCAGTGGTCCACCTCAAGTGGGTGACTGCTATTACACCGACTGCTGCGTCACTGAATTTACCTCAGCTCGTAAAGCAGATTTGCAGTGCCAGGGGACTTTGGTTTGTGTTCCCAGGAGTGTCCAAATTGCATCAGACTAGCTGCAATGTATCACTATTTCTGCATTTTTTGCCTTGAGAGCCAAATGTGCGTCACTGTTTGCAAGCGCCAAGCAGCCTTCCTTTTATGAGAATTTGAAAAGGCAGGGGGGTTAGGGCAAAGCAGAGTACAGACCAGAGGGGGATTTCTGAAATCTTAGCAGAGTCATCGGTATTGATCAATAACCCTAGTGGTTCTCCACAGAAATGCTGCCTTATTTTCTCCTCCAGACACTGAGAAAAAAATAATTCAATGTATCTTTTCATAAAGCTAAGCAAGCAAGAAAAAAAGCAGATGATATTAATAGATATTAAGTAGGGTGATAAACCTGTTTGAGTTGTTTAATGAGGCTGCTGTTCTCTAGATGAGCCTTGAAGGCCTGGATGGTGGCTGCGCCATCAGAAAACCGTCTGACAGGTGAGAAGCGCTCCATGGGGAGATGAAGGGTGTTACAGTCCTTGTAGCTGGATCTGAGGAGGGGACCACAGGGAGCAGACACAAACATGTGTGTACACAAATACACACACACGCACGCAAATACACAGCATGACAGATAAAACACACACACACACACACACACACACACACACACACACACATTCAGTCATACAGACACAGAAACAGACACATGAGAAGCTTGAGCTCTTTAAACCTGCACAAAATATTACAAGTTACAAGTATCTGATATGATATATTGAGTGTAGAAAGACATTGGGAGCCCAAAATTCACAAAACTCATACGTCAAACATCATTCAGCAGTCATCCTTTAAATTATGTCATCCATCCTGTCAATCATGACAGAGGAGGAGACAGGTTATGGAGGGAACTTTGAAGAGGAATTGTGCATAATTGGATGCAACTCAAGTGTTTGGAAGCTGGTCCTAATTCTTTTTAGAGTTGGACAGTGACTACATTTCATATCACTTGTGAAGCCTTGGCACATTGTCTCAGAGGTCATTGCACCTTATTAGCAGTCAATGAGACTAAATCTTTCAGGATAATGAATGCCACAGCTGATAATCAGTTAAAAAGTAAGTTACATTATATACATACCATTGTTAATGGAAGTTCATCTAAGGGCCAATATAGGACGTTAAAAAAGGTTCTTGAGGATTTGTTTCAACAAATGAGCTCTTTTCTAAGCACTGCAAAGTGCTTTCCTAGTATTTCAAAAGACTTTATAATAATCTGCGTTGGAGGAAGATGATACTTTTGGGGGCCAGAATTGAACAATACCAAAACACAAAAATATGACTGCTATTAGAGAGAAATTGCTCATACACCAACAATCTGCTAAATCTGAACCGGTCACATACCTGCTTTACCAGGTTTATGGGAAAGGAAAATGTTATTTTGAATCGTGGTTTACTGGTGATGTGGATATATACATGTAATGTGCCCACGCTCCACCTCAAACACCACTACTGACAAAATATCCTTCGTTTTCAGAAATGCATAACCTTCCCCTGGTAAGAGTTCATCCTCATCAATTTGTGTGTGAGATCAGCTGTGTGTGCAAGTGAGTGAGTGAGTGTTTGTGTGTGTTTGAGAAAGAGAGAGAAAAAGAGTAAGGCTTAATATGCCCCTCATTAATTGTGAGTCTGTGTGTGTTTGTGCATATACAGCTCGGAGCGGGCGTGTCCCCTCACCGGGTGTGTGTGTCGGGGGCCCAGCCCCCCCTCTGGCGGAGGCCCTGGAGCCGCTGCGACTCTGCCGAGGGCTCGCCATGCGATGTGCTCGTGAGCACGTGCGTCGTGTGCCGCTTGGAGCGGTTCGCCAGGTACCTGGGCCGCAGGGAGGGGGGAGGACGGGGGTGAGGGTGGGAGACAGGAAGTAGCGCTGGTCAGCTCTCTGTCCTCATTGGCTAATGGAGACGGGGGGAAAGGCCCGCCCCTTCCCACTTCTGCCAATGGGTGCCATCATTCATAACATCTTAGCCAATCAGAAAAACATAAAATAAAATTACACCATAGATGGATGTTATAGCTTATGGGTATCCCACAACCACCCAATTTAAGGATTGGACTGGATGCCATTTTTTTTTTAAATCATTGGTTTTGCAAGCTTTAGAGTTAGCAAAGCTGTGTGAGAAAGAGTGAGGAAGTCCAGAGAATAATTTGGCACTTACTGAAATAAAAGAGATAAAGAAGCTCTTGGCCAAAGAGTTTGAAAGACAGATGGATTTGGTGGCAGATTAAGTTTGGAACTGTGGTAGAAGGCAATTGCGCGATGGAGAAAAGAGGAGAGATGGGGTAAGCACCACAGCAGAGTGGCCACTTCCCGTGGGAAAAAGCAGAGCAACCGAGAGGCACTCCCTCCCAGCAACCCAGGACACCAGCGAAGTCTACAGAAGATGCTGTCTGAAGAGGACCAGCTGGTAAACCCTAACCTGGACTTCCAACAACAACCAGTCACAACTACATATACTAAACATGTGCCTATCCTTACCTTGGCCTGATTTCATCTCCTTCTATGTCAAAGCTCTTATTTTGGACAATTTTTCTGACTTCTTGCATAAATATTATTAACTATTAACCTCCACTGCGTGCGTGGTTCCAGTAGGCCTAATGTTTTTGCTTTTTTTGTATTCAAAAAATATATATTATTCATGTAACTGGATTCAACACATCCCTCCTAATCTAAAATTTGCTGACTAAGTTTTTGCTACAAGAAACGCCGTGCATGTCACTAGCTCAATGTATGTTATGCCTGTAAAAGGTTTGATTACATAGTACATAATATATCAAAAGTGATGCTTTGAAACTTTGAAAAGGTAAATTACTATTAAGCTAGCCAAATTCTTATTTCAACATTTATACAGAACCCACCGACCTGTTGTCACAGGTTACGGGACATCCAGAGTATCCAGTTCAGACAGCACCCCTGTACAGTATACCCCTTCACCAAAAACTGTCATCGTGGGTTACCTCTGTACTGCCTCTTGGTCCGGCTCTCCATCTGAACCCTCCTCATCCACCGGAGCTACTGCAGGGATAGGGTGCTAAGAGAGGCAAAGAGTTTACCAGTCAACACTACTACAGTTTATATGAGGGGAGAATATACAAATTGCACACAAAATCCAGATCCTCACCGGGCTGGTGACAAGTGGTGAGGGCCCCCGGGGCCTCTTGAGGAGCTGAGCGTGTAGCTGAATGTTGGCCCCACCGTCGGAAGCTCTTCGACCAAGAGGCCCCATGCCGTTAAGCAGCTGCAGTGTGGGTGGCTGCAGCAACGACTGCTCCTGGTGTATCAGCAGACAATGGAATTCAGATTGGGTGATATTTAGACCCTACATATCCAGGTTTCTGCAAATTAACTGATGACTTACAGAAGTATTCTAACGCTAATTAAAAGACCCCACAATCTAACCCAACTGACTGTACCTTGTACTCCAGCTGCTGTGTGGGCTGCAAGCTCTGTGTGGGCATGAGAGTGTGCATTTGGCCCATAATGGGGGCCAGGGGGGGGAATGGAGGCTGGGGCACTGCACCGCGAGGGAAACCTGGTGGCATTTTCTGGAGGTCCTCCTGCATCTCTGTCCTGTGTTGGAAGTTTCAGGAAGTTATGTGATTAGTTTTGATAAGGGTCAGAACTGATCTGACACATGAGGGGGCATGTTTGTGTAAAGCTGATTTAACCCGGCCCAAGCGGCAGGTGGAGATGAGATTCATTCAGGAGATTGATTCAGAAAGGAGCAGCATGCGCCAGGATAATGGCTGCAAAGCACACACTCCTATATGGAGAACACTATTGAAGACAAAGATTTTCAAAGACCATTCTTGCTTCTTGTTTCCCACAACAACTTTTTGTAAATACACCTTTAAAAACCTGAACGACGACACCAAAGAGCGGGCTAGCGCAGAACTGACGGCATAGAGGATGGAGTGTGCTGGCCTCGTCTCGACGAGGGAGACACCAAAAGCTAGCAGGCCCGGTTCCGGAAGGCGGAACGCAAAACGACACGGCGGCCCAGTTTAACAGCACAAACCCCTCTAGAAGTAGGAAAGACATACACGCATTCAGGCCAGCTGAATTTCATTCTCACGTTAAACGCAACACACAGGTAGAGGAGACAGTACCATTAATGTTACGCGCTAGGTTAGCCTTTACGAGCACCGTTTGGCTTAGCGTTGTAACACTACATGTTATGTGCGAGAAACTAGCTCATTTATCACTTAAAGTCTTGTTTGGGATAGATTATTTAAATTGATCCTAAATAACCACACTCTACTATCCCTGCCCACTGATTATTTATTAAGCTATAAAAAGCTAGTAACTATTACTTTTGATTGCTTTTAAACTTGACACTACAACCTGACTTGCTCAGTAGTAGCAGGAACACAGCATCTACCATCTTTTGACACAAGCCTTAAATAAATGTAATTTGGATGCAGCATTCTACCCAAAACTCAAGATAATATGAATAAACGTTTGACCCTTAATCTAGAGAGGAAAAATTGGAAGTCCCGAAAAGATACAGACTAACTTGCACTAAATAGTTGGTGAAAAACAAAAATGCAAAGAAATGATGGGTGATGACAGAAATTTACAAAAATACTGGTAGTAGATTGGAGAGTTGTGTTTTACCTTTGGTCTGGTACTCCCACAGTGTGCCGCCTCATCGAAAGGTAGCGAGCCATGGCCTCGGGAGATGGTTCCTCCCCTTCATCACTGTCCAGAGCCATGCTGCCATCCGGCTAAACAATAAATATGAATATATTTGTTATTAGCAATGCCCTTTGGTAGTATGTGTTGCATGCTTGTGTACATGTATGGCCATGTGTTAAAATACATACAAAATAGATTTTTATGTATTTCAATTCTAATATATATGCTTCAAATGTCATGTATTCTATTAAAGTCCCTGCTGCAATGCAGTAATCTGACACATTCTTGTGTTTCACAGCATTTGTGAGTCAGCTTTGAGGCTGTGTGCGTGTATGTCTGTGTGTCTGATCATAGTGTTTGAGATAAGTCACGCGCTACACAACAGTAGTAAACTGTAAATACTGGACAGCCGGTGATTACAAACATGCAAATCATCAAGACTGGATGCTGTTTTATGTTGACTGATATATGCTACTAAAGGGTGCCAGGGTGACGCAACCATGTGGACGGCCTCATCAACTTACCTCAACAATCTGGTTCTCTGGGTTGATGAGCTGGACATGGGGAACGGTCATGCTAACAGGATTACCCTGCGGATCTGTCTGCTTGGCACACACACACACCGACACCCACACCCACACACACCCACACACACACACACACACACGATTGTTCTTATTTTCTTTTTACATTGGCAGATCTGGGTTAAAGCAACCAACTCAATTAGGTGGACAAACACGATGACTACTGTAAGTTGGAACAGTTGTGAAAAAGAAAACCGTCCAAAGGTGCCTTCCGCAAAACCACTCTTCTTCAAGCTCTCACAAAGAATTATTAGTTATTTTAATGACAATGAAGAAGCTCTTGATATAATGACATCATATACAAATAATTGATCTATAAATATAACCAATTTATTGCATGGACAGATACACATACGATTATTCAGATAACTAGGGTGTGTTGTGATCCACTAGCTCTAGAAATGTTTACTACAATTATTACTATAAAAACTTGGCATAGAATAGCCCCAACTCACCAAAATACTATCAAAATGAGTAAAAATTGACACACAGGCTGCAAAGCCATTATCATATCATGCCAACACCAGTGGACAACGAATTACCTGTACAGTGTTAATGGCATAGGTAATGGAGCGCGGTGTGGGCGGGGCAACACGCAGGGTCTTGTGTTTCTTCAGGCGGTCCGCCAGCAAACTGTAGATGGCACTGTAGTGATCGTATGCATCTGTTTGTAGGGACTAGAGAGGAAAAGGCAGGATAAGTATACGTTGCTGAGATAACTTAACAAAAGGCAGTGCTGAGAATGCATGCATGTCCAACCTGAAGTGTGCGCTCTCGGTCCAGGCCCATCTCACACATGGCTATCAGCACCTGCTCATTGATGAGCTCCGTCTCTCTCTCCGTTTTCACCTGCTCACACTCCGCTATTAACTGGAAAGGAGAAGAGATGAGATCTTTGAATTTTATTTTGATCAAAGTCTGTTTAAATAAAAGTGCTTGTGACATCTCACATGCTGCTTTGACTTACAACTGAACATTTAGCTCACTTTGTAAAAATTACCGGGATATACAGTACCAGTCAAAAGTTTGGACACGCTTTTGAATGAGAAAGTGTGCCCAAATTTTGGACTGGTACTGTGTATCAACATTTTTGGTCCATATCGCCCAGTCCTAGGTGCTGGTTGGCAAAAATCATTTGCTTTAGGTAAATGGTCATTACGGGACCCTTCCCTCAGTGAAGATATCGACAGTGAAGATATCGACTTCTAGAGGTGTCTCACCCTGTCAAAGTCTGGGTCCGGATCGCCTAGTCTCATCCACTTGTTCTTACAGATCTGCTCCATGCTCAACCGTCTGCTGGGGTCCAGCACTAACATGTGTCTGATCAAGTACTCACAGTCTGCAATAACACACAAGCATACATGAGACACCACTCAAAGCATAATATAAATCAAAGCAAGTTGACTGTTTAGAAAACATGCAAAGGGACAGATTAAAATCAATAACAAGCAATATTTTTGACTAGCTAAAATTTAATAAAATTCAGAGAAAAAAATATTTTTTGTCCAATTTGTTTTCTAAATTGTGGTACTTCTGTGTTTTTTTATCCAGAAAGACTATTTTTCAACGCTGAAAGCATACTGTACCTAGTCTGCAGTTATTTTGACATTTCAAAAGGTGACAAAGTGATGCTCTACTCAAAATCTTTTAAATCAAATGCTCACCCCTTGTAGGCTTCAGCTGTGTCTATTAAAGGTTTCATCTACAGAATATTCTCAACCCACTCCACTGTATATGCATTGTTTTGGTTCTCTCTGCATATCAGTTTACTCAACATTCCACAGGAGTGAGTTCAATTAGGGATGTTGGTTTATCTTTAATTGGTTAACCACAGAGAATATTTTTGAACTGTTAAGCATGTTGGTCTATAGGTACATTTTTTCCATACACAGCCACACTCCGCTAACAGCTGTTCAAGTAAGCAAGGAAGCTCCATGCGCAGCACCAGGGGAGAGATTGAGTGCGGTTTATCTGCATGTACTGCCCGTGAGGAGTTGAAGCACTTTTTTAACAACAAAAACGGTAACGTTAGCCACACTGCACTGCTACGTTCACAGCTATGAGTTACTGCTAACTTCATACCCACTTGCGAGCAACATGCACTCTCCCTCGCCTTTTCTCTCTCTTGAACGCACACACACTAACGTTGTGCACACAACCTAACCACTGAGTTATATCTTAGAAAAGGTTGCTACTTTTATAACCGGGTTCACAATACACTGTTTGCAAGAAAACTCCACAGGGCTCGTTTAATAGCCACCTTTCAAGCCTGCAGTGGTAAGTGCTTGATACTATAGAAATCGATTTTGGGTGAAGTATCACTTTGGAATTCGCTTGGCCTTAAAGCTAATGACATCCTGCACTAAGGTATGGTCTGGAACAGGTAGTAAAGAGACATAGGTAAGAGTAAGAGCTGACTAGAGTCCTACCTGTGGACATGAAGAAGGGAATGCGGAACTTGCCACTGAGGACACGTGCCCGCAAATTTTGAAGAGTGCTTCCGTCAAAAGGCAGGGCGCCACACACCAAAACGTATAACACCACACCTAAGCTCTATAGAGAGAAAAGACAGCAAGAATCAAATCATCAATCGTTATTTAAGCAGTTTCTGCATCTTGGGGAATACAGTTATTTGACAGGCTGTGGGGGGAGGAGCTATGGGGGGAGGGGCATTATGTGGTTGCAGTTGATGAGAAACACTGATGGGGTGATGGGTCATGTAATCAGGGCATGTGACTTTTTGCCAACATTCCAAACATTTTTATCAAAATTCAAAATGGCAGCATTTCTGGAAAAAAAACATGGGCCATGAGGTAAGTGTTGTTATATTTTTACCATTATTATATTTTAGAGTGATTTTGTTTTAGAAAATAGGGAATTCAGGGAATTTCTGTCAGCAGTTTCTACAGTACAAGAGGGAGAGAGGTGAAGTCTGTCGTTTTGCCGCCTGATGGTTCATCAGATTCAGAGGAGGGAACCAGTGAGGAAGTCGAGGAAGATAAGCTAAAACAGTTATGAAATGTTAAATTTACATCCTACATGGGCAATTCATCTTGGGAGATAAAGTTCTTTCTAATATTGTATGGAAAACATGAAAGAATGTAGCTAATAAATAGTTTATTATGTATTTTTAAAGTTGGCATTTGAACTATAAAAAAATGATACAATGTAAAAAGTAAACCCTAAACGGGCAATGTATCTCGGGAGATACAGAGTGTAAGTTAGAAAATAAAGGTCATATTTTGAGAAAAACAAACATGAACTTGAGTCATTTTAGTCTAGATACATTAAAAAAAGCAATTCATTAATTTTCCATCATATTTATATATGCTTGCCCCTTTAAGGGTTAAAAATGTTGCCGCAGCACAACAGGGCCTTATGAATACCTAAAAGTCTACTCACCCATATATCTACTTTAGGTCCGTCATACTCCTTGCCCTCAAAGAGTTCTGGTGCGGCATAGGGAGGACTGCCACACCATGTCTTCAACAGCTGTCCTCGAGAAAACAGGTTACTGAAGCCAAAATCTGACGGGGGAGAGGATGGGGTTTATTCAATCGTATCACTTTACTTGACAGAATAAATTTAATCAACCCTAGGAAATGCTCCAAAAGCACATGTTGACACTTGCCTACGCCCACTCACCATGACAGCTCAAAACCACTAAATTAGGTTTCCCACCCATACATTCTTAAGTGCAAACACACACACCTGCAATTTTGATGTTGAGGTTGTGGTCCAGCAGCAGATTCTCAGCCTTCAGGTCTCTGTGGACAATGTTGCGGCAGTGACAGAAATGGACTGCTGCCACAATCTGTTTGAACTTCTTCCTGGCGTCCTTTTCTGCCATACGCCCATGAGCTACCAGGTGGTCTACACACACACACACACACACACACACACACACATAGTTTAGAGATTAATTGTACTCAATTTTTTATCCTAGAAAACAGAGAAAGGGGACATAGAAGACATTACATGACTCAGAGTTACATGACTCAGAGTTTAAGAGAGGCATATTTGCAAAAACGTGGCACAAAATGGAAGTTAATAATGGCAAAACATGAAATCACGCCATGCTTAGTTAAACTACAAATAAGCAATACAAGAATGAACATGCAGTGCAAACAAACCAATCGTGATGGACAAAAATGATAGATAGATTATTTTTTATTTTTTTCCCAGACCAGTATTTTTCAAATAAATGTTAAAGAAATTTCTTCTTACATTTTATCGTTATTTTGACACCAGTCAAAAATCAAAAGGAAACATAAACACAAACTGTAAAGCAGAGGGACAGGCGATGATGAAGACTATCTATATCAAGGTAACAGTGGTGATATCCCTTACCAAATATCTCTCCACCGCTAGCGTACTCTGTTACCAGATAGATCATCCTCTCAGTCTCCATCACCTAAAGACATAAACAAATGTTAACAACCAGGACCACAGACCCTCTGACAGGCCAACATCTAGTGATGGGCGGTTCACCCGTTACACAACAGAATGAGTAAGCACTGTTTGGCATACACACAGAAAGATTTAAATCGAAAAACTGCCAATTCCTCAGTGTAGCGTTCAATGCATATGCGTGAGGATTTCAACATATTATGCTTTGGGCCAAGTGATTAGATTATATTTAAACTGCTGAGAGCTGTTTCAGACAAGATGCTGTAAAAGTTTGCTTGTGACCGGTTGGTTTGGTGTTACAATCCCCATACAGCTGGAAAAGTTTGGATGACTCTCTTTTTCCAACTTCTACCACTGAGTCTAACCAGAGCCAAGTTTTTAGTCAGAAGACTGTGTACTAGGCAGCTGGATAAAAATATAGATGCATACATACATATAGGTACATTTAAGAATGTAATACCAATGAATGTCTGCAATTTTTAACACGTTGGTACATTTAACCCAACAAAACAATGGCAGGTAACATCAGATCCTGCTAAACCAACACATTCAGTTTGTCCCTTTCCTATTGGGCCATGGGTCGCAGGTGTAGGATGTGAGCAAAGTGTTAGCGGCTCTGTAGGGGAGTGTGAATGTGTACCTGGTAGAGGCGGATTATGTGGGGGTGCTTCAGCAACTTCATGATTTGCACCTCTCTGAAGATCTTTTTCAGGTTTTCATCGTCCAGCTGGGTTTTATCCACTATTTTTATAGCCACCTGAAGACAGAGAAAAGAAAAGGATGGAGGGAGAGATAAGGATGAATGAGAAGAGGGAGAGAGGAGAGGGAGAGAGTGGTGAAGAGGGTGAGATTAAGAAGAAAATGGTGAGGAAGGAGGAAATATGGAAGACAGAAAGAGACAGAAACAGAGAGGAGAGTGAAAGAGAGTGAGGAGACAAAACAAGGAATGATTTATGTTAAACCATGTACTTTGTTTAGCAGCTCTTGAGTGTTCAAAGTACAGACAGTACCTTCACATTAATGTTATTAAACCAACACTTAAATTACAGGGCACGGCCCCAGGGTCCTTGCAATACTGCAATGATAACACAATAATCACTGAAGAGCAAAGTGCCAAGAATATAAAGAGCTAAGGGGTTGGTGTGAGTCAGACAGACTCAATTTAATATGACCTGGCACTGTTTATCCATTAACAAACATGCAAAGACAAGTAATAAACACAAATAGTTATCTGCCACCAACTGAGTTAAAAAAACAAAACAAGATACTACGATGAGATACTGGCATTTCTTAAGATGATGAATGGCGAACTGAGCGTCGTCAAACAGTGCTTTGTCTGGATTACAGCTTGTTTGGGTAACCTGACATGAGCCATGACCTTCAATTGCAAGCGCTCTTGCGTAACAGGTTGAGCCCTCTACAATAGCTCTGGCAGTGTGGACAGTGATGGTGTGTGACAGGAGCTTTGCTCTGCCATTTAGGAATGGGTAGACGCCTTTAATGACTTTATCAAGCAAAGCTAATGGAGCTGCTCCAAAACATATCTCCATCCAAAAATAGATGAGCGAGTACAGTACAGTAAGTATGTGTGGAAAAAATGAAAAGCATGTGTCCAGCATTAACACGCACACATACAAACAGCACCTCATCTGTTAAATTATGTTGAGTGCCATCCTGAGCTCTCCCTTTCCTGATAACAGACATGAAGAAGGCCATCTGAAGCCCAACAAGGGTAACTTCCTGTTGCAGACAGGAAATGGGAGTGAGGGAGAGCGAAGAGGGGGCTCCTGGGAGAGCACAGAACCACATCTAACAGTGGCAATAATCCAGATCAGTGTGTGTCTTTGTGTAGCTTCTTAAGGGCATTGCACAATTGCGGAAAACATGTATTGGTAGTCTTCCCTACATGTACTAATTTACAAAGACTGTGTTTACCAAAGATAATTTGATTATTCAACTTTCGTGGATGAGCTCTTAATTTAAAAATATAGGAGATGCATCCTGAAGATTTCTTTATTATTAAAATAGTGGAGTGGCACAGAGCCTTAATAATTTTTTTTTTTTTAAAGCAAAAACTGAGATAAACAAGAAGGACACACAGAGGGCGCAGGCGGAGGTCAAGCCTGGTCAAAATGTTAATGCAGTGTGAATTTCCCAAGTCGGGAACTAATTTTTCCGATTATTCCAACATCACATAAAAGCAGCACAAATGCCCCGCAAAATGGTGCATCAGCCCTGTGAATCAGGTCCGCTCCAGATTGCAATGGGTTCTTCCTTGGACCATACTAATTGAGCCAGTAGTTTTTCCGTAATCCTGCTGACAGACAAATAACCAAAAAACAGACAAACTGGACTGAAAACTTGGCGGAGGTACTCAAGTAATATTTAAACAATTCTTGCCATGTATGTAGATATTTATGTGTCTGTTTGGAATGTGTAACTATATGGTTTTTCAAGCTCTAGGAATTTATTCTTGGCGTTGGCAGTCATCCAGTTTTGTTGACGTAATCACTCCGCTCTGCATCTTTTGAAGGGTAACAACAGGACATCTGGATCTCACACACTCACTTACACACTTAAACAATGCCGACATCTACAGTACACAGTATCTACGTACAGGTTAACAGGCTGGGCAGTGAACAACACATGCGGATCAATTTGTGCAATAAGACAGGCTTGCTTGTTTCTTTCGATTTTGTGTTTTAAATAAGTGCTGTGGATCTAATTTTTGCCAATGTGAAGAGTAGGTCACGTGAATTTTGGAATATATAGCTCTAAATGGCACAATTACATTTTTCATTGGATGGATGGATTTTTCATTGGATGGATTATTACTAGTGGTGGGCACAGATACATTTTTTTAATCTAGATTAATCTCACTGTCGGCCTACATAAGAGGACGTGATTAGGGTTGGGTATCGTTTGGGTTTTTTCCGATACTGGTGCTAAATCGGTACTTTTAAAACGGTGCCGGTGCCCAAACGGTGCCTGAACCGATACTTTAAGAAAGTTTTAAAAAAAGAAGAAGAAAGAAGAAGGATAGGCCTACTAAACAACAATCGGTGACATTTAAGAACACACTAAGGCCATGTGGTCAAAATTAAATGATTTAATAGTAATGTAATAACTATACTTATAACAAACAATAACTTATTTCACCAGTAAATTGCTGTTGAACGACAAAAACAACAACCAGATGGCAAAAGGGTATTTTACAATAACTTTGAATGCACCGCGAGGCTGTATGTTACCAGTTTCAGTGAATGCACCGTCAGTGTTTTTCCGACGTCGGCAGCTGCTGCGCTGCAGAGCAGACTGTTGATATACAGTCACACTTTACACTGTTTAACGTTACCTGTCAGCATTTTAACCGTGTTTAATCCAACTGCTAGCTAAAGGTAGGCTAACGTTACCTGCTGTCGAGTGTAGTGTAAAGTCAGGCACCGAAATAAGGCACCGAAATTTTCGTCATTCGGTCTCGTTACTACCGTTTATGTCGGAACCCGGGGCCCTATTGGCACCGAGTTTCGGTACCCAACCCTAGTCGTGATGAACTGTTTTACAGTCAGTAGGCTGTATACATCCGCGCTAAAATATAAGGTGAAAGTCATCATAGCTTGCGTAGTAGCCTATAGACCCAGCTCCCAACCCAACTTTGAGAATAGATTAACGGCGATATTTTTTTTATCGCCTGATAAGAGTCTCACGTTAACGCAGCACGTTAACGCCGATAACGGCCCACCACTAATTATTACACATATCACAAGGTTCCATGTGATTGCCAACTTTAACGCAAGTGTACAAGAACAATGCACCTACCATATAGCCTAGAGCAGCCATCGTCAACTGGCAGCCCGCAGGCCACATCCGGCCCGCCAAAGCTTTTAGTCTGGCCCGCAGAATAATCATGAATTCAGAAAATGTAAAGAGGAAAAAATGCGTTCTGTTATTTAGCATTTCAAGCATTTACAGCAAGGTAACATCACACAGGTAGAGCACAAACCCAGTCCCCTGTATTTGCATCTCTATTCACATGCCGGGATTCTGTACAGCGATGCCCGCGCTCCACAAACACAGCTGAGCCGAGATGTGTGTGCATTAAAACATGCAGCACCTGACTGGGAACGATACAAAGAGGATTACCAACGGCCGCTGGGGGCAGATGATCTCATGCTAGTCTCGTTACTGTAAGTAGGCTACGATAAAACCTTTGTGAGTAAAAAGTCAATACTTCAATGCACTCACCTGTATAGACTAGGAATGGGCGATATCTTATCGTTTGCAATATATCGTTGAAAATTCTCCTCACGATAAAAATTTGTCTCCTCACGATAATAACGATAAGTCTAGTTGATGACGTAGTTTTGTGCGCGCGCGATTCACTGTTCACGTGCGGACATTCTCTGTGCAGAGTGAAAACAAGCATGGCGGAAGGCGGGCGTGATGCTGAGGAGGAGCTTGTTAAGCGAGGAACTACCTCCACAATTTGGAACTGGTTTGGTTACAGAAAATCAGACGAGGAGCAAACTACCGTAATATGCAAAGTTTGCAGAAAAACGGTGGTTACAAAGAGTGGAAACACATCCAATTTGTTCCACCATCTGAAACCCAAACCCAAACCAGAGTATGACGAATGTCTGAAGATACGCGAGGCAACGGAGGCAAAAACTACCAGTGGACCTAGGGGTAAGAAAATTCCCACCCAGACGAAAATTGCCAGCGCATTTGCTAGTTGCGTCCCTTATGATAAGCAAAGTAGACGATGGAACGAATTGACGGAAGCAGTGGCGTTTTGTTTGACAAAAGACATGTCAAAAAAGAAGGATTCAAGCGAATGATCTATAAACTGGACCCAAGATACAACATGCCATCAAGGAAGTACTTTTCCAAAACAGCCCTGCCAGCGATGTATGAAGAGTGACGCGGTAGGGTACAAACATCACTGTCTACGGCGGATTTTTATGCTTCAACTGCAGACATGTGGAGTAGCAAAGTGACTGAGCCGTACATTAGCCTCACGGTCCACTACATAACGAGTGACTGGAGTTTGAACAGCTGTTTTTCCCAGATGACCACCCGGGTGAAAACATCGCGAGTGGCTTGAAGCAGTTTCTTCAAGAATGGAATTTAGATGAGGAGAAACAGGTGTGCCAAACAACGGACAGCGGGGCCAATATAGTAAAAGCAGCCACTCTAAACATGTGGACAAGACTGTCTTGCTTTGGCCATTGTCTACACATTGCTATTGGTAAGTTTACTCTTTTTCTCTTAGTGTCAGTATATTTAATGCATGCACAATGAGCAAACATGGAGCTTAATATTAACTGTATTTATGTATTTGTTTCTGCATTAGTAATGTGACTGACTATGCAGTATTTTGAACAGCAATTCATTACATTAGCTAATGTTTATATTATATGCATTTAATATTAAATGTTCATTTATTTAAATGATTTCTTTAGTTTCATCTATTTTAATTTTAACTGAACTTTAACTTTTTTTGTTTTTGTTTGTTTTTTATTGTATTTATTTTATTCTTGTGCAAAAGAAACAAATAAATGCATAAAAATTGTTCTGTTGTTTTGCAGAAGATTGTCAGCACAGCTGGAAAAAGCAGCGAACACTCAAAGATGCTCAAGTAGAACACTTGTGACTGAATCTGCAACACGATGGGGATCAAGGCAGAAGATGATCGAGCAGATACTTGAGCAAGAGAAGGCCATTATGCAAGTCCTGGCTGCTGACAGATCAACCAGGCATCTGGTGCCTACTTGGCAGGATATTGATGTCCTAGACTCTGTCAGTAAAGCACTTGGGCCTCTTCTTGATTTTACAGATGCCCTCTCTTCTGAAAACTATGTTACAGTGTCATGCTTGAAGCCTACTCTTCACCTATTCAACAGTGAGCTGCTGCAGAGGAAAGATGAAGACACAGATCTCACCAGGACAATTAAAAGTTCAATATTGGACTACATGAACACCAAATATGGTGACCAAGAGGTTCAGGAACTGGTCAACAGGGCAACAATTCTTGATCCACGCTTCCGCACTCAGTATATGAGTCAAGAAGAGATCCTGGTCATCAAAGCCAGAGTAGTCAGAGAGGTGGAATCCCCTTCTGTCATGCCAAGTGATGCTGGCTCTTCTACCCCTGTAACGTCATCTGAATCAACAAAAGAAGCTCAGAGTGCATCTAAAAAGGCAGAAGAAGAGTCTTGGAAGTTTTTTTAAGAAACCAGCTGCTGAGATGACCTGAAACAGAGAACATTGAGGCTGAATTAAACAACTACCTGCATGGGCCACTTGCAGATGGTGAAAGCAATCCCCTTACGTGGTGGAAGGTACATGAGGTGAATTTCCCTACCATTAGTTGTTTGGTGAAAAAGTACTTGTGCATCCCCGCCACTAGTACACTCTCAGAGAGGGTGTTCAGCGCTGCTGGAAATGTAGTGACATGCCAAAGGTCTCTTCTGAAACCAGCTACAGTGAATATGTTGGTCTTCTTGACGAAAAATCTTAAAGTGTGAGCACTGTTCTCTTTTTGAAAGCTACTGAATCACACTAGTATGTGTGTTATACAACTTGCACTACCAGACATGTTCACGTCAGCCTCGTTTCTATATTTTGCAAGAGTGTTTACAGTTTAATTAATTCATCATCTTGTTTTGCACTATTTTGTAAACTATTTGAAGACATAGTTGGGATCATTACTTTGATACAGTGTTTGCACTATTTTTACAATTTGTTCCATGGGACAAGACTGTTGATAATTTAACTACCTAATTGGTGTTCGCATGTTCCACTTGCGTATTATATTTACATTCTAAGAGTGTGTTTCACTCTGAACTTCTTTACTTTATCAGGTTACTTTAACATGTTTGTTACTTTATCAAGATTTATTTGCAGTGGTACTCTGTTGTAATTTTGAAACACAACTGAAGACATGGTGATTGTTACTTTTGCTGTTTGCTTTGCACTATGTTTGCACCATGAGAGTATAAATAAATAAAGAATCTGTGTTTACATTTTAAACTTGTAATTGATTTGAATTATTGTGTAATTGTTGTTGTGTGATGATTTTCAGCACAGTCACAGGAACACAACTTAAAAATAACATAATCTGATATTTTACAGAAGAAAACAATTTATCGTCATTTGTATCGTTATCGCAATAAATCCCTGAAATTATCGTGATACATTTTTTAGGCCGTATCGCCCATCCCTAGTATAGACCGGCATAAACATGTAGGTAGCATATTTCAATCTGCTCCATCTACTCAGTCCACTCTCGTCCACCGCGCTGTTTTACGCAAACATAGCTCTACTCTGCAAGCTGTCGTTTTGTAGTCTTTTTATCTTAGTTTGCCAGGAATCTAGAAATTTGGACAAATTCTTATAAACTTAACTGCTGGCTGAGCGAACCATCCTCTCTGCTGGAGCAGTAAATCTATGGATGTATTATAAGACCAAAACAGATACATGTGGCTACTTAATATGCACGTGAATGACTCGATCGTTATGTTCGTGTTCTTCATTCTTGATGATGATGCTGGTTGTATTATTTTGCAACAGCATAATTTCATTGCAAATGAGGCATACATGACGAATGCTAGCCTGCTTATCAGTCCATTCATCATTAAAGCTGGGCTTTTCCACATCAATTTTCCCTTCAGCCTCTTTGACTGTGACATGTTTACCTGACAACAGCCTTTCTTTCTGCAAGCATTTACCACCAATCAGGACACTGCATACTACAACCATGTTTCCTTAATCACAGACTTTAACCAGTGAACTGCCTCCTAGTCTGAGGACCTTTTCTAGTTAAAGAGCCGGTTATCATTATGGAGTTTCCATGTATTTTAGGAGTTTGCTCACACTAATGTACTATGTAAAAAAAAAGCGAGGAGGAGAGTGAGCTCAGAGCAGACAGGTGTTGTCGATCGGAGAAGAGGAGAAATGATCAGTAAAGTTGCGGTAGTAAATGTAAGTATAGGTTTCCGTTTGTCTACTAATAAATGCTGCAGCTCCTCAAGACCCAAATAAAGTTCCTGTGTCTTGCTTGAAATACAATCCAACAGTAACACATACACACAACAGCCTCAGAAATAACCATTACAAATAAATAGAATCAAATGTCTCAAAATCAGTTTTAACAAAAACATAATACAAATCTTGAAGGTAGGATTTATTGCAGGGCTGTTGCCAGTAGTGGAACGTATATTTGACGATTAAACACAGGACTTTTTGATAATTTCCAGTTTCTAAAATGTAAGCATTTTTCTGCAGTGAGTACTTTTACTTTTAATACTTTAAGTACAATTTCCTGATAATACTTACATACTTTTACTTAAAGGTCCCATGGCATGAAAATTTCATTTTATGAGGTATTTTAAGATTAATATGAGTTCCCCCAGCCTGCCTATGGTCGCCAATTGGCTTGAAATGGTGATAGGTGTAAACCGAGCCCTGGGTATCCTGCTCTGCCTTTGAGAAAAAGTAAGATCAGATGAGCCGTTCTGGAATCTTGCTTGTTATGAGGTCATAACAAGCAAGGTTGCCTCCCCTTTCTCTGACCGCCCAGAGAATTTGACCAACCCATGAGAGAGAGACATCATGGCTTTAAAACAAGCAAAGTGGCAGTTGGTGAAGGCCACACCCCCACCCTTCACCAATAATATGAACACTTTAAGTCAAAGACCTGAAGACTTCTTCCACCACTGGCTGTTGTATTCAAGGGGGCATGCTTGCCTCCTCAGAGTGACATAACCACGTGACTTAATGTCGCATAGTAGATGAATCACCGTATAGTACAGGAGAAGCTTGCTGTTTAAGTTAAATTACTAATGTTAACTAGCATTTTAGTTAGCAATAATTAGCCTGTGCCTATGTTATCTCCTTACATATACCTACGCTCTCCATCTCTGCAAGATTGGGAATGATTGAGATTTCTCTTGGCTCAGCTACCAGAAGACTTACAACATTCAGATTTGCTCACGTCACATCTACGTCGGCAAGCTCAGTTTGCAGCTGGGCAGTAACGCTCGGGCCTAACTGAAAAGTGCTTCTAATAGACTTCACTCGGCTCCGTCTAGAGCAACGGGATCTGTCGGCCCATTTTATATACTGTCTGTGGTTGTATTAGACTTCACTAGTTTTACCTATGTGTACCTAATAAACCGGCAACTTGACGTAGACTAAACAATCAAAATATCAGAAATTGACAGATTATTAAGACGATGAAAAAAATGTATCAGAGTTGCATGCATTGTCATTTATTTATTATAAAAGGACTAAATTGTTAATAAGCAAAATTTTGGGAATCAAAAAAAGTTAACAAATGCTGTAAGGTGTAATATTAAACAGTATTAAAAGTTAAATAAGATTGTATATATGATGTTCACTAGCCTTTCAGCATTCTTTAGGTTTCTCTGATATTAACTTTGAAAACTTCCCTCTATGACTCACCTAATGAGGCTAATCCTAAACAGAGAATGAGGTCTATGGTGTAACGTCTACAGAGGGAAGCTCAAGTGCATCTTGCATGCTCATCTGTGTCTCACAGTCATGTGGTGATATTATGCATGAGGTTAACCTTCAACAGGTGACACAGATTACAACACCCACAGGGGTGTAATGCTCAGGCTTAACCTACATCAGCATGGAGTTGGGTTCAAAACACACAATGATCATAACCTGTATTTGGCAACTACTTGCATTAGTGCCATCACGACAACCAGAATTTGATTACAATTTATTAGCAAAGCAAACTAACACACTCAATATGGTACTGTAGAGCATGAACAATATTTAAGAAAACATTATATTTCTCGATGTCAATTAGGTGGAAGAAGCAGGAATTGGAATTATGAAAATCCCAAACTGCGGTCACTGCGTGACACACCATCACCCCAACCTGGATGACCCTGCAGGGCCCACATTCCCCTTCTTGACAGTGGTTGTTGATGCTTGGTGCTTACAAAGAAGAATCCAGCAGTTTCAGTTTGGCACAGACTTCACAATATGACATCTCTCTGTAAGGATGTAAATAAGTATTGATAAATATCCAAACTCTTCCCTAAGAAATGCTACAAAGATGTAATTTTGTATTGGAATTAAAGTCTGAATTCTGGAAAACTTGACCACCTAAAGTTGGAATCAAGGAAGACTTAACATTTTATATCAGTCTCTCAAAAACATATTCATACTACACCATAAAACAAACTTAAATATAAAGATTTAGCATTTTTGCTCTACACTTCCTCTATTGCTTCACTTGAACTGTATCCTCACTAGCTGCAGAGGGCCTCCTGTTCATTAGTCCTAAACCATCATATTACACCATCTCTGAATGTCAACTGCAATCATGCCCCAGTTGAGCTGCAACGATTAGTCGATTAATTGATTGGGTCGGTTAAAAGGATATTAATGGGCAACTATTTTGATAATTGATGGTCATTTTTAATGCAAAAATGCCAAATATTCTTGGTTCTTGCTCTCAAATGTGAAGATGTGCTGCTTTTCTGTGTCATGTATATAGTAAATGAAATATCTTTTGAGGTTTCGAATTGAAAGTTAAAATCAAGATATCTGAAGACACCACTTCGGGCTGTAGAAAATTGTAATGGGCATTTTCTCACTTATCGACTTATTATTTGACAAAAAGAATTGCCTTTAATCAAGCATTAATCAATTAATGAAAATAAAAATTTGAATTTGACTCCCTGGTCCACAGTAAGGGCGGGTGATATAACTACATATATGTAGCATGAGACAATATACATGTGTCTATTATCAGACATGTTATACCATTCATTAACATTTTAGCTATCCCTCTTAATATCTTTGGAAATTAAGATGTTTGAATTTAAAAGGATTACCTACCTAAACAAATATGTTTGGTTATTTAATCAATTAACAATTTCAATTGACTTTCCAGAACATGCTATATCACAATACATATTGTTATCGGGACATAGTTACATATACCTTAATAGAAGATTTCATCCAATTGAGCATGCATTGAGATCCTAAACCCCACATTCGGAGGTGGTTTGAGCCGCACATGTCCATTCTAACAGCAGTGAGAACAGGAATGTGTCCTGGGCCACATTAAGGACTGCCTACTCAACTGTGAGTGGAACTACACAATCAAAAGTATTTCTCACATCTGTGGCCTAGTTGGTTCAGTGGGTAGAGCAGGCGCACATATATTTAGAGGTTTATGCCTCGACACAGAGATCCAGGGTTCGACTCCGACCTGTGACGATTTCCTGCATGTCTTCCCCCTCTCGCTCCAGTCCCTCCAGAAAAACGCGGAGTTTTTGTGTGATTGTTGCTGGCAAAAATCCTTGATTATGCGGAACGTTTTCTTAAAAAATGCAATGGAATATGCGGGATATTTATGCAATTGTATGCGATGAAATTGCGGGAACTTACAAAAATTGCGGGAACTTGCAAAAACTGCGGTTTGATGAAAAAGGGAAAAATAAGTGATTCCCAACATCGTGTTCTCACTAGGCGAAATTACGTCACTTCATAACGTTCCCATGGCAACAGGGGAAAATGGCTGCTCTTGTGTGAAGTAAACGCAACATTTTTCAACTTTCTGCTAAGATATATGTGACTTATTTGCAATGAAAATGCGGGGATTATGAAATCATGCAAGCCCTGCATATTTTGCGCGGAAATCGTCAATTTATGCGGCGAAAGTGCGGCATATTTGAAAAAAATGCGGCCCCCGCATAAATATGCGGACTTTGGCTGATTATGCATTGAATTATGCAATCGCATAATCGCGTTTTTCTGGAGGGACTGTCTCTCCCCTTTCTCACCTCTCCTGTCCATTAAAGGTGGAAAAGCCCAAGCAAATAATCTTAAAAATTTTTTTTAAAAAAATGTATTTCTCGTCACAGAAACCACCGAAGATAAACCGAATCACAATTAAAGTGCCCCCGTTATTTTGTTTTCTTAAATGGTTTTATTTTGAAGCAGAAAAATCAGGAAACGTTGAGTCTTCACCAGCAGTAACATAACACAACTCCTACAAGCGAACATGAAACATAAACTAAAGCAGATATAATATGCAAACTAAATTTCAGCCCACAGTTTCAGTTAGAAACTACAAACGTACTGCGAGCTGAACACAGAGATGTTAGGACCGCCGCCCGTCATAGACATCCTTGTCAGCACACAGACAGACTGTGGCCAGCACTTTTTCAAGTCATTACACGTTTCTTAATGTATAATTTATCTGAGAGTAACAACTGACATTTATAAACACATTCACACACAACTTGCAGACAGAAATGATGTATGTGTTTATTTGCATATAGAGCGGGGAAGTGAGATCCGATCATAAGTGGTCACTCAGGACGCATTTGGAGACACATTCTACAGACAGGTGAAAACACACGCACTTAGAGCTGTCCACTTGTGATCCGATCACTCAGGACAGATGTTAAAACCAGGTCACAACAGCCTCTAAGAATTCAGCAGAATGATTAAAGGGCAGGAAGATAAGTCAAGCAGAAACACAGCATTTGTCATATTCACCCAAATCAAATCACATTTGAGTGTGCATGTGTCTGAAACATGTGTCTGAAACAGAGGGCATGATGTATGTTAGAGAGCTGTGTGTGTGTGTGTGTGTGTGTGTGTGTGTGTGTGTGTGTGTGTGTGTGTGTGTGTGTGTGTGTGTGTGTGTGTGTGTGTGTGTGTCTGAGGGAGTGAGTGAAATTGTTACACAGTACATTAGGCCTGTTACCTAACGCTTGCTTCCTGCCTTCCCCCTTACTCCTGCTCATCCTTCTCTTGCCTAAAAAACACTCGAAGAGGAAAGGGGAGAAGACAGGAAGAAGAGGAAAGAAGAAAAAAGGCCTGCTTCCCCACAGACAGACAAGTCAGGACATGCTGCACAGTGCCATCTCCTACCAATCTCGCACACCTTGCTGTGGGCACAACAAGACAGAGGGCTTTTCAAAGTGTTTCTTTACTTGATCCTTAGACAGGTCATACAAGAGCACTGACCATACCTCCTTAGTAAAGCTATTACACACAAGTATGCATATATTACAAACAGACAATGGCAGTTGTGCACTTTCAGTGGCTTATCAAACATGCCAAACATTCACAAGGCAAAGGTTGTGTTAAAATATCCACTCAAATATGATACATTGCTAGAATACAGGTAGGGCTACACGATATGACCTAAAATCCCCAAAAATGATTAATTGCACATTTTACCTCGATATCAATAAATGAACGATAATTTCATTGTTTTGTGATTCGCCAACGGACACTGCGTTTTATAATTTTTTTGTATAAAGTTAAAAAAACATTTTTTGCATGATAAAAACATGTAAATAGGCTATACAATATATTTCTTAACTGCTAATTAACTTGTTAGTCCTAACTTTGAACCAGCAAGTTGCGTTTTAAGCTCCTCCTCCTTTTTTCTGCTGATGGAGAGCTACGTGACACATGAAACTATATTGATGAGGACCAGAGAGTTAAAATCGTCCGTCCGAGAGTATCCCAGGCAGACACACAGCTGACAACCTGCAGGTGGAGGCCTTGGAGACAGACTCAGACATACACGCCGCGGCCGCTGTGGTCTTGTGTCAGTCCCGCGGTTTCAGGAAAGTGGCTGCATGTGTCAGACACTGCACAAAACATCAACAAGCCTACAGATAAAAGTGCGGAAAGCGTGTCAGAGCCTCCTGGACGGTTGAACTGAGACTCCGTTTCCTGCTTGTCAGTCAACGGTTAATGATGGATTAACATTTAATTTCATTGTGCTTTCTTTTAGAAGGCTGGCTGGCAAAAATCGCCACTTACTAGCTAATTAATTAGCCTGAGTTAATCGCTAGCTGTCAGTAAACAGAAGGTAGTGGCTGGTGTCTGGTGTGTGCGCCGGTGTTTGTGTGTGTGAGTGTGTCGGCCAGCCCCAGCATTTGGCGACTGGCGAGTGTTAATTTCGGACCCTGCACACGTGGTAGAATGTTTTTAAAGAGAAAGTAGGCCTATCAACAGAAATGCGTTATCGGAATTATCGAACTGAAGACAAAAAGCAGCATATTTTGTGGAGATTACTAAAGCAATTACATGACTGACAGAACATCCTTAAATCCCTTTATTGATGTAATCTGACAGACGAATAGAACCACATTTTTCTATTACTGCTTAATATAGACCCCAATGAGAGTGTTTCTGTTGTTTCGTATTATTATGAAATTATACTTTGTTTTGTTTTTTATTAGCAATTTATCAGATTAAATAAGGAATCTTTAGATATAACTTCAGGTTCTTATAATAATTATTAATACATAGTGAAAGAACAGTCTTTGTTTTCTGCCCTGCAGCTGAGTATTCGCTGCAAAGACAAATCTGCAACACTGTCCTTGTGTCATCATCACTGAATTTGAGCACTTACCTAAAGACCATACAAGACCAAATAGGTTTTATTATACCTGACTAAGAGTCACAATTAAGGTGGAAAATAAACGTTTTGTGTTTAATGTATTTTTGTTGATGTTGAATGGATTTTAAAACATGGTATCGAAAAACGTATCGTTAAGGAACCGGCATCGAAACTAGGGCTGCAACAATGAATCGATAAAATCGATAAAAATCGATTATTAAAAGTGTTGTCAACGAATTTCATTATCGATGCGTTGTGTCGCGCGATTAATACGCCAATCAATAAGTCACGGAGATGTTTGAGTATAAAAAAATTGAGGTGTGCGCGGAGCAGACCAGAGCGGAGCGAGAGAGAGAAAAAGAGCAGAGCGGAGGTAGAGGAAATACCATCAGAGAGAGCTATAACGTTCTGAACTCATGGCGGAGGCAGAGAAATCAGTAGGCTACGACCTCATCCAAGGCAGCTAGCGAGTAGGACTAAAAAAATCTACCGGGCAATTTAATAGACCCGGCCCGCCGTACGGGTTGAGCAGCGACATGGCATGGCACGGGAGCACCACGGTGATGATTCAGCACCGTCAACATGTTGGAGTCCTTGATGAGAAGGAAGGGAGTTCAACAGCAGGGTAAAGTCTCTACACAGTCCTACTTTTGTTCCGTTTTGAAGTGAGGAACCTAACGTCCCTCCAGTAGCTCTTCTGGTGCTGCTGTTTACTCGTTATCCAGCTAGCTAAGTTAGCGTTAGCTCGTTAATAACAGTAGTAAAGCAGAGGTATAGTTGCAAGACTTTTCCAGTTTTCAATCTGTTGTCATGTATATATTCTGTGCTTTATCCCATATCAGTTATTGTTGACAAATATATTTGTGAGTTGTACTTTTTAATTTTATTTTAAAGTTCTTTTATAGCACATTTAAACACAGCTTAAGATGACCAATCATCTTAAGCTGTGTTTAAATGTGGTGTATAAATGAACTTAACTTGCACTTACTACAATGATGGTAATCATTTAATGAATAAGCTTCAAGTGTGTGTGTGTGTGTGTGTGTGTGTGTGTGTGTGTGTGTGTATCTGCTCTTTGGGTTAGGCTACTTACCTTTACACAACTAGCAACAAAAACAACAAGTATGTATGTATTGAGTTGATGGAAATTAATGCTTTTGTTTTTTTATCCGATTCATCGATTAATCAAAAAAAATAATCGACAGATTAATCGATTATTAAAATAATCGTTAGTTGCAGCCCTAATGAAAACTGAGGTATCGGAATTGGCACCGGATCGAAAGATTTTGATCCCTACCCAGAGCTTACAGAGAATGTCTGTCCTTGTTGAAAGGTCATGACCAGCAATAAAGTTCATGGAGAGAGTGCACAATGAAATCAACATTTATCAAGAGAGCAAAGAGCAGCAAAGTGTGGCCCAAAGTTGCCTCTAGCATAGCCTTTGTGTGAGTGTATCAAAACTTTTGTTTTGACTTCCACTTCACTAGCTGGCCTTTGTCTAGACGAGATGAACTTTCACTATTACAACATCCAGGTGCAGCACACTAGCTGAGCTAAAGGTTTGTGTGTGACTGCCTCTGTGTTAGCAAGCATTATAGACCAACAACCTCCATTCTACAAAAAAAATATATGACAGAAATGGCAGTGTGTATCGGGGAAACAAAGTTTAAACAAATTGCCTGTTGAATGTTTTGTTTAACAAAACAGAGAGCAAATGAGGCATAGAAAGCGACCATCCCTTTCCTTTCTAAGCTACCAAGTATAAATACCCAGGTCTGCTTCTGTGTGACTGCACTGCAGGATATCATCCAGCTCCATCTAACAACTGAGAGAGTTGTTAGACTATTTTTGACTGGTCAGCATTTCACATTGGATTGTTATTAAACCTAGGCCATAAAACAAGGCACCAAAGCACATTTCATCGGAAGACTGATAATCATATCCATGATATCCACAGACATGTAAAACTACACTCCTATTCTTCTGATATTCATGAGCAACTGGGGGGTGCTGACACCCCTGTGCTGGTTGGTGAAAATCATGAGCTGACTGGTCTGTCTATGACCACCATCAACAGACAATAAACCTCTCTTTCATTCTGTCAGTTTGTGGTCCACTGTCAGTTTGACATCCAGGCAAGCATTAACAAGCTAAAGGCCTTGACACACCAAGCAGACAGCCGAGAACTAGTGGTGACGAAAGCAGACTATGGCGTCGCCTCACGTCGCCTTTGTCTTGGCCAAACATTTGCACTTGAACCCACCGCAAAGACTAAAGCCAACGGCCAACTACCACGTACGTTCTGCGCCTACTTGAGAGGAAATAACTCCATGCCAGCAGGCGTCATTCAAAAAGAGAAACTGGATACAAACGTTGCTATGATACCCACAACTAAACCGCTAGTTAGCCAATGTTAGCTTGCTACTTCCACCCACCCAACAGGGCTTCATGTCACACAGAAAATGAGCCTAAATGAGCCTGACACTGTGGCGATAGCAACGTGCTTTCCTACGATGTGACAAGAGGGAGTGAATCAAACATTAAGTTGTTACATTTTACTACTTTAGAAGCCTGTCGGCTAGTTAGCGTGGTTCGTCTAGCACCAACCACGGTTCAGAGAGAGGTCTAACGTTACGGTCTATTAAATTTACTAGCAGAACATTACTTTATTAATGTTAGTTTATTTTGCAATGTGTCGGTATATGTCGATCTTTTATGTTTATGTTAAAATAAATACACCTACACAAGTAGTTATGTATCTCGTACGTTTGCCATCTTATGGACATAATGTGCAAAAATAGACATTCCAATCATTCGAACCTATGTATTTTTTAGAAGGAACATTCAAACGTCATTTTTGGCCAGTTTTGACAGTTCTATGTTTATTGGATTGATGAGATGAAAATGAGAAGAGCTTTCTGTGTGTGCTCTCACATTGTTTGCTTTCCTCACTACCGGTTTTCAAGCTGTTCAACCGACGCCAACAAAAAGGCAGAAGACAAAAGCCGGGGGTCGTTCACCGTCGGTCCAACTTGGACCAACGAGCAACGGTCTCCTCCTCTCACTATCATGTTGCTACTTTCTTTGTTTTGCTCTTATAACAGATTAAAGTTGACTCCTTTTGGAGCAAAGCAACCCAACGTCCACCTGCGGTGGATGATAACTGGCTATCAGACACGTCAGTCCAGCATGCAAGACCCATAACGTTACAGTAACAAGGAACATCACTGCCTCCATCAAAACACAAGCACTAACTGCCCAGGATTTTGTTTAACAAAAGGTGACTGTGTCCTGCAACAACAAAGCAGTCGCTTCATCTCTCGCTTTGTCTCTTTTTCTGTGAAATAAAACTGCCTTCAGGTGCGGTTGGAAATGTTGGTTTCCCCGGCCGCCCAAAGCTTCGAATAGTCGCTGTTGAAAAGCACCGAAGCTTCAAAGCTCAAAAGATGGTATTCGGTACAGCCCTAATGTTAACAAGGGCATAGAGGTAAAGCTGCACACTTAGCTGCCTTGACACACATGTATTTGTGCCATTAGACTTAAAGACTCTTCCTCAGGTAAAAAAAAAAATGTGTGTAATATATTAATTATATTATATTATATATATATATATATATATATATATATATATATATATATATATATATATATATATATATATAAATAAACGCTAGCATGCTAACGGTTGTGTTTAGCCCGTCGTTTCGGCTAGTTACGTAACAAGCCCTGCAGATTTTGAACAGCTCACCCAGAGACTGAAGGCAGGACACATTCAGAAACCCGTATCTCACTCAAAACAGCATGGATAGATTTTTTTCCAAGTTTGTATGCGTGTGGAAGCACCAGACACAAAATAACACCCCAAATCCCAGAAAAAGTGATTTTTTTCATAATATGGGCACTTTAAGGAGACATGTTGAGCTGAAATACTCTTTTCTGACAACAATGCTAATGTCAGTATTTTTTCTTTTTTAAAATTGATGATCCGTGACGGAATTGATGTTTATGTTTTGGTTTGTGTGTCGTTATCAACTGACCAGTTTGACAGCCAGGCTGGGTTGCCAGATATAACTGTAAACACACTAAACCAGCGCGCTGCAGCTGTAACATTAGTACAGCCATTAATGCAGTAAACAAATGAATGGGATCAATGGAGATAGATTATACCTGACATTAAAAAACAGCATGTTTCTAACAGTTGCTTGACCAGAGACGTAACAAACCCCGGGTTAATATTGGAGATGTCTTTGAAAGATGGAGACAGCTTACAGCCCAAAAGGACGCTGAGTTGGCCAATTTCCTTCTGAACAGGTAAGCATTAGCTTCAGGCTAATTTATCACAGCTACTAGGGACGAGCACTTTATGTCATTTCAACATTTGTGTAGCTACTCCCATTGAATTGTATAGCTAGAGTAGCCACGTTGGTTACTCGCAAAAACAATTGAGACTCAGCCAGTAAAGTGATCCTGACTGGTCCTGGCTAACGCCACCATGCTAACCCTGCTAACTGCTAACGTTACCGGAGGACCAGGCAGGCCTGCGGGCCACGGCTGTTTGCACCGTGCAGGCTGTTCAGCGGTCGTAGCCGAAAACGGAGAGTTATTTGAAGCCAAGAGGGGAGACTGTAGCTAAGTCGGAAAGAGAGGAACTTGAGTTTGCAGTGTGTTTAGCGATTGTGTAATTCTAAGGACAGTAAAGTGTGTATTTCCGTCGGGTGAAAAAGGAGTGCAAGGCAGTGGTGTTTTTAGCTGTTCCTATCATAATTCTAAGCCGAGGAAGTGTGTCTGTCTGGAGTGTGGAGAGGACGGCGAGTTTTGTTGTATTTTTAGCGGTTCCTACTGTAGCTAATTCTAAGCCGAAAAAGTGTGTCTGTCAGTTGGGTACAGAGCTCCGCGTGAGCACAGGCTTTTATGACTGTCAGTATAGCCAGCATCTAACGTTAGCTACTCTGCTGTGCTGTGGAGTAATGTCTGGCTATGTGAGACAAGCATCTAGCAACATTGCTGGATGCTGCGGTCTCAGCCTGGCAACCTCTGTGAACTTCGAGTCTGGGGAGGAGGGGGTGGGGGAGACGACTCTCTCCAGTATTTTGAATTTGTACTGCAGTAACTATTTTAAACACTAGCTGTCAGTATTACATATTGAACCTTTAATAGTCATATCATCAGGAGGAAGGCTTCTCATGTCACCATAATGCACATACGGTCCTGATTAGAAGCCAACAGGCTGGAAATCAAGTGTCTTTTAGCAGAAGTCTTACTGATGCTGCTGTTGTCAAATGCAACAACCAGGGCTTTCTGATTTATTTCTTTTGGCCCTTTTGGACTTACACTACCATGCAAGCCAAGAAGACATAGCCAGCATACTGTAACTGGAGTGACAACAGATGGCTCACAGGCAAATACAGCTATGCAACATTAAGGCACCTGATCCAATAGGTCAGCAGAAAAGAAAAACCCTACTTTGAATATTTGAGCGATCCCTTCCACTTGTAATGCCCCAAAATTCCCCAACCTAAAAAAAGGTCTAAACCTACTGTTTGACACAAACACTAGTTTTTTTATAAGCCTGGGTACAATGTGGCATGATCAGAGTTATAGATTTGAAGTACAGGATTCATCAAAAAACAATGTTTTGCATTCATATATTTTGTTAATAATAGTGTCTGCAAGTTAGTGTGTCAATTATCCAGTATACTGGTAACTGGCGCCCACTCTATGCAAAAGCATCTACGTACACCACTAATTTTGCCATGTCAATGTTTCATAAAATGTCACCTAGCTATAAAATGGGATGTCTAAATACCCCCAAAAACTGGTGCACAAAGCTGGAATACAGTTTTTATAAACTGGTATAGTTACACTACGACAAATAGTTTATAACGCGAAATGATGAAAGCAAAGTGTCAAACTAGCTAATGTTAAATTAAAAAGCTATAATCGTTCTCTGCATCTGCCAAACAGTTTTGAGTGGTACTTTTACGTTGAATTTCACAAACCGTTATAATACGTTACTTCGACAACGTAACCTTACGCCTAATAACTTTGGAAGTTCGTTGCTAATTTAAAGTTATCCAGCAGGGTGCTGCAAACTTGTAACCTTGTTGTTGGTACGTCTTAAAGATATCTGCATCTAGCCGAACAGCTAATTAGCTAGTAAGCTAACGTTAAGCTATCTTCTATAGTTGGAACATTCTGTCTCCTCTTTTTCATCTTCGTCAATACCCTTCTCTCAGTCCTCTGCGCTTTGTCACACATTAACCTCATGCCTTTACATCTTTCCTCAAAAACAATACTAGCTAATATATGTGAAAACAGATGTATCTTGTATCCAGTAGTTAACGTTAGAGGTGATGCCCCGTCTCGAATGGACCCCCACCAACACCAAGCAGCGGTGTCACCAAAGCGGGCTGGCCGTTGTGCCTTAAGAGCCTGAAGGCCCCAGCGTCATCCCAAGTACATGGTTGAAAAGGCTTGAAATAAAACAATGACAAGTTGTTATTGTTGACTTCTAACGCTCGGACATCACTTGTCTTACCTTTGCTTTGGTAATGATGTGTGTGGCTAGTTTAACAACCGCGAAATTTCCCTTGCCGATAGTCCGCTCGATTTCGTAGTGGCCCACTCGGGCTGGGGGGGGCCTGGTGACTGAAGTGTGGCCAGGATTGGTGATGCACCCAGCGGCCGTGCTGGTACGACTGGAGTGGGTGATCCCCGGGGATGGCTGGGCTCGGTTCTGGGAGCCCATGCCTGCGTGGGTCGGTCGGGCAGAGTGCGTAATCCCAGCCGCAGCGGACCCAGCAGCACCTCCGCTTGACACGGCCGCCATCTTCTCGCCTCTCTGCGGGAACAACAAGCAGCCTTGCGCAGCGCGCATCACGGGCACGCCCCCGCCCTGCGTCATTTTACGTGGAACGCTCCTCCCTATGGCTCCTCCGCAGCGCCCTCTCTAGGTTGTAACCATGGTAACGATCAGCGTAACAAATGACTTCATCATCCACAGAAACGTATTTTGGTTGCCTTGGCGACAGAGAAGTGCGCATTATCACCTCTGGTTCCCATGATTCAGTAATTCTTTGCAAACTGCTGCACTATGTATACTGTCTATGGTATGATCAGACGCCAAGGAAACTAGAAAGAATATGTCTGACTTGCCCATATAAATTATAGATAGATAGATAGATAGATAGATAGATAGATAGATAGATAGATAGATAGATAGATAGATAGATAGATAGATAGAAAGATAGATAGATAGATAGATAGATAGATAGATAGATAGATAGATAGATAGATAGATAGATAGATAGATAGATAGATAGATAGATAGATAGATAGATAGATAGATAGATAGATAGATAGATAGATAGATAGATTAGAAAATATACTAAATTGGCATCATGTAGCCCACCTATTTGAATGGCTTACCTGTAATTAATTTATTTAAAATAAATATTGTAAAAGAAAATAGTTTTTTAATAGCTCCGTATATGGTGACCCAGTGACTCCAGCTCAATACCAGAAATGATTAGCCTACACTGGAGACATAGGACACACCTCTTCTTTTTAAATTTCAGTGCTTTTTCAATTTTAGTATGTGGGGGAGATACAATTGCTCTATGTTACTCTAGTCTTCTATAGCCCTCACCAGGTTGTAGACAGCACCACTCTATGGTAGAGAGGAGTTCTGCGTCATAAACTGGATTAGCAACAGAGCAAAGCAGGCAGCTGCCCTGAGTCCCAGAGCCCCAGCGACCCAATACAGAAGTTCCCCATATAATTTTTTAAAAGGTAATTTGATCAACTGACATTTTGTTTTGGTATATGCACTTTTAAATAAGATTAATTAGTCCCTAAAGGTAGGCCCTGCATTGCCTAAACCCAAAGCCCTGGTTTATGTTGAGGAAACATGGTTGATATTCTTCAATACATTTGTGTTTAAGCAGACCCATTGACACACAAAACCTGGAGTCAGGAAGTGCTCAAAGTAACATAACTTAGGAGTTATTGTTGGTTTGCCATTTGTAGTCTGCTGTTCTGTACTGGAGGCAGAGTCAAAATGAGGACCAATGTTGCAGCAGCTAATTTTGACAAAATATGACAAACACACGCAAAAGGATTATGAATATGACATTTTCCAAAAATGTAAATAGTTGTATCATATAGGCCTAGCATGTTTGTATTTTCAATTGTATCTTGACTAAAATATAGAATTACATCAAACATATATTCATTTCCACTTTCATATGTTTTTCTTTTTGAAAGTTGGCTACATCAATCCAGACAAGAATATACAGTGAAAGAAATAGATGGGAAATACTCTCTTTCTCTAGTCCACATAAATCATACTTAATCAATATTCAGTTTAAATCTAACACACGTTTTACAAGGTAAATTATAATTAATACCTTGACAGACACTTCCTTAAGCTTGCTATTGATGTTTTCTTTGCATCTTAAACTGCACTCTTATATCTGCTTTAACTAGGCCTATGTCTTAATATTGTCATAGTAATAAAGCCTCTCTTTGCATTATGCAGTGTTTATCACAAATCTCCCATGGTTTCTCCCAGTGAATATCATTAAATAAGAAAGACCAAAACATGTAGATGAAGGTGCCTGTACTGATAGTAGTAGAGGCATAGATATAAAACATATGTAGAGGACTCTATGGAGGGCATAGTCATGACGTCGCACTCTGTTTGTTTACTGTCTGAGCGTGGAGGGGGCGCTAATGTCACAGATTTCTCACACTATAAACACGCTCAATCTCTTCACCCTCTGCACGAGATATAGCTAGCTACTTGCATAATGCCGCGGCCCCGCGAATACAAGCCGTGACAACCGATCACATTGGACAGACTGGAAAAAACACTTGGTGCTGTTTTGTTTTTGACACTGTCCGCGTAAGCTGGAACCGAACTCCTATATCAAAACATGGAGCTGCCTTAGCAGCGTTGACCAACAATGCTAACGTTATAGCGCAGCTAGCTTACAAGGTTTTCAGATGAAGAGGAATTGAGTATCGTTGTCTTGAAACTTTTTGTCTCGACACTTGTGTTATTTGTTGCATAACCTTAGCTAGCTGGCAGCTTCGAGTTTGTTGCGGATGTCAAGAGGAGGAGCACATCTTTAGCTAGCTAATGTAAACACCTCGCTGTCTCTTTAGCTTGTCAGTTAGCAGCTGTTGTTATTGTTGGTTATTGCTGGAAGGGGCACAGCTAAGCTATACTAGCCATCTTACGAGTAATTGTTGCTGAATGGGGTGGAGTTGTCGCAAAGACTAGAATAACGTTAGGTATCAGTCACATTTTAGGAAGACGGTGTCAGACAAAATGGTGTTAAGGAGTTGCTGGAAGTCTCGACATAAAAACAGTTCTGGACCTGCTCCTTGTTGGACCCGACCACGATTGGCAGCACTGCTCTGGCTATGTGTGACCCAGTTTGTTTGCGGCAGTGGGGCGGAGGGGGAAACTAACAATGTGATCCAGAAAGATGCCGAGTTTGATGTCACCTATAATCATACAGTTACAAGTGAAAACCAGACCATCTATGCTTTCAATCACACTGTCTCCAGGAATAAGGTGAGTTGTCAAATTGGTATATTTGTCTTTCACTTAAAAATATCAAGTCATATTGAATGTAATATGATCTTTTTTCCTTTTTCTTTCTTTGGGTGTCAGACGGAGGGAGTGCGTGTGTTTGTGGATGTGTTATCACAGGGTTTTGAAAGTCCCATCCTGTTTGTGGTACGACAGAAGCAAGCTGTGGTGTCTTTTCAAGTCCCTCTCATTTTAAGAGGCCTGTGAGTATTCCCACTTTTATCTTGCCATCTACTCAGCTTCCCCCAGTCCTACAATATCACAATTCAACATTTCTAATTTGTACAGTGATGACCAGCATAATGCTTCTTTGCCCTCTGCTTGCCAAAGGAATAGCCTATTAGCCTAAATCCTCTGAGTTCTCAGTAAATAATATTCTGTAAATTGTAGAGGAGAGCTGAGATTAGTATGTGGCACATATATACAGAATGGGCCAATTGGCTTCCCTTAGAACAACCTTTTCCAGTATCATAGTCACATACAATGTGTTTCTGTGGTTTACGTTTGTTGAATTGAGCAATTACACATTCAAATGCCATCTGCACACTCCTTCATAGGCAATTAGAAGTGAACACATTAGTTGTAGGTACAGATTAAGCTCTATGTCATGACATTTTGTCACAAAGCCTCAACTGACCAAATCAGTTGTAAGTAGACTGTACTGTAAGGCAAGTCTCCTCAACACTGAATAGGACTGTCTGTCAGACTTAGTTTTTATGCTAGGCCTTTATGTATGTCCTTGTAACTGACTGTACAGAAAGTTATAATCCAATGTTCCTCCTAGGGAGTGTCTGGCTGTTACTACTGTTTTTCCCTAGATAGTAAACATTTATGACTTCAGGTCATGCACTAATGTTCTTGTTTGGTGTAGATAGCTGCGTGTGTACTTAATAGCCTAGGAAATAGAGAAGGAAATCTGTAAATGCTAGCTGTGCTTGTTGTAGACTTTTGTGTAAATGTGGTGGAGAGAGATGGGTTTTTAGATCTGAGATCCAGGGTCAAATTTATTCCAGGAGGTACTGCGCTTTAGGAATGTCTCTTATGTGGACATGTAATAGTTGTATACGGACATTTGCTGGATGGAGCACTAAGGCCAGCTGTTGATGTACTTTGTGGAGAGGAAAAAATAAAATCTACAGCCTTTATTATGGTCTGGATTTGTCTCAGTGGTTTTAGGGCACACAGCTATTGTAACCTGACTTAATCAGGTGGGATTTTGCAACAGGTTAGAAGTTCAGCCATTGGCTAACCGCCTTGCATGATCTGTGTCTTTCCCACATACCAAGGCACTCTCTGTGGTTGTGCAACATCAGAATTACCTCGCTATATAGTCTTGCCTATGCAGCTGGTATTTAGCAGATCACTAATGAACATTGGACTTTCACTTCCTCCTCTGAGATCCACCAGTACAGATTTGAGGAGCCGAGCTTACTGTAAATGAGCTACGTCAAAGTCATCAGAGCGAAGTTACTTCTGTTTTTTTTTTTTTTGTCACATGCTTTCTTTAAAATAATCCACTTCTATGTTTTGAGCTATGCCATGTGCATTTAGCAGCATTTGTTAGAGCTAGGTATTTATGGATTTTGTTCAGAGAGTATTGCATGATCTAGTAGGTCTTCTGATTCTGAAATAGCAATGTAGTATACTCCTATTATATTAAAGAATATTATAATAATCTAATAATTCCCTCATCATCACATTACTTTTTTTTTCTTAGATTTGTTTTCTTGATGCAATCATCCATTACTTTATTTAAAGTATCTATCTATTCTGTGCATCTGAAAAGAGTTTTAAATAAATAAATAATATTAAATATAATTGATCAATACATACAAGTTGAAGGTCTAGTTAATTGTAAAAGTCAAACCTTTTACATGGGAACTTGAGCTTGCTTGTTCTTTCTCTCTCTGTTTGTCAATGTCTCTCTTTCTCTCTATCTGTCTTTCTCCAGCTACCAGAGGAAGTACCCTTACAGTCATGTGGGTCGGACATTGTGCCAGCCCCCAACCCGGGCCGCCTCTGAGACCCAGTACTTCTTTGTGGACGTGTCTACCCTGTCCAGCCTGGGTACAAACTACCAGCTCAGGGTCAGCCGTGTTGAAAGCTTCACCCTGCAGTGAGTGACATCTGATAGAATCACACAAACATTGTGCAGTAGCTGCCTGAATTCTCAGCTTAAGGCTAGATTTTGTAGTAACCAATAACTACTGGTAAGACTGACTTGTTATCTTTACCTTGATTACAGGACAGACAAAAAATTCAGCTTCACCGCGTCACCATCCCAACCTCAGGTAATACAGCTTAATACCAAAGCTTTGTGTGTTTTTAAGGATGGCACTAAGTGCTGCTCTACAATAGGGCCGTTTGGTCACAGAAATGTAGATAGCAGACAGGGTGAGAGTGGGGGTGGAGGGTACAGATGACGAGAAAGATGAGAGAAGCTGAGGAAAGTACAAGTACGAATGGAGGGAGTTTCACATTTTACACAGTTAATTTTGTTGTTAATTTTGGATTTCAACCCATGAAAAAGGGAACAAATTATTGTTTCCTGTTTGGCCTGTTGTAGCACCCATAGACCTATATAGAAATGGACCGAGTGACTCTGCTGTTTTTGACGGAGACAAGTGTAGTCTATTAGAAGCACTTTTCCGGTGAGGCTCGAGCATTACTGCGCAGCTGCAAACTGAGCTTGCCGACGTAGATGTGACGTGAGCAACGTGTCTGAACGTTGTAAGTCCTCTGATAGCTGTGCAAGAGAAATCTCAATCATTCCCAATCTTGCAGAGACGGGGAGTGTAGGTATATGTAAGGAGATAACATAGGCATTTAACATAACATAATTATTGCTAACTAAAATGCTAGTTAACATTAGCACTTAAACTTAAACAGCTAATGTAAGTCGAAACTGCCTGCGAGCTTCTCCTGTACTGTACGGTAATTCCTCTACTATGCGGCAGTGAGTCGCGTGGTTATGACACAATCGTTAGCATATTTTTATAAAAACGTCTACAACGGAGCCATAACGTGAGGTACAAGGTAATGGAGCCTTTCATACATTGTCGTGTTTGTTTAGAAATAAACAATGGACAAATGAAGTCTTCAAACGCTTCAGATGTAAAGTTATTGGCTGTCAAAGTGACGCCAAAATGAATGGCAGTCAATGAGATGCTAACGGGGGGTGAGTGCTTCGTAGAATTAAAATGGTGCCATCGCAGCTTCGCTCTGAGGAGGCAGGCTTGCCCCCTTGGTAGCACCTACTTATCCATCAAGTCAGTCATTGACTACGTTTACATACACACCCCGTATTCTGATTTGGCCCAATATTCCTACTAAGCTGTTTATATGGCTAATGAAAATGAATATACAACTAATATTCCCATTTTGTTATGTTCCTTACTCCCTTCATTAATCCTTATTATTTGTTTTCTTCTTTCTCTTGTCCTTTCTTTCAGTACTTCAAGTATGTCTTTCCTGATGGGGTGGACACTGTGATCGTCAAGGTCAACTCAGAAATGACCTTTCCCTGCTCTGTTATGTCCATCCAGGATATCCAGGTACACTAACCCTCCCCACCCCCTCAAACCAGACAGGTGCTGTCCTTAAGTGGCTCCTGGCATTGTGGTCAGCATGCAGTAACACCATTTGGCCACCTTAGGGCATAATTGAGGTTATTGCAATGGTGTTAGTGTAGAATACAAAGCAAATATTGTTAATTCTATGATGTTCTGAGAAGATTTAACTAGGGTTGCAGCGATATACCGGTTTCACAGTATACCGTGGTATGAGAATAGATGGTTATCATACTCTGTACATTTGCTTATCTACGGTATTGACAAATATATTTGATTTATTTTCAAAAGGGCAACGTTTTACACATACTTTACACATAAAAAATGGTTTCAATTATAATAAAGTGTTCAACAAAAAAAAAAAAACTTCTTTTAATTTCTTTAAGGGTCATTGTAACTGGTAATAATAATAATTGTGTAATACCGTGATATATTCTGAGACGGTTATTGTACCGTGAAAATCTCATACCATTGCAGCCCTAGATTTAACCGAGATTTAATTCCTTTTAATAATCAAAAATCCTATGTATCGTGATTTTCTTTTGCAATGATTTTTTTTTAATTTATTTATTTACCAATAATTCACCTAAATATTTTTATTTATACAGTAGTTATTTGACAGCAGATAATCCAGGTTATGAACTTCTTTACAAATTAAATACATTTATATGTCTGACTGACTGACTGACATGTGTTGTGCGTTCTTTTTAAGAACAATTAATATTTAGAAATGTCTCATGATATATTGTTTCTAATTTTGTTAAAGGTTCCCTGTCACACAAAACTGTTTTTAATTGCTTTTTTTTGAAGATGTGTTATGTCATGAATGTGAAAATGAACTGCTACCTCCTCTGTCAGCTCTAGCCACTGAAAAGAAATAAGTGGAGAAATCAGGCCAATTACAAAAGCTGGTCAGTCTGACATCATGTTGCCTGAGCTCATTACTATTCATGAGCTTGCCCAGTTGAGCTGGGTAAAGGATGCTGATAGCCAGGCTCTCATTGGTTAGCTGTTAGCCAATCAGAGTCAAGCAGCTTAGCTTGTTGAATATTAAAGAGAACTGGCACATATCGAGCGGAGTCTTCCTGCAGGCTTTCTATACCACGCTAGAATGGCTGGAAACAAGGTAACCAAGACATTTTTTCCTCAAAAAATGTTACAGACTCCATGGTAGAACTTCAGACATTACCACAAAGTAATGAAATACATGTGGCAGGGCACCTTTAAAGAAGGAAATGAAAATCACAATGCTCAATATTATCGAATCCCAATACTTCTAGAATCGCAATGAATGAAAATCGCGCTACAAATCGAATTGGCACCCATGTTTTCGTGAAAGAATTGAATCGGGACAAAGGCATATCATCCCAGCCCTACTTACTATAATATCACTGTGTTCTTTTTAAGTAATCCTGTTTATCTCTTGTTCCCTCTTGCCTTTATTCTTTTCATTTTATCTCCCTCCCTCTCTCTTTCTTTTCAGTGTCCTGTTTATGATCTTGACAACAATGTGGCCTTCACTGGGATGTACCAGACTATGACCAAAAAAGGCGCAATCACTGTGCAGGTAGTTTGACACAGTCACGTACATGGTCCTGAAATACAGATAATGCTGTAACCAAAGCATACAGTATAGACCCGCTGTTACCACATTTCATATCTTCTAATGTCCCTTTCTGTCATTTAGAGAAAAGATTTTCATTTCAGCAACAGTTTCTATGTGGTGGTAGTGGTAAAAACAGAGGACGAGGCGTGCGGCGGTCCGCTGCCCTTGTACCCTCTCCGTCCTGATGTGTTGATCGACGCCGGCAACCGCAGCAAGTTCATTGATGTGATTGTCACCCCTGCTATCAACTGTAAGTCACATTTTTACAAATATGTTGCAGCTGTCCAGACTGAGGAATAATCCATATATTTGTTGTACACCATGAGTATGTCAACAAAATATACCATACAACTGTGGGAAAACTAGTAACTTGCCAGGAACAACATTTTGATTAAACCCAGGGCTCCCAAAAGTCATAGATACAAGTTATGTTCTCCAAAACTGGAAAAGTTGGAGAAAGAATAATTCATAACTAAATGTTTTGCTTTATATAAGGTAGATGCTGAATACTGTTTATGTCTCTCCCAATGTTAAGCTGTAGGTAATGATGCTATATCATTTTATTATGCAGTGCAGACAAGGTCGTGCATTATAAGCATGCAAATAGCTTACAGTATATCTGTCTTACACTCCACAGCGGAGGTGTATGTGATGGGCATGCTGTTCTGTCTGGGTATCTTCTTCTCCTTCTATCTGCTCACCTTGCTCATGACCTGTCTGGAGAACAAGCGGTAAGAATTAGCATTTTTCTCTGCTACCAAAACAACATTTAGTTACCGCATCCACTTCATATACACAGGCTTGTTTCACTGCTGAGATATTTAGCATCCATGAATCTGAAAAGCTGGATCATTTTGTAGTGATATATACTGTACATATTTCTCTGTATCTCCCTGTAGCCACAGACAATCCTCAATACAGAAGATGAGGCCACAGAGAATAATATAGATGTATACAGCTGCACTACAAGAAGAACACTACTGAATACAAATGATTTTAATTTGCATCTTCCCCTCCCTGTTTCTGCAGAATGAAGAAGAGAGAGGTGTTTCAGATTGCTGCTGACATGTCGCCTGCTGAGACAGGTAACCCAGCAACCAGCTATGATGGACTAGCCCATTAGGGGCTTGTTAGCGGGTGTGTTGAGCATACAATTTCTTAAAGTCGCGAACCTGTACTGTAGAGTAGATGTCATAATATCCAGTCAATGTTAAACTACAGTTAACATGCAGTATAAAGCTTGTAACATGTCTGTGTGTACTAAATGTGTTTTTTTTTTACTATCTCTCCATCATGCTAATGTGTGGCTCAGCCTCTCTGCTTGGGAAGAACGGAGATGGTATAACGACATTGTTACTCCTACCTTGCACGTACTGCCCTCTCTCACACTTGTGTTGCTCGTCTGCAGATGCTCTGCATGCATTAGCTCACATACTATAACTCTCTCGCCATATCAACAGCGTTCATAGAAAGACCGATAAAGAGATGTAATTGACTATAATGCCTCATGGACTGTGTAGTAACATTAACATAGCACTTACTGTTCCAGAACTGTTAGTTAAGTGTTCATGGATTGCATCATAGAGATACAGATACACATGACTCACCTGGGTCCTTGTTAGGTACAGCTAACCAAAAAGCACCTGTTATCTTGCCTGTATTTGTCACAGTGGTATGCTTCTGGTATTTGTTGGCTAAAGAAACACATAAGTATATTACATTATTGTCAACAATGCTAACAACACGATAGACAAACAAAAATATAAAATACAAGGTGTTTCATGAAGAAAAATACTGGAGATAATCATTGAGATAATTGTCTACACTGCTGATGTGGTACTCGACTACCTCTTTGTGTGTATCTGTATATGTTTGCTGCAGTGAATGCTGCTGACATGATTTTATTTTAAAATCGCAGGAGGCTTAACATTTTCCAACAATTCACTCTAACTGCAGCAGTCACCACTCTTCACAAAACAAACCTGCCTCTGCACCATTCCGTTTTCACATTTTCACCCATTCACTAAAACTGTTATTTTAGGATTTTTGAGCCTGAAAAAAAAACGGATCCCTGCATGTGTTGTTGCCTCCCCTCACCTCTCTGTGACCCCGTTTAAACTTGGTTTTAAAATGCGTTTCGGTGATCCGAACATGAGTGGACAGCAGAGACACATTGTTACTGCTTGTTACTACCGCACAAAGTTCTTAACGTCCACACTAGTGGTTGCGTTGGTAGAGCTAGAGATATCACTGTCAGCAGAACCAACACATCTTCCACTGTGCAAAAAAAAAAAAAAAAGGACGGTCACGTAACACTTCATCCAACTCGTCGTAAAATGGGCAAGCTATAGAGCGTTGGCACGCTCTCACCAAGACAACCGCCACATCCAGCATTGGTGACATATTTTCACGTTACACCCTCTGGGGATGCATCAGTACGCATAAGCTTTTACATGTGGTCAAATGCGTCCCAGACCACTACGGCAAGTGGTTTGAGTGAGCGGATCACAATGCGTCTTGGTGGTCGTTCACACTTCTATTTAGCGCTGTCCATTTGTGATCCCATCGCCAAAGACGCATTTTAAAACCAAGGGTAAATGGGCGTCATGCACTAACAATTTAGCTGCAGTGGTGTTTTAGTATGCAGCATTAAGATGCTAGCGAGTATTGGTTGTAGTGGTGCTTGTCTCTGCGTGTGCATTTTGTCATATATATATACTCGCTCGGGAGTGTTAAATATGTATGTTTGTGCATGTCTCCACAGGCAAAACTCCAGCCTCGCCATATGAATATGGTTCCTTTGGTAAGTTTTGGACAGTTCTGGGGTTTTGCTTATGTCTTTGCTTGTGTGGAGATTTAATTAAATAACCCCCCCCCCCCCCCCTTTTTTTTGTTCTCTAGCTGACAACGGCAGCACACTCAGTTCAGAGGCCATCACTGACAGCGCCACATCGACTGACAACAACTATGGATACGTGGGTATGAACAAGCATGGACACATATTTCTGCTGGCCTACCACTGTCACTTTGCAGTATGTCTCCACACTCCACAGCCTGCAGTCAACAGTTGCAGTTGGCTTCCTGCGAGCAGCTCTGGTCCCTCACTGGTTTTCTGTGTCTTTTGTGTTCATCAGGGCGGGAGCCTTTCAAACGTCGCCCAATCCTCAATCACCTTCACCACATAGCCATCCGCATTGGTGACACACTGGTTGAATCAGTTCAGAGTTCAGCAAACCAATCAGCACTGTGTGAATCATACAACAATCATACAAGATGTTGATGCCAGGAAGTGGCCAGATTGCTAATCTGATTGCATTTGAAATGGAATATAGCAAAACAATATTGATAAAAATTGATTATTCCAATATTTCTGTTTATTATCTTTGGAATTTGCCAAGAATCTCTAAATGGGTGATGGGTTTGAACACCTTTTGCATCACTGAAAAAATTGCTTTAAATCCAGACGTCCGGTCAAATTGATCCAGTGAATTGAAAGGCTACTTTCTTTATTCTTCCATGACCTCCTCCTCTGTCCTCTCTTCCCTCCCTTCATCAGAGCACTCGTTGGACAGTGTTGGACGAAGCAGGCAGGAGTCTCTGAGCTCTGTGGAGGAGGATGACTATGACACGCTGGACGACATCAACTCAGACAAAAACATTGTCCGCACCAAGGTACTTTCAATACACATTACTCGTTTTTTTGTCACGTTGTTAAAATGTCACCACCGCCCATTTTACTTGATGACAAGTAATAATGTCCTCTCCTTATTACAGAAATTTCTATGTGTGTCTGACCTGTCCCGCAAAGACAAGAGGATCCTCAGCAAGAAATACCAAATCTACTTCTGGTGAGGACAACGGTTAGACAGCGAAAAAAAAACAAATACCATTGAATAGTAGAATCAATTGCAACAATACTGTAACAAAGTCATAATGATGAACATTATCTTCTCTCCAGGAACATTGCTACTATTGCCGTGTTCTATGCGCTGCCAGTTGTCCAGTTGGTCATCACCTACCAGACGGTACGCTGATGAGACATAAACCGTGATATATAATAACAAAAAAAAAAAAGAAGATGGATGTTAAACTGACTCTCTGTTCTTTAGGTGGTCAATGTTACAGGAAACCAGGACATCTGCTTCTACAACTTCCTATGTGCCCACCCTCTGGGAGCTCTAAGGTGTGTATGGTTAGCACGCGTCTGTTTAGGTGCCTGAATGTATTATTACAACCACAGTATAGCTAGCAGATTACACGCCTGTGTTTAAAGTATAGTTTGTCATACACAGTGCGTTCAACAACATCCTGAGTAACCTCGGTTACGTGCTGCTGGGACTCCTCTTCCTCCTTATCGTCCTGAAAAGAGATATCGTCCACAATCGAGCCCTGGAACGCAACGATCTCAACGCGCTGGTAACGCACATGCACACACACAGTTGCTATTTTAGCATCTTGGTGAACCCCAGCCTCAGGTAGCATTAATAAATCAGAAATAGGAAGTTCTGAAGGGAGGATACAGGCACATCCAGAGACATACAGTACATGTGGAATATGGAGTCAAATGTATTATTTAATGAATTTTATTGCTCAATTATTTGTTTGATTTTCCTTCCTCCCACCCCACAGGAATGTGGTATCCCAAAGCACTTTGGTCTGTATTATGCCATGGGAACTGCTTTAATGATGGAGGGCTTGCTCAGTGCCTGCTACCACGTCTGTCCAAACTACACCAACTTCCAGTTTGGTAAGACTGCTTGTGTGCCTACCTGGACTGCATGTGCACTTTTTAAAGGTCCCATATCATGCACATTTTCTGATTCATACTTGTGTTTTGGGTTTCTACTAGAACATATTTACTGTTCATGCTTTAATGTAAAAATAAATAAATAAAAAAATAAAGAAATATTTCATACTGTCTGTACTACATACCTGTATTCACCCTCTGTCTCGTTGTGTGCATTTCTCTGTGGATTGTGCATGTCACATTTCATTTGAGAGTTGAGAGTCCCAGGTTCAAACTAGTGATTTACAATAAAGATAATACATGTAAAACTGTAATTCAGTGAAAATAATCTGCTGTGGTTTCCTTTTTATTCTTGTATTGTTTTAGGTGATAAAAGATAGATGTTGTTGTGTAATGTTTCTATCTTTCTTTGCAGACACCTCCTTCATGTACATGATTGCTGGACTGTGTATGTTGAAGTTGTATCAGAAGAGACACCCAGACATCAACGCAAGCGCTTACACTGCCTACGCCTGCCTGGCTGGGGTTATCTTCTTTTCTGTGCTGGGAGTGGTACGCACGCACGCACGCACACACACACACACACACACACACACACAAAACAAACATACCACAAACATTTTCTAATGTTTGTGTACATCTGTTTGCAGGTATTTGGGAAAGGAAACACAGTCTTCTGGATCATTTTCTCGGTGATCCACATTTTGTCCACTATGCTCCTCAGCACACAGCTCTACTACATGGGCCGATGGAGGCTGGGTAAGATAACTAGGAAGCACCTGTCATTGGCGGCCCCCTCACTCATACATCTCTCCATTTGTGCATGTATAGGGTCCTGGGCATGTATGTTTGTATTTCGGGCCTGTGTGTAATGTGTGTAATAACTAACCACAGAGTGAAAATGTGTGTCTTAATCTGTAGCTCCTTGAATCACATTGGTTTGATATTAGTGGTGGTTGATTTGGATCCATTGTGGTTTCAGACATTTATCTAATCTTTTCCCTTTTGTTGTATTCAACAAAGTGCATGCATATTTTTATAAAAGTAAAAATGGAATACCATACAAATGGATCTCTTTTTAACTCAAAATTACAGAAGATTTGTGTGCCGTGATGCTGTGTAATGGCTTCATTAAAATCAAGTTATGCGTAGCAACACAATATAACTGCAAACTGTACAGGCAGAATCAGAGTTGCTATGTTTTAAAAAATGTACTGGTGCATCGGATTTTACTTTCATTTTTAAGTGTCACCTTGACATTTACTGTTTGGGTGCTGTAGAGTTGAAGCCTCACACTCTGGACTAGTGTTTGACTGAAGCTAACATTTGTCTGTATATTTGCGTCAGACGCCGGGATCATGCGCAGGATTGTGTACGTCATCTACACAGATTGCATCAGGCAGTGCAGTGGACCTATGTACATTGTGAGTAATAACAAGAAACGGCTGCACCAACATAAGTTTACAAGGAATCCTAGTATTTCAGAGTTTCTTTAGTTTATACAGGGAAACTGGACATGTGGTTAGACCTTCAGATGCCATTGATGAGTTTGAATAAGATTGTGTCATTTTAATATGCTTTTACATGTATCCAATGCATGAATTATCAATATCTAAGTTATCTGGTACAGTATAGGAATCACTGTATCCTGTGTTGGTAAGTCCAGATTACTGGCTGATAAATCATCTTTCCCCCTCTGTCTGACAGGACCGTATGGTTCTGCTCGTAATGGGGAACATAGTCAACTGGTCTCTGTAAGTAAACACAGTGTGCTTCTTCTTTTACTTAACACTAAGTAGAGACCAATACAATTTTTAATTTACAGCACAGGACTTAATGATGACATCACATCATCTTTGTGTCTCTTCCTCCTACTCCCTCTCTGTAGAGCTGCCTATGGCCTCATAGAGAGACCCAATGACTTTGCCTCCTACCTTTTGGCCATCGCCATCTGCAACCTGCTGCTCTACTTTGCCTTTTATATCATTATGAAGGTGTGTGTTTTGTCTACATCCAAGTTTTTAAGTAGTATTTAGAAGATCTATCTAAATCTAAAGCTCTTTTTGTGTGCGTGTGTGTGTGTGTGTGTGTGTGTGCGTGCGTTTGTTTTAGTTGCGGAGCGGTGAGAGAATCCAGTGTCTGCCGTTCGTGTGTATTCTGTTCACAGCCGTGGTGTGGGGCTTTGCACTGTATTTCTTCTTCCAGGGTCTCAGCACCTGGCAGGTTGGTAACTTACACACATACAGAGTAGGGCTGTGCAATTAATCAAAATTTTAGTCGCGATTACGATTTTGGCGCCAAAATGGCGCACAAAAAACAGAATAATCGAGAGAAACGATTATGCTATTTTATTTTTGCACATTACGTTATATATATATATATATATATATATATATATATATATATAATATAATATAATATAATATATTATATTATATTATATATATTTTTTTGGTACTATACGGTTATCCGGTACACACACCCGCTGCAACTCTGCTGGCCGTCATTCAAGAGAACATCACAGCGGGGACCACCATCTTCCACTTCAAGGTCAATCATCACTACAACTTCGTGGATCCAGAAACCCCCAACACCCAAACCGTGGAAAGGATGTGGGGATCGGCAAAGTTGCGGAACAAGAAACACCGGGGCACCGATCGGCAGTTTCTCAAGTCGTACCTGGCTGAGTTCGTGTGGAGGAGCACTATTGGCGAAGAGGACCCATTCAATGCTATTCTGGGGGAAGTGAAGACATGCTGGCCACTGAAGTGAAGACACGCTGGCCGCCTATTAGTTTTGAATACGTGTGGTCCAGATAACCGTATAGTACCTTTTTTTTTTTTTTACATTATCCTGTATAATGTGGCATTATTTTACTGTGTGGGTTTCTCTCGTCTGACACAGAAAACTCCAGCAGAGTCTCGAGAGCACAACAGGGACTGTATCCTGCTTTCATTCTTTGATGACCATGACATTTGGCACTTCCTCTCCTCCATCGCCATGTTTGGATCCTTCCTGGTGTGTGTGTTTGTTGTTGTTGTTGTTGTTGTTGTTTTAGTTCATTTAGGCATGCAGCATACACACAAAAAATCTTTGATCGGCGTGTTTAGAATTTAACAATTTATATGAATAACAGCCAATACAGTAAATGCTTGACAGGGCTAGCTGATAACTACAAATATATGTGATGGTTTAAATGTAAAACTTAGATATAACAGGAAACTCTGTGTACTAACCCCTCACCTCGTGTTCCCTCCTAGGTCCTCCTGACCATGGATGACGACCTTGACACCGTCCAGAGAGACAAGATTTTGGCCTTCTAGATATGTCAGATCTTCTGTGATGAGCTCAGCTCTTCTTCTCTGCCTTATCACCCTCGTCTCTCTCCATTTGCATTTCCTTTGTGTTCTAAAAAAAAAAGCACAGCCAGTAGCCTGTCCCCCACCGCCCCCCCAGGCTGTGTGGGCACCTCTATGACTGCCACAGCCAGTCAGCCAGTCAGGGAAGGGCAGTAGCCCCCTCCCTCCACCTGTATGGACACACGTGCCAATGAAGAGCCTGGGTCGACGTCGAGTGATGCTCAAGTGTTTTGTCCTCTCGCTGCCATCATCAATATAACTTGTAATCGATGTTTACTTCCTGCTGACGATGAAGATAACAATGTACACTCTTACTATCTAAGAAACTATCCAAATTAACTTATTTTATACTATCTGCATTACATTTGACTGCAAAGTCAGCAATGCATTTTGCAAATTACTGTTTCTATGCTGTGTATGTTTGTACAGGTGTGCGTGTGTTTACAAACATAAATGTGAGAATATGAATTTTGTCCAGTCTGTCAGTGGCCTTTAATGTTCTAATCATGTTACATACTGTGCTCTGGTTGGTCAGACCCTCGAGCTAGCGTCCTTGTGGAGAATATTAATAATAATAATAATGATGATTGTATTTACTTCTTGACTGCCCTAAAGTCTGAATGCAAAGGTATTTTTTGCACTGTACGAAAAGAAACTGATTTTAATGTCAACCATTGCAATGAGCGGTTACTGAATAAAGGTCTCATTTTCAGTTACTTTCTATTGGCTATTTCTACATGTTCAGATGGCGACTCCTATCGTTAAACCTGATGTTCTGTAATCTATGAACTTGAGCAACATCTTGATAACAACAGGAAGTCTAAGAGACTGGCACACGTGAGGTTCTCTGTGTGAACATAGTACAGTAGGATAATCAGGATGTGGATATTTGAACGTACATGGACAAACAACGGACCACACCCAACGGTACTAGCCTATAACAGGATCAGAACACAATACATGATTAGCCTATATATAAAATTGTTTATTAAAATATTTTATAGAAAAATACAGTATTTATTTACACATATATGCACAAGACATTTATTTTTTCTCTCTGCCTTCACATATGTTAGTTACACTAATCAACGGCTCACTGCTGCGCCAACATCTGTGGAATATGTCATGTAAAATAAAAGTGGATTGGCTTCACCTTTACAAACAGTGATTTCTGTTTCTGACTGGCTAAAACAACTACATCTAATTACATTAGTTCAAAAACTTAAATTTCCCATGCAAGACACTTACAAAACCAGTGTAATAAATACAAATGTAACCTGTGATGAAATGAAACTTGACCTCTGTGCAGCTGAAAAGCACTACTATGTAGTGATATTTCCTGCCCACAGCAGCAAATGGGTTCACAACATGAAGATAAGTATCTGGGATGTTTTCAGTAAAAGAAGTATAGTAAACTTGACTTTCCCATTGGGCATCAAAGTAAACTAGAGTAAACCATCTGAGCTATAATCTGTAAACGTGACAATTAAGTGCTTTAAAAAGTCCCCTGTTGCTCACAGCCATATCTAATGTTGGAGGATAAAAGTCCTCAGCCCTCTGCGACACATTGCTCCCTGGATTGCCAAGTCCTCTGCAGTCATCTCCTCCTCAAATCCCCGCAGTTGAGGATGGACTTTCCCTGAAAACCTTTGCACTGAAAGTTTTGTCTTTAAAAGGAATGAATCAGGGGACGCTCACGTGAGGGCCCTGCACGTAAACGTCACAACGCTGACCTGTCAAAGTCATTAATGCTTCAAAGTCCTCAGTGACAGTCACAGTGCAACAGGACTGAACTGTGTGTCATGTCCTCAGTAATGATAGACTCTGATCTGGTTGTTATCGTCCAGGCCCAGCTGGAGCAGGCCGCTCTTGGTTGAAGGAGCCGGATAGCGAGTGAACAGAGGTCTGGAAGGCAGAGTTAAAGACAACGACGGGCATAACACTGTTCATAAAACAGTCTGACAAGTAATGGTGTGCTGTGGATAATAGAGGGCAATGATGTGAAGTAGTAAAAGGTTATCAGACAAGTCAAAAATACATCAATAAACATTGTTGAAGTGCAATAGTTAAACAATGAAAATAGAGTGTAAAAAGACACATAAAGCTTTCTACTTTTCTAGCTAGCTAGCAACAGTCCTCTCAATTGGTCAACTGATGTTAAACGCACGCACGCACAAATCCTGAATCAGTTACTGCTCTGCATTAACTTACAGCCATTAGGAAATATGGAAAATATTGCTTGGGGAATATTGGGAATAAATAAATTATTAAATGTGAGCCAATCATAGACACTTCCGTCGCCATCTTGGCAGTGCCTGACGTCACCTAACCAAAAAATGGGCAAAGAGGTGGAGTGTGCAGTAGCTGAATGAAGCCTAGAGGTCCTTCTCACTTCACTTAAATTGCATTCTCAGCTCCTCCACTTGCCTCCCTTCCTCACGTCTTTAGTCCGTCCCACCGAGGAAGCCTGGAGAGACGCAAGGAAATCATGGGAGGAGAGAGGAACTGAGCAAATGTGTTTTCGAGGGATGAGACGTCCTTTCCTCTGATGAGTCACATGATTCGTCAGCAGTATGGGCGGAGTTAGCAACGGCTTTCAGCTGCACAGCTTCCAGTAAGGCTGCTCTTGTGCCTCCTCACTTATAGCTCCTCGGTGATTCCTCCTCGATGCTCGCTCCTCGGGGTAGAAATAAGGGCTTTGAGACGGCCTACACGGACAAGGGACAGAACCACTTTGGGTTCAAGCGAGGAGCGAGGAGCTGTCAAATAAGTGACTCGCCTCCTGTGAATGCAGCCACCTGTCACTCAAAGCGGAACGCCCTTAATTATGCAGAACTTTAAGCCTTAATATAATTTAAACAGGTGAGTTTTTACAGTTGTCATGTCATTAGCTATAGAGACCCAAACAGTTTGTTGTACTAGGCTGTAATCATGTTTAATTCTGATGTAAAGTTGGGCATTCTAACACAGGAGTCTATGGACATTAGTCTCGCACTGCCAGACCTTCCTCCACAATGCTGCACAGGAGGGTCTGGCGAGTCCACACAGCGCCCCGGGATGGGAGAAAAACATGCTCTGGTTTGTTGCCATTTCTTTAAACCAATCACAATTGTCTTGGGCGGCGTACAGAGCCCCAGTGTCTCTGCAAAATAGCTTCAGGAAGGAACTTGTTTGGGTGGAACGTTTACGTTCAGGTTGTTTTAGTCGTGCAACAGAAAACTCAGATTGGACAGATAGTCTAGCTAGCTGTCTGGATTTACTCCGCAGAGATCTGAGGAGCAAAGGATTTACATAGTCTTCGTAAATCAACCGGAGTTTAAAATGCCAACACAAAGAAAGGTAACGGACATTACGGCCAAAATGAGGGAGATCCGGCGGAATTTCCGGAGGCAGCTGAACAATCCTGGAAGTGGAACGTCGTGGATATAGACTAATGGGGATTGACTCCCTCTTTGAGCCAGCCTCAACTGGTCGCTCAATAAACTGCAGTTTCTGGCACTTTGCGTTGGCTTCATTTTTCAGCACCAGAGGTTGCTGCTTGGGACCAAACTAAAATGAGCTTGTGAAAAATAAATAGAGGAAGAGGAAAATAAATTATTTGATCTGATTGATTCTTTGCTGTTTTACCAAATGCCTGGATGTTACTGCATTGTGTCCTTCTCCATGGTCATGGTTTTGTGAATTGTAATTGTATAAACATACAGTATATCAGCATGGTGATCTATACAGGTACAGCTACATTGAAATGAGGTTGAAAACTAGACACCGGATTGTGTGTTCTTTATGTAGATTCAACACATTAGTGTGTGTCTGTGGATGAGTATGTGTTATAAAAGGATACATGCTGGTGTCTTTCTTGCGCATCTCCAGCCACCTCTTGTTGCCGTCAATCAGGCCCTGCAGCTTCTGGCCATCTACCTCCACTGACTTCTGCTTGGGCCGCAGGCTACGACCATGTTCACTTAGATACACGTAGGATTGTTGTAAGTACATTTAAGACAGTGGGGATGTGTATGTAATCTATAGCAGGATCAAAGGTGCATTCCAGGTTACCTAGCAGGAGTGTATGATGAGTATGCAGAGGTAGGCCCCATGGTGCTGGAGGCGATCGGGTCCATAGCTCCTCCTAGAGAACAGAACAACAGTTCAGGACCAACAACAATGATTGCGACTGATAAAAACCCCTTTTCAACAATTCACATTAATAGTGCTGCACTCGGTCTGAAGCTAAATGAGGCGTCTGTTGGCATACTGGAAAAAGTCTGGCTCCATCGGCTGTTGATGAGATCCTCAGAGCCCCTCAACCCACTGCTGATGCGGGTACTGAAAAGAGGGGTGGCTGCGGAGGTGCCTTGGAGCGCCCAGTTCCAGGACGGCTCTGAGAGCCTCACTGGAGGAGGTGGGCCTGAGGAGCTGGGGCCCAGGGTGTGCATCTGGTGCATGACTGATGCAGAGGTGGAGGTGGCAGCTGGGGTGGAGTGAGGTTGAGACAGATGCAGAGGGAACGCTGTATAGGGTGTGGCGTTCTGCCTCTGGTCCAGTGAACCCAACGCACTCAGGACAGTGTTGAGCTGGCTTGAGATCTGCTGCAAAGACTCCGCTAACTCCTGGACTTTGTCCGGGACTGTAGGGTGACCTCCTGACAAGAGATTGAGGGAGAAAGGGAGATAAAGAGAGGCACTAAGTGTAGCTGGAAATATACTTTCCTAAGAAAAGTATATGGTGTAAGATAAGATAAAACTTCATTCATCCCGAGGGAATTTGCTGTTCAGCAGTTGCAATACAAAGTGGTAAAGTGCAGTTAGAAAAAGTCTAAGATAACAATAAGGTGCAAATCAAAAATATATACAATGTCAAAATCAGGTTATTATTGCTATATTGATATATATAGATATATAACGGTGAATATGTCAGGTTCTTTGGTAAAATTATGAATATGTGTTACCTGTTCCATCTAATGGGTCCACAGTGCTGCTGAGGTCAGATTCAGTCACATCAAAAGTCACCTTCCTCTCTCCTGCCAGCCGAGGCAGACCCTCAAACAGAGGCTAAATGGAGAGAGCAACGACATGAAATGGTTTTTTTAGATTACGTTTTGGGGCTTTTCCCTTTACTATAGTGACAGATGAAGACATGAAAGGGGGAGTGAGATGGGGGATGTCAAGCAGCAAAAGGCCGCGGGTCGGATTCAAACCCACGCCGCTGCAGGACTCAGCCAACACGGGGCGAACGCTCTTACTGGGTGCTATGATTAAAGGTGCTGGTTGACTTCATGAAGTCTCTTGCGCTGAACATATAAAAGTGCTTAACCAAAGTAAAGTATCACTTTAACAGAGTGTACTGGCGGATGTTTTCTCCTGACCTCTTCAGCTATAGAGCTCTCTAGCTGCTGGAGTTGCTCCTCTTTCCTCCGCAGGAGAGTGGTTCCTCTCTGAACCGCCCGCTGCAGCTCCACCACATTTCTGGCCTCCTGACAGAACGAGGGAAAGAAACCAGTACTTAACACTTATTTCCAATTAACCCCGTTGTACCAGTCATCACACCAATTATTGTTCAGCAGGAGGTGGGTCACACTCCTCCCTACCTGCTGGAGGTTTCTTGTCATCTCCTCAGTCACCCCTCCATCGTGGTTGGGGTCCTGGAAGGAGCTGGTCTGGGCCGCTAGCAGAGTTGCCCGTCTCTCCATCAGCCGGCTGCTCTCCCTCTCCAGGAAGACTTTGGTTTTTTGGATGGATGCGCCATGTGTGGAGATGTAGCGTTGAAACCTGGAAACATTAGATGTGTGGAGATGAGGGCTGAGGTTAAACACACACTTGTGCCAAGCTCTCATGTCTTCTAAATCAGGAATGTTCTGATCAACAGTGATCAACAATTATTATCATAATCAGCCTCCATTCCTCTGATACCAACCCACCTGTCGCAACCGTCCAGGACCAAGCACCAGACCTGGAGTGGCGAGGCCTTCTCCGTAGCTGCCCCCTCCCTCTGGAACTCCCCAACACATATGGGACTCCACCAATCTGCTATATTCAGGAATGTACTCAAAACTCACCTTTTAAGAACTTATTTTAATGTCATCTGTTACCTTTTCCCGTTAGATTATTTTATTTAACTTGTTGTGTACATTGTGTTATAGTCTCTCAATAAGCCCTCTATAAGTAATATGTATTACAGTATTAGTAGTATCGATGATTCTCTGTCTAGAAACTGGCATTCCATGTTTATTTGTTGATTTACTTATTTATTTTTTTCTGTGGCTGTAGTTGTGTTTTATGTATGAAATGTTTAGTTATAGTTTTTATAGTTTATAGTTTAATTTATGGGTTACACTATTGTGTTGTGGCTGCTGTAATATGTTTTCTTTCTTCTTTATTTTGTGCAAAGTAGAATATGTTGTGTGTGTGGACATTGGACTGGAAGCTGTGGATGAAATTACTTTTGTATTGGTGTCATGTAATTCTGTGTGGGATGGGCCACTTAGCGGCATGACGTAAATAATATAAAAAAATAAAAATCAATATCATTCAGTAGAGGTAGACATAGCAATATTCTGTCTGAGTAGACAGCGCCATTTCAGGGCTTCTTTCCACTCCAAATACAATTTCAGGGGAAGCTCTACTTATTATTGTTATTATTGTGTTATTGTGGCACTAAAATATGTAGAAATATTGAATATTGGCGCATTAGCAACTACGACAATATAGTTTGTATATCTAGTTTGTATATCTGTACCCTGTATATACCAAATGGCCAAAATTGTGCATTTACAACCACAAATGTATTCTTGGTCTCTTATTCTCCTTACTCGTCCATGCTGCTGTGGCTGTCGGGTACAGGGGAGAGTGGCAGGTCCTCCAGGTCTTCGACATGTAGCGATGAGTCTCTCCTGTCACTGGAGGGCGCCGTCACCTCTGCTTTCTCTGCCTTCTTTTTGTCCTGTTTAGGTTCTGGTCTGGTGGAGGTGCCTGCTCCTTCGCCTTGTTCTAGCTCACTGATTGGACAAAATGGTATTATTATAAAACGTGAATCCCTTTAATAAAAACAGGAACATTGGATTCTCATTACATTCTCCTCAGTAATTCCATTGGCTGAAACTGAAGTAAATACAAAGGATGCATGGATGTCCTGTATACACCTGACTCTGCGACTGAGGCGGTCGCATCTCTCCTGCAGCAGCGCCACCTTGCTCTCCAGTCGATCCATGTTCTCCTTGGACCTCCTGCTCTCTTCCCTGGCTTTGTCTCTCTCCTCCCTCAGCCTCTCCCCCTCGTCCTTGGCCTCACTCCTCTCTTCCCTCGCTCTCTGAAGGAGTTCTCTGGCTTGAGTTTTCTCCTCTCTCATCCTCTCCAGCTCCTCCGTCAGCTGGTCTCTCTCCTGGATCAGCCGGGGTAAGGCCTGGACACACACAGACAGGTGGAGAAACAAGGGGTTGATATGTGGACGGGTTGGTGAATATATTCTCTTTTCATGAAGAAAAAGTGGGATGTCCCACCTCTATCTGTCTGTCCACTTCCTCCTCTTCCTCCCCGAGCTTCTTCCTCCTCCTCTTCAGATCTGCTGCCTGCTAAGCGACAGAAACCATTAGCCCATGTGGTTTAGGTTAGTGTATCAGTGATTAATAGTACACACAGTATGGGATAGAAGACCTTGGTCTGTAGCATGGCCTCCTGGCTCTTCAGCTCTCTGGCTCTCAGCTCCATCTGATCTTTTAGATCCTCCAGTTCTGACTCCTAATAGAAGAAATAAGACAGATTTATTAACTGGAATAGATTGTTTTTTTTGTTTTTTTTATAGAAAAAGCTTCCCTTTACCCTTAATTTGGTAAGCAATATATATACTGGAGTTTTAAATTAAAACCATCTACCCGGTGGAAAGGATGACCTACTTTATGAGTTCATCATCAGTTTTAGACCACGAGAGTCCAGCACTGCATCGTTAATAAATGTGTGCTTCTATCTGGTCTCACCTTGCGCGAGTGTGTCAGCTGTGTCTTTTGGATCTGTGTGTTGAGCTGCAAGCGGAGTTTCTCCAGTTGGACAGCATGCGAGGCCTGCAGATGCTCTCTGTCCTCCTGCAGAGTAGAAAGCAAGCGCGCCCTCTGAGCAGTCTCCTGGAACACACAAACACAACATTTTTGAATTGCGTTTAAAAAACAAACAAACAAAAAATGACTAATTGTGGATTTATTTATTATTAATATAGAGCCTGTTCTTTGTTGATGCGTGCTGGAAACAAAATATGGCATTTAAATATATTCTACTGTTTCCACTAACGTAAGCACAGGATGAGTGCATGTATCAGCTAAATGTGAAACGTAAACACGATCTGACCTCATCCAGGTATTTCTCTCTGATGTTGTTCATCTCTCTTCTGTGGTCCTCCCTCAACTGCTCCAGCTTCCTCTCGTGATCACGCTGCACTTCCTCCCGCACTTCCTGAAGAACATCAGCTAGCTAGACAGTGAAAATGGGATTTTTGTTTTGTTTTAGACTTTATTGTAGATTTTCCACGACAGACCGACATACAAGAAAGACACTAATGACAAAAGAAAAACATGACCGTCGCACTGACAAGACAAGCCAGTGGAAGGAGGGAGGGGGACTGTTGCAGTGTTAAGTCATTTTATGCATGTGTTTCTATTTAACATAGTGTGACCATAGGACCATATGCATGCACACAATCTTTCAACACATGCTTTGCTCTGACACATAAATACATGATTTTGACTTTGAATAGAGATTATTTTACAGAAACAGATAAAATGAGACCAGGACTGAATATTATGAGTCCAGCAAAGATCTTGTTCTATTGCAAAGAGAAGAGGACATGGTGTTCTGAGTCCTGGACTCAGTGAAAATGTAACTAAAGAAAAGAAATATACACATGGTGATGAGGATGACCTAACCTCTCGGTGGTAATCTGCCAGCTGCTGTTCAGGACGTGGACTCATGAACTCCCTCCTCTTCTCTGTGATATTGACCTTTATACGGACAAAATAGTACAAACACAGAGACAGACAAACATAGGGACAGATCATTAATCTGTGTCCCTCAAGTCCAATGCCACCATGTACCACCAAAACAGAACAAACAAACGCCTGGTTCTCCTGATGTTTCCAGTTGTGTCTGATGTTTACATAAATATAACCCAAAGTGGTCATATACTACATATACACCATTTGACGGTCTAAATGTTTAGAGTTCATATCTTTCTTTCTTTTTTAAATGATACCAACACTTTATTTCCAGAATGGATGTTCAAGGGATATTTGGATGTGTGGATTCGTAATGCAAAATATGTTAAAAACATTTGATAGCACCGTCATAGCCAAGAATTATTTATCTTGCTGTTTGCTAACCACAACTGACAAGCAATAAACTCAAACTCAACTGTACTGAAGAGGGTGACTGACAGGAGGGTGAGTCACTAAAACTTAATACAACCTGCAAAATTGGCTTCAGGCTATGTTTTAACATATGAAAACTGGTATCCAGCTTAATATGCCATCCTGCTAACACTGCATGGGGCATTTGTTTTTCACTCCAGCTTGCTTAATAACAGTGACACTATTTTAATTTTGCTTACTAAACTTCAATTATAATTGTGTTTGTTTATCTTTGTGTTTCCTAGTATTTGTGTTTAGCTTGAGTTTGTGTGGAATGAGATATCCCTCATTAGTCATGCAGAGAAGGAGTCTCAAGGCAGTCATGCCAGGTGCAATAACAACATTCAAACAGACATTTTAAAGACTAAATAATACTGAAATCAAAAGGTGAGCCGGACACAAGCAGGCCAGCAATCATCCTCACTCACCTCGTGTTTCAGGGAGTTTAGTTTCTCCTCCCTCTCTCCCTGGAGTCTCCTCTTCTCCGCTTGTAGCTCCTCTTCCGACTCAGCCTTCAGACGCTCAGTGTCCTGCCTCTTCTGGGCCTCCAGTCTGTCGCGCTCCGCTACTCGCTCTTCCTCTAGAGTGATGCGTAACTCCTTCAGCATGACCTCACTCTCCTTCCTGATCACAGGACACACACACACACACACACACACACAGGACACGCAGATTTAGCATCACTTTGTGTTTTCTGCAACTCAGTTTTATGTGTTAATTTATGTGTCTGACCTGAGCTGGTGTTGTGCCCTCTCCCTCTCCCTGCGGACAGACTCTCTGAGCTCCTCCAGTGTCCTCTCAGACTCTTCGTTCAGCCCAGCCTCCTCCTCTCTCCTCTTAGACACGAGATGCTGCCGCAGAGCCCTTTGGGAGACACGCACACTTGTGCATTTATGAATTTAAAAAATTGTTCTAAAAGTGTTTAGTAAAGTATGTGTCTCCATGCCTACCTCAGTCTTTCCTCACTCTCCTCCTTCAGCTTCCTCTCCTCCTCGTCCTCTTTTCTGCTCAGCTCCTCCTGGAGGAGACGCATTCTCTTCTCCTTCATCATATGCTCCCTCTCCTCCTCATCCTCTTCCTCTTGATCAGCCTTCCTCCTCTCCCTCTCCACCTTCCTCTCTCTCAGACTCCTTTCCTCTTTCTCTGCCCTCTTCCTCTCCTCCTCCTCCTCTTTCTCCCTCTCTTTCTTTTCTCTGTCTTTCCACACTCTTGAGCCGCCCTCTTCTTCCAGTGGGCTCTCCTGGTTTGGTAAGGGCGGTTCAGTGTCTTCAAGTTGGGTGTTGGAAGTGCGGACCAGCCGACCTCTGGAGGTCTCAGGCCTTTGTAGCCCCAGAGACGTGCCGAGGCTTTCGGTTTTCAGGGGGCGCATGTCAGCTTGCTCTGAGTGGGACGAGCTTGAGAGGGAGGGCGAATGGCTGAGCTGGTGGAGGATGAGTCGGTCAACTTTTGGAGCTAGAGGGTTGTCTTTGCCAGCAGCCTGCAGATGGCTGAAGAGGGAGAAAGGTGGAATACCAATATGAAGGTTAAAAAAGGCTGTAAATACCCTAAGATTGCATACAACTTTCAGTGTTACTTTATTAATGGACAAGTTGTTGATATTTCCTGAATGTCCATGCCCTTCTTTTGACGCAGTACTGCATGTTTCACTGATACACATATAATGGTTGGGAGCTTTACAAAGAAATGTTTGGGGATTTCCCGGCTGAAATTACTGTGAAAACAAAAACTGCTGAACTTTGGGTTTCATGGAAACAAAATGGACAAAGGCATCCAAAATGAACTTCCTGTTCCTGGTGAGACACTATTCAAGACCTGATAAGAGATAATGCAACTTAGTTTAAGCACAGCAGCTGTTTTCCAGGAACAATATCAAAAAGGAAAGCACACCTCTTGGCAGCCGTAGCCTTCTTTGTCTTTGCCGGCCCTTCATTCTCCTCTTCCTCTTTTGTTTCCTCTTTATCATCTCTCTCCAGTGGACTGACAGTGCCGGACAGGTCGTTGATGTCCAGAACCTTTTCCGACATCTTTAGGATAAAAAAAAACAAAAACAAAAAAACAGAACCATTACAAAACAGATTGACAATTTGCAGTTCAACGAATGACTGAATGGTGGTGAATGGGTGTCACGCTGCATGATCAGAGTACCTTGACATCTATGGAGGATGAAGCCTTCTCAATGTCTTCACTGGCCTCAGACTCCTGCAATAACACAAACACATATAAACACACTCAACGACAAGGTAACGGTTCTGAGTGAACACGCAAACAAAATTGCACAAGCAACACTAAATATTGAAGACACAGAAACACACACGGCATAAAGTCAAAAGCAGAGCGTACACAAACACAAACAAGGCCGACGAGCTGGCAGGCAAACTGAAGTGAAGACAGTCAAGCAATCTGTAATCAAAGCAAGCAGTCTTGGAAAGATTGGGGAGGCGATGGCGGGAGATGAGAGACCTGTGCGTCTGACCAAATAGCTCAAAATCACCCGTCAATCTAAAAGCAGATGGACTACCAACGGGAAAAGGGATCAGAACTTTCCAATCCAGTCCTCAGGGGCTCAAACGGATCCGTCCTCTCACCAAATAATATTCCAGTGTGCGAGTGATGACATTCAGGCTGGGAGCCCCTAAGGCAGTGGAGTTGGATTCTGGGAGCAACATGCACTTGCGTGCAGAGATCAGGCAGGATCAGGGTTGGGGTCGGGTAGTGAATGGGGTGAGGTGTGTAAGCACGCACAGAGGCAACACCAAACCCTACCTCTGCAGGCAGGGGGGATTTGTTTGTCACATTCTTCATCTTGCCAGCAAGAGGTTTTCTTATTTGGTCAAGCGTTCTAAGGTCACTCAGCATCATCTTCTTGTTTAGCTTGGCGGGTCGAACCTGAGCTGCTCCAGCATCAAAAACTTCAACGACTTGCTCCTCACTCTCCGATGCAGTTTGGGGCTTTTGGGCGTCTGATTCATCATCTACCTCCAGCCCCTCCCCCTCTGTTTCTCCCCCTTCACTCTGTAGACATCTCTCTGACACCTCCTCGTCACTCTCTATCACTTTCCTCTGGCTCAGGGAGCATCGCTCCAAAGCCTCATCGTTCTCACCCTCCTCCTCTTCCCCTTTGTCCTTTTCTTGCTCTCTTTCGCTATTTATCTCAACCTCCTCCTCCTCTTTTTCCTGCTCTCTTTCACTATATATCTCCACCTCCTCTTCCTCATCCTCTTGTTCCTTTTCTTGCTCTCTTTCGCTATTTATCTCAACCTCCTCCTCCTCTTGTTCCTTTTCTTGCTCTATTTCACTATTTATCTCAACCTCCTCCTCTTTTTCCTGCTCTCTTTCGCTATATATCTCCACCTCCTCTTCCTCTTGTTCCTTTTCTTGCTCTCTTTCGCTATTTATCTCAACCTCCTCCTCCTCCTCTTTTTCCTGCTCTCTTTCGCTATATATCTCCACCTCCTCTTGTTCCTTTTCTTGCTCTCTTTCGCTATTTATCTCCACCTCCTCCTCTTTTTCCTTTTCTTGCTCTATTTCGCTATTTAGCTCCACTTCCACACTCTCATTCTGCCCTTCTTCGTCATCTACACTTCCCTCAAGCTCTTCCCTCTCTTTGTGATTTTTGTCCTCCTCTTCCTCCTCCTCACTCCCTCTGTCTTGATCGCTTTTGAAGCATTCCTCTACAACTTCATCGCTACCTTCCTCACATTCTTCCGCTTCCTTCACCTCTTCTTTCTCCTCCGTTAAACTCTCTCCTACCCCGTCACTCTCCACATTCTCTTCTCTGTCTATGGCCTCATGCTGTTGGCTTTTGACGCAACTTTCCACGTCGCTGTCATTTCTCTCTCTTTCCTTGCTCTCCTGCTTGCCACTGTGTTGGATGTTTTTTGACAATCCACCATCGCCTTCATCTATCTCTCCATCATCGCCCTCACAGCATTCCTCCTCTACCACGTCGCTCTCTACCTCCTCCTGCTCGTCATTCTTGCTTCCTATAGACCCTTTACTTCCTCCCTGCTCGTCCTCCATCTCCTCCCCCTCTTCTTTGGGTTCCCTCTCATCTGCTTCCTCATCCTGTGCCTCTCCATCCTCCAGCTCATTTTCTACATCTCCTTTCTCCTGTGTCTCTCCCTCCTCTGCTTTCCCTCTGCCTTCATCCTCTCCCTTCTCTCTCTGAACATCCTTGTCTTCCTCCTGCTCCTCCTCCTCCACCACCTCATTCACCTCCTCTGCTACCTCCTGTTCAGCAGAGTCTCCAGCATGTGCCCCCTCCTCACTGACATGGTTTCTGCTGCCCGCCAGTGAAGACAGGTGGAGGCGGCGGCCCCACAGAGAGTCCTTGATGGAGAGGAATAGGAGGAATGGTCCATCCATCCCAGACAGAGCACAAAGGAAGGCGTGCAGAGACACAAGGGAGAGAAAGGACGGAGGAGGGCAGGTCAGGGAAGGAGGCAGACGAAAAAGATTGTGACCCCAGCTGAAAGACGTTAGGGGTGGGGGCGGGGGGATTATCTTGACACAACTGCACGCAAAATGACCAGATCATGCATTTTTCAAGGACAAAAAAAGTCATGTCAGACAACCAACACATGAGAAATAAATCCGTCAAACGCACAAATAAAAGTATGCATGTATGCATAGAAAAACATACACGTTCTTCTTCTGGGTCTCTCTCACACTCAAATACAGGCACACACCAAGGGATAGGTTTGTTTGATAAATGTAATTCCTCTTTCAAAAACGCCACAGTGTGTAAATGTTTTGGGACATTGTGTAATTACAGAACAAAGAGTAAATGCATTACCAACTTTCATCAATAGGTAATGTAAGAAATGTTCACAGATCCATAAATTAGGACTGGCTTTTTCTCAGAATCTAATGGCAGTCATGGCGAGTTGTACTGGTCTATCCCAATGGGGATAAATACACAAATTAGAGAGGAATGATAGTATTCGTTGTTTTGAAACATGCTCCTGATATATACTTTTAGACAGCAAAGCAGTAACAGTGACAGTAGGAAGACAGCAAGACAAAGAGGAAGGCACAGTGACAGCCGTGCCCATAGGACAGATCCCAGCAGCATAGCAGCTACAGGAACACACCCCGGGTCACGGTGCAAAGGTTTAAAAAGGTCACACCAGACAAAGAGAAGAAATAAGAGATGGTTTAGAAACACAGTTACATGAGACAACAAGACAAGTTCACGGTACTGATACACAGAGAATGTGTGGAAACAATTAGGCTTGCCGCAAACCTAAAAAATATATGTATATATTAGCATATATATCCCACATTATTAAATTACTATCATTATTTGAAAATGCAATGTGAAGTTATCAATGGCTGCATTTTTATCAGGGGGAAAGGTGCCCCTTTTCTTCACAGTATACTCTGGTCTTGAACATCTCTGGCTTAAAGCTATAGTGCGCAGCTATTTTATATTAATGAACGTCCGTAACATTCAAGCCATTGCCAAAGGAGTTGACACAAAGCTAATCAGCTCCATAAAACGCTTTCTGTATTTCTCAGTATGGCTATGTTTACAAAATGGTGTCGCCCGGCGACATTCCCACGCAGCAGCTTGAGGGATGCGTTTTACCGCTGAGAAAGGACGACAGCAGCGTTCAGCTTTGGGGACGAAGAGGACTGCTGCAACAGGTGAAGGCATGGCTAAAAACCTGAAGAAGCGCCCACAAAATGTTTCAGTCAGTGATTGTACTGCTAAGAAAAGACCTGCACGATCAGCAGAAGGACTAAAATCCACTAGAGCCAGACCGATATATATTGGCGGGCCGATATAATCGGCGGGCCGATATAATCGGCCGATATTAGGCTTTTTCCAAACTATCGGTATCGGCATTTATAATGGCCGATAAATGAATATTTAAAAAAATTAAATAAAAATGAACGAAGCACCCTTCAACCATGTTCTGAGTGTTGGCGTTGCCTAGTTTGTCCACCAGAGGGCGCTCAACGACGTCCCTGTTGGCAACACTCGTGTTTAACCCTTTAAGTTTCATATCTTAAGTTTGTATTTTTATACATTTTATTTATCAGAACTTTAATATATTTTAATGTTCCTCTGTTCTGTTGTGACAAAAAAAGAAGTTTATTTTTAAACTGCATTATCATATTATTTTAGTGAGGACTCATAAATAACTACAAATAACTAATGTTAGGGAAATCTGTTTATGTTTTGTTACACGTTTCTGGATTATTTATTTTTTTAAATATATATCGGTCGATATATCGGAATATCGTATTTTCAAATCACCAAATATTTGTATCGATATCAGCCTTAAAAATCCATTATCGGTCGGACTCTAAAATCCACCAAAAAAAAGCGAAGATAAACACAGATAACAGTTGGTGTGGCTTTCCTTATTTGGAGAGCGCTGAAAAAAAGAAAAGGGACTGAGGTCAGACACGGATGTCGCCTGCTTATGAACAGGTTTTTAATGGGTTTTGTAACGTACTAGGAGTAGGAATTATTGCTATTAAATTTACTCAACCTAAATTATGTGCTAATAGCAACTGCGTGGAGGAGGGGTAGGGGTGCGTCATGTGGATGCCCAACAGTGTTTATTATTTAGAATTCCTAATGGGGGCGACAGAGACTATGCACTATAGCTTTAAAGATACAGTAGAGATACAATTAACCTCAACAATTATGAATATACCTGAGATGCCAGGGTTGTGCTTCTTAAATTCCTGTCAATTCATGCAACATATAAAAATGTTTCAGACAAGTAAAAAATAAAACACTATGGCCATTCAAAGAACATGATTGCATGATGAACACAGGTGTTAGATACAGAACACCGAAATGAGAGAGCAAGGACAAAGAGCTGAGAGTCGTGTGTGTGTGTGTGTGTGTGTGTGTGTGTGTGTGTGTGTGTACCTGTTGGGATGGTGGTTCAGGGCTGTGGTCTCCAGATAAGGCCAAGTCCTGCAACTCTGGCTCTGTTCTCTCCTCAGCTGGAGCTTCACCACTGGCTTCACTGTCCTAGAGCGCGCGCGCGCGCACACACACGCACGCACACACACACACACACACACACACACACACACACACACACACACACACACACACACACACACACACACACACACACACACACACACACACACACACAATATATTACAATACAATAGTCATACCTAAAAAGGACTGTACCCTTTCAAACTGAATCAAAACTATCTCAAAGACAAAAGGTACCTGGGAATTTATCGGTCTGAAATATATCAGTAAGCCCTGCAACAGCTGTTCTCATTTTCTCTTTGTACAGTAGAAGATTTATTTTAGAACCAGTTCTGTTTAAAGCAAACAATCCTGTCTACCTCATAATGTAGGCCTCCTCCAAGTGCATCCAGGTCCAGATGAAGGTTCTTCAATAATCGGTCTGAACCACGAGGACTCGGCTGAAAAAGTGACAATGTCTGATTAGATAGAGACATAAAGTATACATTTAGGAGCCATATTAGGCAGCTAAACCAACTTGTCTTTAGGTTGAACTGCACCTTGTTTTCGGAGATTTTCTTATTGTCGTCATCATCAACATCATCATCATCATCATCATCAAAGCCAGGCAGAGTGAGAGACAGCCTCTCCTCCTGCCTGCTGCCTAAAACACTAGATGCTCCACTGCTCCGAGGGCCCTGACAGTGAAAGACATTTATTATAGTATACTGTATAGTGTAATGGTTTGGGAGAGGCTAACAATAAATAAACAAATCATATGGTCCTCCATATAACAATGGGATCTTACCCCAAGGGATGCCTTTAGGGGCTCTAGTCCCCCAGTGCTGCCAAGGGACCGCCGCAGAGCAGGGGCAGAACCAGGCAGCGGGCCTGGGCCAAGAGCATCCAGACCTCTCAGAGGAGCCAGGCTGCCCAGCGGGGATGGTAGAGGTCCCAGGGCTGAACTCAGTACCTGTAGGAAGAAAAGACAGTGTCCATACGGCTACAATATTTCTCTTGCTTCATACTCAGTATTGATAAAATACACATATTTAAAACTGCATTTGTTTCTTCTTTTAAATTCTATAATCCATGTAACACAGAGTAAAGCATTTCTCCCGCAAAAAAAAAGGTTAAATACAAAAAAATACAAGATTAAACTGTGGAGAAATAAAACAACAACTCACTCCAGGAGTCTTGAGCGGCTCCTTCTTCTTTTTCTCTTTCTTCTCCTTCTTTTCTTTCTTCTTCTTCTTGTCCTTGTCTTTCTTCGCCCCTGTGCCTCCTGCAGCGGTTGTGAGCTGGGCGCGCTCACGCTCCTGGGACACCAGGCGGCGGTAGTGCTCGTCGCACGGGTGATCCCATGTGGACTGTCCCGAGGAGAAGTTGAAATAGTAGATATCCCCCGTCACATCCTGGCTGCGGGGGAGGAAGGGGGAGAGGAGGGGGGTCACTTCGGCACCTCCAAAAAGGCCCAGAAAAGTGAAGGAGAGATGATGGGTGGATGGGTGGGTGAACGTAGAGATGTCACCAGAGGTATTGCTGCCACTGAAACTGAACGCTGCACCAAATGAACTAGAATATATACAAAACCTATATCCCACAAAATAATATTACTTGATTTGTTTTCTTCATAATTTGGTATCAGTCTCTCAGTCGACAGGAGCACACACAGAGCATAAAATGGTGAAGCAATAGGCCCAAATAATCCAGCCTCTCTCCCCTTACTTACCAAGGCTTCCACTCGGGAGGCAGAGGGGCAACAATGCCTTCCCTGGCCAGCCACAGGAGCTCCGGCTCACTGTCGGGATCAATGCCAATCTCTCTTGCGTACTCTTGGATCTCTGATGAGAGAAAGAGAAAAAGAGTGATATGAGACAAGATTAATATAATAGTAGTACATTATACAGCATCTAGTATGTTTAACAGCTCATTAAGTCAAACTAAGCCCCCCAAAACTGATACAACAGAATGATATAAGAGTTGAGGGGGTGATAAAAACTCAGTATATTGATATTGAATAAAACTACATAAACACTGCAGGTTTTCCACACTGCTGCAGTCAGGAAGGATCCTCCGATTATCTATCATCAATATCAATGTATCTGTATGATGATAGATAATGGAATTATATATATATATATATAAAATGGGTAACGTTATAGATAATATAGACACAGTGAGTCAATCATATCCTTAAGGGCAGCCATACCCAGGGTATTACCCTCACCACTGTGTACCTTGTTCAGAGGGTGTATAGCTTTCATCATAGTCCTCTTCAAGGATCAGTTGGTCTCCTATGAGAGCAGCTGCAGTCATGGTTACTGCAGAGAAATGCAAAACAGGATGAATGGCACAATACAGGGAGATATACTGTATAATACAGTGGCAGACAACTACACAATGTTGCCTGTCTCGCTCTACACCCTCAGCGTTTCACTATGCTGTGTGTGCAGCCTTGCTTTCTGAGAGAAGACTGAAGCTTTTTACCTTGCTAATACGCGGGACAGCTGAACCGGGGTGCGCTAAGCTACTTAAGCTAGCATCTCAGCTAACTTCAACTGCTAGCTAGCTGGGCGCCATCAAGCTACTTAACGTTAGCTCAGTCAGTCAAGCTAGCTAAGTAGTTGGAGAATAGCTTATTCGTGATACGTGATTTACCTTCCAAAATTTCAATCGTTTTCTCATTAGCCTCTGTGGCAATACCGATCGGTTGTCAGTTGTTTAACACAGACATTGTGTACGCAGAGGGGAGAAGGACACGAAAGTTACAGTACTAACAACATCTCTAAGGACGCTTCCCTCGTTTCCTGTTGACGATGGAGACCTAGCTTTGACTGGCTGAGCCAAATGTGGCGTTCAAGGATCCTCGTAAGCTCCCAATTCGTTAGTTCGTTAGTTGTTATTAGAAAGAAAAGATAATATAACAGACGCATTTATTAGATTTTTTTTTCAGGCTATCCATCCTCCTCCTTCCTCCTCTCACTCATTTGTCTTCATCTTGCGCGGTTTAGGCTTAGAAAAGACTTAGTTTTGAAACTTTTCTAAGTAACTTAAAAAATCCCGAATATTACCCTTTCCACAATTTCTTTCTTTAAGCCACAGTTCTGTAAGCAACATTCCTCAACAAAACAAAATTGGTGCAGAGCCCTGCACTCTGGATATATGGTATAATAACAGACGGGGTGGGGTTATCAGTTCAGCAGACTCTATGGTACAAATTGGCCACATGTTCTCAGGCACTGGGAAGCAAAAAAGAGCATCCCCTTTAATGAATGGTTAGGAGAAATGGCCAAAATAGCCAACAACAGACAGGTATTTCTAAAAAAAATATGGGGCCCCTTTTTGATAATGAATGGCTAACTAAGGTGAAGCTGCCATGTTACTATAATATAGCCTATCATGCTATTATGAGTATGATAAGTGTCTGATAGAAGAGTGATAGGCCATATGTTGTGATGGTGGTAGTAAAGGTTGGACACACATCAGTGAATATATAGGTAACAGCGACTCTTGCCTGATATGTTGCATACAGTGTAGTCTCGCTTTGCCAGACCATCCGCACGTTGTGGAGTGGAGAAGGTCTGGCTAGTCTATAACATTCGTGGATAGGAGAAAAATATGCTCTGGTTTATTGACATTTCATCAAACCAAGCACAATCGTCATGGGCGGTGCTAAGCTTTGCACGAAGCCGCTGTAAAATAGTCATGCAAGAGAAAACTCAGATTGGACAGATAGTCTAGCTAGCTGTCTCAATTTACCCTGCAGAGATCTGAGGAGCAATTAACCATAGTCCTCATAAATCCACCGGAGTTTAAAACTCCGACACAAAGAAAGCGAAAAGGAAACGGACATCAGCGAAAATACATGCATCCGCTGGAATTTCCTGCGCACCGGAGCAATCCCAGAAGTGGAACGTCAAGGACTACACATTGTGACATGAATAATAATATGACTCTGTTGTGTAGAACCTACAGCCATTTTCTTCAAATTAATCACTGACAAATAGCAGAGCTAAGTGGAGAAACCATTGAGCTCCATATCTATGTTGCTAATCTGTTTTGAGTAAAGAGAGTTATTCTTTAAAATTTACATAAAAAACTAATTTTGACGCCACAATATATTTATTGCGTGTTGTAATTCAAATAACTACTAATTTTTGAAATGTGTGTTAAAAAAGCTCATTAGGATGAGTTTATTTTTACAAAGAGAAAATATTTTTGCATATAAAGATCCCCGTGGTGTAGCAAATGGCCCTTTTTATCCCAAAGCATCTCATTCACAGCTGGGGGGCTGCATTAGCATCATGTTGCTAAATAATGCCTCTGTCCCATCCCAGAGCCAGGGTGGAAAGTCAGATTTTTGTCACCCTTTTCACGCAATTCATAGTTGTCTTCTGTCTACAACAGAGTAGCTAAAATAGTAATAACAAGTTTCCTGACCAGCATCTTGCAGAATACTTTTTTTAAAAATGTATCTGGTGTAGTGCAGAGTAGGATTAAAGCTTCAAATAAATAACACTATTAGTTTGACTTTTGTCCTGATCTCTTTACCCAGGGTTTTAACCACAAGAGGGCAGACTAGGAGAGGACTGATGCAACATGACTGGTTCACTTGACAAGCAGTCTTTAGTCCGACTGTCTAGAAACTGTGGTGATGCACTGAATGAATGTGGTGATGCACTGAATGAATGTGGTGATGCACTGAATTCATCTAACCCTCTGTTTAATGTGGTGCCAATAATACAGTGAGTTTTCAAATATCCCATATGGCTTACATACATCTACACATATTTCCCCACCTCTCACACAAAAATAAATAAATAAAATATATGTATTTATTTATTTTTTAGATTATTTTGGGGGGCATGTTCGGCCTCTATTTTTGACAGGACAGCTGAAGACATGAAAGGGGGGAGAGAGATAGAGAGAGAGGGGAGGGGGGGGGGAATGACATGCAGCAAAGGGAAAACACATTTCCATAATAGTTAATGCACTGTAAGAAAAGATACATCATATCTACTCAATAAAAATGAGGCAACAGATTACAAGCAATATTATTAATTAAATTTCACATGGTTTGGTATTGAGTAAATATTAATTAAGTGAGACCCTTAATAGTTATCCATTTAATATGAGTAGATTCTAATAGAAAACAGAATTAATTATAACTTAAACAAAAATATTGAGTTGATTTGAAAAAGATAAACTCCCTATGTGTAAATAGTAGTAATACAACATAATTAAATTCTACATATCAATGTAATTGAGTAACAATCATCTACATTAATCTGCATATCGATTTGAATGTGCAAATCAATGCAATGAATTAAACCGGTATTAATTTCCTGTATGATATGAATTTATCATATACTGTAATAGCAGTGCATTGCAGCAGAGAGCACTATGGCCGAATTAATCTGCGAGTGACTTCACGGGACCCCTGTTAACTGCGTACCCTTCTCACTCATGGTAGTAACTTTATAACACAACAATTAATAACCCACAACTAACTCTCTTTATTTCTATTTATCTATTTTATTTCTATTTTTCATCTCTAACAGGATACAACACCATAGCACACAACTATTTGTGACTTTAATTATTTCTAACACTAATAATTTTACATTTACAAATTTACACAGCCAAACGGCATGCTAGGTAACATTATAGCTGCTAGCTAGCTAGGTTGACAGGAAGTGCTTTTCAATTAAAATTTTCCTGATTACATTAATTTGAATTAACTCAATATTCTCTCTATTTGGGATTAGATAAATATAATGCTTATTTAACTATTTAACTATTAACTTTATTTATTTAACTACAATGGGTGGATTTTATTCCCAACATTTTTATTTGAAATTTAATTAAATATTTGCCTCAAAATCAAAAACGCAATCATATTGAATATATTTTACCTAATACATTAATTCAAATCTACATGACCACAGAATCATTTCTTACAGTGTAGGTGCCAAGTAGTTATCCAGAATCCTTGACATGCATGGGTTGAACTAAAAAGGATTTATCTTCCCGTTCTGGGTTTGTCAATAGTGTGGGCAGTTTGGGTGAATGGCCTCTATCTTGGGCAATGGTAGCTTTAACATTACAAACAGGCCTTGAAACATAGATGTTCAAGATGACACCTACGCAGCAAACAATCAGTTTGTAAATAAGCTACAATATGGTAGCCATGAAGTTCATTTCCTTTTCAATGTTAAAATTTGAGTCAACTCATCCGATTTCATTTACGATGGTTGTAGATAAAGTTGTTGGACAACCTAAAATTTGAAGCAGTGACCCATTCCATTTCATGAAATTTCATTTGAAATAAAAAAAAAACCAAGAACATATAGGCCTACCCATTTTACACCGAGGGTTTAACCAGGGTTGAACCAGGCTTGCATCACTTTGTGTTTAAAAGGGTTAAACAACTCAGCTTTGAGATCCAGGTGAAAAGGTGGTCAGTGTGAACTTCACACAACCTGGGTTGTTAACAACTGGGGCAGGACAAACTAGGTCATGTTAGAAATGGGAGCGCACAGTCGTACACTTTGAAAAAAACAAACAGATTTTGTCTCACTGACAAAATGTAATCGTATGAAAATAAGTTTTATTTATCTCATTCAAATCTCTCTCTCTCTCTCTCTCTCTCTCTCTCTCTCTCTCTCTCTCTCTCTCTCTCTCTCTCTCTCTCTCTCTCCCCTGCCAAGACACACATTTGCAGCCAGCAGTCCTTTTTCTCTGTCTTTTTGGCTGGACTGCAGAGGCCAGCCCTATGACCTGAAAATTCTATCGCTGAGTGATGAAGTTCATCCACCAATGTCCAATCCAACATTGGATTGAGTGTGATGACGTCAGTGTTTGGGTTTCCCCATTGGCCATTGACATTTCCAACTTTATTGGCGCGTTAAAAGCCTGCGTTGCACCAGAAGTTGTAGAAGTTAATCAGCTTAGCAATGTGTCGGACAAGTAGGCCTATGTAATTTAGTAAGGACAATCACAAACAGCAGTGACAGGGTATTTCTATAAAGTGGGTGGGCAGGTTTTGATTTTATTATGTTAAAGTCAGGGGGAGCAGGGAGAGGGGCAGGAACATCAAAAGGGTCGGCAAGCAAGGGAAACATATTTGATCATTCATCAGAATCAGATCATTTATATCATAAATAATGTGTTCTATAGTTTATAATAGATAATCAGTGTTATTCTTGCAAGATTCGTTCGCGCTTCACAGAAAGAACAGACAATCGCAGCAACAGCACAATAGTTCTTCCCTCATCCTAAAATGGTCATAAATCAATATTAGAGTAACCTACTGCACTATTACTGCTGCACCTGCAATGAATGAAATGCAGAGCTAGAAGTGTCTGTCTCCACAAAATCATCTGTTAATCGCTGTGAATCAATCAGAAAATATGTTTTATTTCTCTCATTCATAGTTAGTTCCCACTTTCTGTCTATCTCTCTTTGCTGACCCGTGCTCGCAGTGCAACTTCGTTCAATACCTTGTTTTTCCCGTGGCAGCTGCCCGTGGCTGCTGCCCGTGGCTGCTGCCGGCGGCCGCACCGGCCACTGCCCGCTGGTCAAACTACCTCGTACGCTGCGCCGCAGCAGCCTCTTATTTCCGAACATTCATTTCTCCCGGTAGATTTTTTGGTCCTACTCCACCGCTGTGCATGGCTGTATTAAGAGAACGTGTGGTCCTCCATGTTTCCTTCTTCAATCTTGCCGGGGCTGGGAAGCTACGATACCCATTAGCAGCATTAGCAGCACCTGTGAGTTTATCATGTGACAGCGAAAACGCGAAAGGCGGAGCAGTATGTCCTGTATGTCCCTTAACAGCTAACGTATTTCAAGATGGCGCATTGACATGGAGCGTCTACCCCAGTTCATGCAAATGCAAATGTAAAATTTCAAGCCAAAAGGAATACTTGGAATTGATGGTGGTGGTAAATATTCATGAAAAAGGACACATTTGTGAACGGGCAACACAGATTTTGATAATAAACAACTAAACCTGTTACACACTGGACCTTTAAAACTCTACCATTATTCATAAAATTGCCTTTTCTAGCAGTGTCCTTCTTAAGGCACATGTGCAGTATGTACTATTACTTGTAAATAATTACACTATACTGTGTGTTCACACTTTTAAATAAAGTTGTTGATCATTTGAAGACTCTGCAGCAACAGCAGTTTGTCATAGCATTTGCTGTGCATCAGCTTTCACAAGTGTAGCGCTTCACCAAGGCACATGTTCTTCTAATGTTGGCAGGCCCTAACATTTAACTGTACACTTTAATTACACTGCATTATCTTTGGAACCGTCTTAAGAGCAGCAAATGGCTACAGAGGCTCATAAAAGGATAAGATAGTGTTTCCTATCACCGGTCACAACAACAACTGGTTGGCAGAGAAGTTGCCCAAGTGTGTACTCATTATTGTCTGATTACGTAAGCGTTCATCAATATTTGTGAGAGAGTATTATTTTAGGATTAAACATGACTGGATGTCAACCTAATTTTGCTCCTTCAATGATTTAGGTTATCTGAGTTCAGGGTGGATTTTCTTGCTGTCAAGCTCTCCAACCCATAGGGCGATGCAACCTACAGTGACACTCTGCGACCAGAACTTTGGTCCAAATATCTGTATTAAAGCAGAAGCGACCTCAACAGATGTGACATTGCAAAACCACATCAGTACAGACTTGGAAATCTGAAGTGGTGTGTGTGTTGGAGAAAATGGGAGAGAGAGCTCCACACTGTTGCTTACAGCTGAGATAACCTCCCCTGCTGGTTTGAGAACAGTGCTCCATCATGGAGCCAGCTGGAGCAATGACGTGACCTTTGAACCTCAGCTAGGGCCTGATCAAATAGTGGATTTGCTGATTAAATATTTATCAGCTCCGGTCAATTACCCCACATCTGTCTGGCTGTTTGATGGTCACTTTCAAGCTTTAGCGCGTAACTTTTTGATATTAATGAACGTCCGTTACATTCAAGCCATTGCCAAATGAGTTGCTACACAGTTTATTAACACTATCAGCTCCACACAACTCCCTCTGTATTTCTCAGTATGGCTATGTTCAGAAGATTGTGGCGTCCGGGGACTTTCCCGCACAGAAATTCGAGTAAGGATAATTATCTCTTCTGAAGAGTCCATCATGTTTTTTGAATCCTCCACGTCCTCCTTCACTTGCCATATTAAGTGACAGTTGCCTTTAATATCACAAAACATGCAACCTTAGCATTTGTCTTGCTGGCTCAGTGTACTGAGTTCGTATTGATAACGATGGCAGTAATTTAGATAGATGGCTCCATGTGGATGCTGATTCAACGTGGTGCAATGCAAGCAGTCTCAAAGGTTGCTGTTCCAGATAAGAGTCATTCTTCTGACAAGGCTCTGAGCTCAGACCAGCTGATATGTAGAACACTCTTATCTCAGGGGCCAGGGCAAAAGCCCTAAAGACTACTGTTCAATGACAGTACAAGCTGGAGCCATTGAGAGGGGCCATGTGTTGTGATCTAATCAGCCTTTTACTGTTCTTGATGTGTATGATTATTTTCATAATTGATCAATTGTTCAATTGCTTGTTTAATTTGAAATATGTTGTAAAAAATGCTCACTATTTCCCAGAGCCCAAGGTAGTATCTTCAAGTTGCTTGTGTGGTCTGACCAATGGTTCAAAAGTATGGTTTGTGTATGGTTTGCCTGGCTAAATAAAGCACTTCACAACCAGAAATGCAGGCATATACATTATTGGATGTCAACTACAAAGCTTCCACTGTCACATTTTCAAATTGTCTGCTGTATTTTGCTAATTAGTCTCAGACAAATGGCTAGACTTGATAACATCAGTCTGAACCTCGCAGGCACTGATGTAGCCCGCAGAGGTGAGATCTCCGTCATCCCTCCGTCTTCACATCCTTATCGAGCTCAGTTTGGCTCATGTCCATAAAACTGTAAAGTGAATGGGTTTTTAGTCAGGGGTTGAGAGTAAAGATAGACACCACAGTGTCGAATGATAAACAACAAAGGCAAATGGAAGTAGCGAAAGACAAAGAAGGATCAAATGTGATTTGGGTTTTAAATAGACATAGAGGTATTGTTGCAGACACAGTAGTACATATAGTAAATGAATGTTCAGCTTTTGTTGAGACAGTGACAGAGAGTAGTTGACTCAACTGCTGGTACTCGCCGAAAAATACAGGCACATTTGTACGTTAACAGGCACATACTGGACCATGCAGACCATTTTATCCACCATGTAGGTGTACATTCTGATAGTTTGAGTCAGCATGAACTTAAAACGTACAATATCATTCTTCCAGCATGCTGTATTGTCGTAAGCAGCTATTATTGACTACTTGGCTCTTTGTTCTGTACATTCTGTACACGTTTTTCTTTTCTTTTTTTTTATTAGAAAATTGCTGGTAACTAAAGAGATTCGGGATTCAATATTCCTTTTCTTGTCATTCGGCAAAACATAACTATGTAAAGCATGAACGAAATTACGCACTGCTCCTTTAAAAACAGATAAAAAACGAATATGAATACATGTTTCTAACAGCTGATCTGAACAGTTTGTACAGATCCTATTTTCTCCTAAATAATTTCCACCCAATTCAGTAGTTAAAGTCAGTTATGGCGGCACACTGAATGGAGCACTTTGTGATCTACTCCATTTCAATATACCAGTTACATCCTCACAAAGGACCATCTAGTTGTGTCAACTCATTTCATAAAGTCTCAACAAAATTGAGCATTTTAAGGTTTACAAGGTAGTAGTTATTTTAAGGCAGTAGCAAGGTGTAGCATGGGCCAAAAAGAATCCATTCACTTTTGGAGCAGATCTGAATCACAGGGCAGAGGCACATTTTTTTTCTCTCACTTTTATTAATATTGCGAGTTAGGGCATGGCCTTGGTGGAGGTCTGCGTTCTCCATGAGCCCTTCTAGATACTGAGTGTATTGCTTTTTATTCACTGTGGTGAACTTGTTTTTGATATGGAAAAGTAAAAATAAAGTCTTTGTTACCCTTTTGTAGTGTCAATTATCTTTAAAGTCATGAATGAATAATGTATGTTGCTGGATATTATTTGAATTATTGCTGTCGTATCTTGCTTCATGTTGCATACAATATGAACCGCGCATGCTGCAATCGCTCAGACCAAGTATTGACAGTGCAAGATATTGAGAGTGATGATTTTCAGAGAAAAGTGCATTGATTATACAGGCTACTGGAACTTTTGTACTGTATATTATGCAAGAAACACAGGCCAATCTCTTGGTTACAGTTGATTGCCATTGACCACTGATGACAATCATTAACCTTGCACCTAATAACCCTGCACTATTAGACAAACCTTCACTCTGCATCTGCAGGTCTGATACATAGAAGGCAACACTTTCTTTCTATCGTGGTACACCTATCCGCACATAGAGATGATTGTGCTGAATTATTTCTACAGCAAATTAATACACACGTATGACTGAAAATGTATACAATTTGTCACACGTTTAAGTAAAATCTTTAACTCACTTTGTATCAGTTTTTTTTTCTTATAAGGGAAATTAATTATATCTTACCTATTGCAAATCTCAAAAGAATAGACATGAACGTTTTAATAGGCAATTACTTAATGAGTATAAGGGTTGTGTGAAAGAAGACATTATAATACCTATGACATACGCAGATAGTGTATGTGCATAATTAAAGATAACTTTCTAGGATCATTACTCAAATTACATGAAGCCATGGTGACAAAGTCCACTGGTGACAGGACAACAAACAACAGCATGGCACATACACACCACTCTTTGACCTTTTAATCATCACATGCACGCACGCACGCACGCACACACACACACACACACACACACACACACACACACACACACACACACACACACACACACACACACACACACACACACACACACACACACCAGCCACAAACTGTGTTATCCATAAACTGAGATAAGTCTGTCTTGATACAATGTTCTCAATTGATTGCTGCACTGTGGGTCTGTGTGAATGTGAGTGCATGCCTATTTGTTATTCACAGTTTAGTGACTGCAGATTGAGCATGATTACATTTCAGAGAGTCAATCGCAACAAGTCACTGTCTTCTGTTTGCTCTTGTTTGTTTCTCTTGGCAGCCGTTTGGCAGCACTGGGACTGTCAATAATGTGGCTTTCCTGTCCTACACACTCTTCGGTAACAAATGGGTGGCAGGGCGGAGGGGGTGGTCAACCTAAAATGTTTGAAGTGTATGTTGCAAAAATGTTGAAAATAAAACAGGATCCAGTGCAGATCCCTGCAAGATACCTTTATTATAAGATCTGTGGGGGATTTTTAACTATTTGTCTTCTAATTTTATTTCCATTCTCTTCACCAATGTTCTCCCCTCCCTGCTCTCCTGTCTCTCTACCTTTTGTTTCATATCATAAAAAAACATTTGTTTCTGTCTTGTCACCCCCTCCCCTTTTTCTCATATTCACAGTTCATGGCTCTGTCTTTAGGATGTGTTTATGTCAGCCTTTGATGTCTTCTACACAATAAAAGCAGCTTGGCTACGGACAAATGAGAATGGCCTTTATCAAGCAGAAAAAAATATGTCCTGTTCTAAAAAAAATCATGGTGAACTTAGAGGATTGTTTGGGTTTTGCATGTTGGTACTTCAGTAAAGGTTACAGTACATTCATGAAACTGATAATGTAAAGCAAATCTCTGACTGTGTGTGCTGGCATGTGTGCTGACTGAGTGTTCTCCCAGCGGGTGACCATTGAACTCTCAACCCAGTCCTCCTGCTGAGGGGAAGGCAGGGGGGGTGAGGTCCACCTCCACGGAGACACACAACCCTCACACCTCCTCCCCCCACCCCTCCTCCCCACATGGACTCATCCCTCACCCAGGAACTATAAAAAGTCTGCTCTTACTGAATTTGTTCAGTCTCGTCACAAACTCCACCAGGTAAGACAACAACTGCTGTGGCTCTTTAACTGGGACAAGGCTGTAGAATAAGTAGTCAGACAAGAATAACTGCTGGAGAACTTTTCTTTTTTGTTTTTTTTAACATTTGCCAGAGTTTTTTTTAAAACAGTACCAGTTTGCAGATTCTGCACTCTGTAAGCTTTGATGAAGTTGTGAACTGGTACCAAACATAAGTTTCTCTGTAAGGAGACATTTTGGTGTTAACTTTTAATTGTGAGATATTTCATTTAATTGTAACTTTGGGATAATGCTGTTCAGCCTGTGGTGATATTTTAGCAGCTATATTCATTTCAAGAAGATGAGGAGATCCCTAAATTTAAGTGCCTCTGGATTGAGATTGTCTTTGAGCTAAGAGAGATTACTTGGTAATTCTATTTACTGTAAAACCTGGATGTGGATTACATAGCAGTCCAGAGCTAATCTGTTTGAGTTGTCCCTCTGAATTTGTAGCCATCCCTAATCTAACCAGATTACAGGTTATTTTAATAGGCAGCCATATGTTTAGTGTGAACTCATTCAGACCAAAGGGTTAGGGTTAGTGTGCAGCTTTAACGGTGTGTTAAAGCATTCTTACTTTTAAGCCTGCTTATCTGGCTTTGACATTGTTTCAGGTGGGGGATTTAAGATTTATTGGATTAATGGGTTTCTATTTTTTTTTATGGGGGTTTGACTCACTTTTTTGTGCAATTGAAATACATTTTATGGAAACTCTTTTAACTGTGATACTGTGAGGTTGACGTGTTGCTTCTTTTCCCCTCCAGACCACCATCATGAAATTCTTGGCTCTCGTCCTTCTGCTGGCTGTCGGTGAGTACTGAACGCACCGTTTCTTAAGGGAAATGCTCAACCTGCATGCACAGCTTTGCTTAGCCAGTATATCGATTTTACGTAACATCTAACATATTTTTGATATATTTTCTATTTTACATTTGAAATACTGTATTTTCTGACTGCTTACTGTTGCTTCCCCCCACACCCTCCATTTCTATCTTTCTGCTCATATCTCCTCCCTACCCTTCCTTTCCTTTCCTTTTCTCCTCAGGCTCTCAGGCCGCTTCCCTGCAGGCTGATGCACCCTCCCAGTTGGCCCACATCCGGTCTGCTATGGATGTCTACATAACTCAGGTGAAGGAGAGTGCCCTTAAAGCCCTGGACCAGCTCGATGACACTGAGTACAAGGATCTCAAGTAAGGCCATGTCATTCTCCTTAGTCAGTCCCCCTTTCTGTAATTTATACTTTCCCACTGGTTCGTTTACCTTTCTCCCCTGGTCACCTTTTACATTTCTAGTCACCATTTACACATTTGTGTTTATTTAACTTAGACTAAAATGATTTTGCTCCCCCATCTCTGTTCTCTCCCAGGGCCTCACTGGCTCAGCGCATGGAGGATATGCACACTCAGATCAAGACTCTGCAGCAATCCGTTTCCCCCGTCACTGACAGTGTCGTCTCCACCATCTCTGACGCCACCAGTGACCTCCGTACCTCTATCATGCAGGACATTGAAACCCTGAAAGCAGACCTTGAGCCCAAACGTGCTGCACTGAGAGAGGTCATCGACCGACACATCCAGGACTACCGTACAAGGATGGAACCCATCATCACAGAGTATTCCGCCAAGCACACAGAGCAAATGGATGCCCTGAAGGCCAAGCTGGACCCCATTGTGGAGGAGCTGCGCGCCAAGGTGGCTACCAATGTGGAGGAGACCAAGACCGCCCTGATGCCCATTGTGGAAGCTGTGCGTGCGAAGCTCTCTGAGCGTCTGGAACAGCTGAAGCAGATGGCTACTCCCTACGTCGAGGAATACAAGGACCAGCTGCAGCAGGCCTATGCCCAGGCGCAGAGTGTGAGCGCTGATGACATCAGTGCCCTGAGGACGAAGATTGCACCTATGGTCGAGGACATCAAGCTTCAGCTCACCGCTATCTTCGAGGCCATCAGCACTTCCGTCACCAAGAGCTAAATCCTCCCTATCCTCTTCCTGTAACTAACCTCACCTAACCTACCTGTCAGTCCTATCCATTCCACCTTTCTCTCCATTCCTTCTTTCCTCATATGTGCAGCCAAACCTCCCAAAATAAAGCCAATGCCTAACTGATGCACTTCTCTGCAACAAAATGGCGGGACTCTTGTTCTCTCTCTGTCTCCCAAGAAAACACCTTACTTTAGGCGCACATGCTCAATCAAGCACATGCAAGCAAAGACATACACAGACACATGCATACTCAGCACACACATGCTTTACTCTTCCAATGCTATAGTCAACTGCTTACATGTTGTGTAGGACTTGTATGTGAGGAATTACCACAAGTGCCTGAAACTCTGTGTAATGATGCTTGTCTGATGAAAACTGTGCATTGACGAAATACAGCTCAATAAACATCTGGCTGTTTATTCTACTTTGGTCTATGACTCTATCTTGAACCTTCCCTAAATGATCTGCCTGTAATGAAGCAGAATGTTTATTGTCTATGACAATATATAACACACTGATATTCACCACATTATAAGCCAACATCAGAATATACCTAACTTTATCTAAACTATTAAAATATATGATACAGTCTAATACATTCTTTATTGGAGTGTTTATTACCTCTGTGATCCTCTCAGGTCATATCACACTGACAGCCTTTTGAGGGGTCATCATTGATCACAAGGCCCATTCTAAAAGAATATATTAATATATATTAATACAATCTGTTTTACTTAAGAGGGGCATCCAATAACATATGAGATATTTCTGCCTGTGGCCTTGAAAGCTGTGATTAATGAGCTGATCAGGGGTGCGAATTGGCCTATTGACAAGCTTAAGTCATGTTGTGCTTCATTAGGGAAAAGCCTGCTTTTGTGCTTTCAACCCCTCAGGCTGGAACGCTTCAACACCGTCCCATCATAGAGCCACACACACACACACACACACACACACACACACACACACACACACACACACACACACACACACACACACACACACACACACACACACACACACACACACACACACACACACCACTATAAACCATTCACATTTGTGATCAGACAACTTTGAATTTGTGTCTTACTTTGAGTGTTATGAACTATGGTCTTTATGTGACACAAATCCTTGCATGACCCACACTGCAAGACAAAGACACTTTCCAACACATAACAACATTGGACAACAATGGAAAGAAGTCCAGAACTTTTGTTTAATGACACTGTGATATTTAGCATTTTATAAATGTGCTAGAATTTTGCCATCAAAGAAATGTCCAGTTTTAAGGAAAAACTCACTCTCTAATTAGTATGGTGTTGAAACGCAATTTGTTGCTGTCTTCATCTGTCCACACCCACTAACACTGGGCTGATTAGGATGCTATTAATGTCCTACTGGTCAGTCAAGACAAGCTCCACTAAATGCTTTAGGCTATATGAAACAATAGAAAATGTGCGCGCACATTTGTGTATTCACAATTCTTGGGGCACATTCATGCATGCACGTGCAGATTAGTGCATGTCAATGGCACTATGAATATTGTAATGGATGAGGCAGGCATGAGGTCCCCAGTGAGAGACTCATGGTGTATAAAACCAGCTTGTTCTTGGACACAAACAGCTACTCCGAACACTTGGGTGTACATCTACCACAGCAGCTGGCACTGGACTGGGAAGAAGATTTTTGCCTTCAGTTCTGTGTTGTGTAGCAAAGTTGTGGGTTTGGTTCTCTACTGGTCTTGATGTAATGACAAGAGTTGCTACTTTTGATCAGAAGTGGAAGAACAGACTGGAGTGAACAGAAATATTAAAGACAAAACGGCAAATTCATTCATATTATTTACCTTGTAAACCTACAAAATTATGGATGGTAAGTGTTTGTTTTATCAAAATAATCTGAGCTCAACATTACATTACTTTGATGATAATGATGATGATGATGATGATGATGATGATGATGATGATGATGATGATGATGATGATGACGATGATGATGATGACGATGACAATGACGATTCTGTGATCTAATCCAATGTGAGCAAAAGTTCATGACACATCTCTCCTCTCCTAAGGTCCTCATATGCCTCAGAGCTGTGAAGTATCTCTGCCCTGCTGTGCAGACGGGGGGTCACTGTCGAGCGCCAAGGCCCCCCAAGTCAGTGGGGTCAAAGTTCAGCTGGAGATGCATGCACTTTGGCAGCAGTTTGACCAGCTGGGCACAGAGATGATTGTTACCAAACCTGGAAGGTAACAATAACACTCATATTTATATTTCTCATTACCTTATCGTGCATTCCTTAATTTGTCCTCTTTCTCTGTTGTCTCTTACTACATTATGGTCATTCACATGTTCACAAACTGCAGGAGGATGTTTCCAACATTCCAGGTTCAAATCTCCGGGATGGATCCTACTGCTGAATATATCCTGCTCATGGACTTTATCCCTGCTGACAATAAAAGATACAGGTCAGACACACTTACAGAGTGAGGTGCACAGGGCTTAGTGTGTAGTGTGTACCAGAGATTGGTATTTTTTTTCCAACATACAGTCAATGTTTGTAGCTTATTCATGACCTGTTTTAGTATTTCCATCACTTTATTCAAGACCATAATTACCCACTTATAACCTAGATTTGTTGCCCCTCTGTAAGCTTCATCATAACTTACCATGCATACTGTAGAAGTTTGAAATGTGTGTGTGTGTGTGTGTTTTTATCAGATATGCGTTCCACAGCTCATCCTGGTTGGTGGCAGGGCGAGCGGATGTTGTAGCCCCAAGCAGGATGCATTTCCACCCAGACTCACCTGCCCGTGGAGCCCAGTGGATGAAGCAGACTGTATCCTTCGACACTCTCAAGCTCACCAACAACCTGCTGGATGACAATGGACATGTCAGTCAATGTCTTTAAAGACACAAAGGACATTATTTTAATTTTAATTTTTATCAGGAAGGACACAAATATAGAAATGTCTCTCTTTTGACTTTCTTGTTGTGTGTTTTCTCCAACTTCTTCCTTGCTAGATGATATTGAACTCCATGCATCGCTATCAGCCGCGCTTCCATGTGGTGTATGTAGATCCAGCTCCCAACGGTCACTTAAACGCATACAGGAACTTCTGTTCTCTTTCCTTCCCTGAGACACGCTTCATGGCCGTCACTGCCTATCAGAACCACCGGGTAGGAAACCCAGGATCAGTTTTTCATTGTGCCTTAACTGATATAACTAATACAGGATTAGGGATCAATTTCTTTGCTTTTATCTTTTTATCATAAAATATAGATCACCCAGCTAAAAATTGCTAGCAACCCGTTCGCCAAAGGCTTCAGGACTACAGACCCCCAGGACAGGTAAGTTTCTATCTGTCATTCAGTCAGGTCTGAATACAGTTTGCCTGATTAAGAAACACAAGTAAAACACGTTACCTGATATGGCCAGTTGACTAGATCATAGTGTATCTGTATCGCTGTTATCAGCTGGTACATAGTGATAAGGCAGCAGTCTCCATGATAGCTAATCTTTGACCTTTGTTTTCAACGGAGGTTTACAAATAGCAGGCTGTTGGCCATGCATGGTAAAACTGTGAGGGACATGATTTTATATATATATATATATATATATATATATGTGTGTGTGTGTGTGTGTGTGTGTGTGTGTGTGTGTGTGTGTGTGTGTGTGTGTGTGTGTGTGTGTGTGTGTGTGTGTGTGGGATGTGTGTGTGTTTGTGCAGGCATGTATACCTCTGTCTGCTATGCTTGTGTGACTACATACAGTTTCTGCGTGTGTGAATGTGAACGTGTGTAGAGTGGGTTATTCCGGACCTCTGGCAGTGTGGTGTCCACCAGAGGGCAGAGCTGAATCCCTCACCAACAAACTTGGAGAGCAGGGAAGCTGGGGCTCAAAGACTTCAAACAGTGAGTATGTCTCTGTATGTTACAGCATATGTTGGGTGCAACAACTTAACATACATTACAGTTGCTTTGGTACATTTCTCGAATCATCCTCGACATTTGCAAAATAGTAAGTGCATTTCTTAAAACTCGTTCGTACAATTAGCAAAATCCTTAGTTCATCTCTCAAAAGTAAATATCTGTGTCACTGAACATGTCAGTGCCATCAGAATGACAAGTCCTTGTTTCGTGTAGCCTACAGTTAAGACAAATTGCTTAGTCATGTTGTTAATATAACAGTACTCTGGAGGGATGTTATGATGTAAACTATGGCGAAATTTTTGATGACAATTACGGTATTGCAAATTGTAGGTTACACCTTAGTGTATGTGGGAGTTGGGTTACAAGAGACTGGACAAGATTCACAAGCACGCTTTTACTGTTTGTACTGTAATTTGTTGAATAGACCATGTCATTGCGATACAGAAAGGAAAAGACAGCACTGCATAGCACAAAGAAAAAAAACAAAAAAAACAAAAGTAGAACTGTGAACATAGGCCAATCTCCTTAGGGAAAACTGTACATGCAGTGCTGTAGGAATTACAGTGCAGTCTTCCTACACCTCCTGACGTTCCTGTCTGTTGGGCCACAAATTCTCATCCATATCACAACGAATATCTTCTCTTGCGATGCAGCGTGGAAAGTAGAAAAAAAGTCTAATGCAAATGTATAGAAATATGCTTGACATATTATGACAACTTGTTCAACCATTTTGCATGTAAAGACTTAAGCTATGAAGTAATGTCTAAATGTTGTGGGGGGTGAGGCTATTCAACAGAGACCCATTATAATACATTTTGATCAACATGACATAAGCAATTGATAATGTAGGGAACAGCAGAGAATTGTACATAATCATTTGCATGGATGTACCAAAGCATTTGCAACTTGTTCAAAGAAATGACAAACTGCTTTTTTGATGTGCACAAGTGACACAATGATGTGAAGATTGAACAGGTAGTTTTGAGAATTTCAATTCTGATCTGAGAAATGTACCGAAGCGACTGAGAAAAACTGTAAACCCAAATGAATCGTGTTCATTACATATTGTTTCATTCTAGTTTTCACTCTTTTTTGAATATCATAACACATTTTCATTCACAATTTTAACACAGGGATTGTATAAGTCCTTTTGGAAATTATTATTATTATTATAATTATAAAACTATTACTACTCCAGTGTTATGATGCTGGATGGGTTAATACACAGTCTGATGATTAGAATCAGCTGTGGGGAAATTATTTAGATTAGATAGATAGATAGATAGACAGACAGACAGACAGACAGACAGACAGACAGATAGACAGATAGATAGATAGATAGATAGATAGATAGATAGATAGATAGATAGATAGAATCGTTGGTCTAACTTCTGATCAATACCTATCTAACTTTATTCTCCTGCGTCCTCAGGACAGGAGGACCCAGCCCCACTGTTGGTGGAGCAGTGTGGACTGTTCCACCACTGTAACGACTCTGTGGGACTCTGTGGAAGGAAAGATGGGGATAATGTATTAGCACATGCTTCCTTCATTCCAATTCCATCCTACTGGGACTGTCCAGGATCATCTCAAGAGAGAGACAGTCTGTCATAAAGAGAAGCAAACTGACTGAACTTGAATTAAATTTGATTTACTGTTTGCTTCCTCATTTTATATCATACGTAATTTGTTTATAGTTTGTGGTCTCACTCACACAATTAATGTATAGGGATGCTATGCATTATGCAAGTGTTTCATCAAAATCATAATGTCTATGGTAATATGATAGATTACAGCAATGATGCAATGTGCTATAAATAATATATAGCATACAGTAAGAGCACTTTAGCGTCATAGTAAAGTACTATAGATTACGGCAACAATACAGTGGAGCTCTACAAACTCACAGGTGAGAACAACAAACAATCAATTTGGTTCTTAACTATAGTATAGACTATGGCTAATGTCTCATTATTATTTGTGCAACTACAATGCATCTGTCTGTTGTCTGATATAATAAAATTACATTCTGAGATCTTGGTCTCTGATTTTTCCTTAACTTAGACAATAGTTGTTTACAAAATGCAAGGTGGACTAAATTGTTCTGGATTAGAGCAGGTAGCAATTCCGCCAAATATATGTGATACCTGTGATCCGCATAGCAATTAAGAAGAAAACACCATTACCCAGAATGCGGAGTCTCCCCATCGATGTAGACCAGGGATATTTCCCTAGAAGCTATGAAAGCCATGACATAACAGCGATTTTGCCTTCAAAATAAAAGACGTTATGAAAAACGAACAATAGGCCTATATGGTGTGCTATAGCCATACGCCTGTTAAACAAGTGAAATTAATCAAAATAAAAAAGTTCTATACAATAACATGGACCATATATTTTAATTACACAACCACAAACTAGTAAAAAAAAATGACTATGATCATTATCATTTAAAACCCTTAAGGCCTGTGTGTGGCAGACCTATTGGCTTACAGTAATTGCATTATAATGCTACTGGTAGGCCTACTGTAGCCTCCACCTGTAGCTGTAGCCTACCAAAACTCTTTAAAGAAGGCAGTCTAGCCCATTATTATGTAAAGTGAATTTTAATTAGCCTACACATTGTAACTGTCACTACTGGAGTGGTTGCATTAAGTAATCATACATCAGAGTGGAATAATTGGTCTGGTATAGACAAGCCACATTGATAAGAATGAGCTTTTATTTCAGTTTGGGATGTTTATTGCCTAATGTAACATAGGCTACATTATGTTATTGCACAAATACATAAAATGTTTCATTAGGGGATAATAGGCCCAGATGAAGGCAAACCTCCATTTTACAGATTGGGAAGTTACCCCATACTGCGTGGTAATTTAGTTGGGGGATTTTATTTAGAAAATGCTTACAGGAAGTCGCGTGGTTTTATATTTCACCTTGACGGTGTTGATACTCACGCTCTCGTAGCTCTGAAGGATGCAGCGGGGTGGATGGAAGAGGAGGAGGAGGAGGTGAAAGACTGGAGGCGGAGATCTGAATGAACGGGTCGGAAAGGATGCGGATTATGGTAGCTCAAAGGCTATCCTGCCTTCCGACGATGGTTTCGGTTGTTTGTTTGACATGAGGATGAACGACACAGGCCTGCGGTTTGTTGATACGCTGAGCACGGAGGGAGAGCCTGTAATTTACCCGTCGCCTCAAATTATCTGTGACACCGAGGGTTGCCTGGCTTGATTGTAAGGGTGATTTGATTTTCAGCGTAGGCTATTTACTTTTTTGTTATGTTAGGCTACTTTGTCGTGGTCTGAAATTGGTTTATTTTCTCTTCATTTAACGAAAACCCACAGTGACCCTGTCCCTTTTTTTATATTTGTGGTAACTGCCATCATGGGTTTAGCCGTAATTTTAGCAGCATCGCCACCTGATCTCTTATCCTGTGCCGCTGCAGACTGGATGTCAAACTGAACGAGTGTCGTAAAGTCAAAACCAAAACATAGGCCTACCAACATTTTTTTTTACCGAGTTGCAACATGGAGGCGTCGACGTTACAGCCTCGCTGGTTGACAGGTCTGTTTATATGGACGACGTTGTGTCTGCTCAGCAGCGGTCAATCCGCGCCGGACGCCTCGGGCCTGCCTCTAGCCATTCGCATGCCACTGCGGCAAGGCGCTCGCGCTGAACAGTCTCCCCCGCTGCCCCCTGCCGCCGCGTACCGCGAGCGCGGCAACGCGGGGAAGCACGCTGCGCGCAGGCGGAGAGGAGCGGCAGCGGGCGGTATCAGCTTTGTGGACATGATAGATAACCTGCGTGGGAAGTCTGGTCAGGGATACTACGTGGAGATGGCCGTGGGCTCTCCTCCGCAGAAGGTAGGCCTAAAGGTTTTATAAAAGCATGTCAAAGCACTCCTAAATAGCCTATAGGAATATATGCACCATTGGGCTATAGCCTGCTACAACAGATCTATAATAACAACATCTAATGAATTGCATTGAATACACAAAAAAGTAATCAAGAAAGCTTTCTGAATGACATTCAGTGTCACAGGTCAGTATTTTTCTTTATTAGCTTACCTTGTGCAGAGTCTGGCTCTGCCTGCAAAACGCGATTTTCATCATTGTCTCCCACATCCTGTCTCTCTCTCGAATTTTAATTTCATCTGCTTTATTGGCAGGAACGTTGCATTAAGTGCCAGCTACACTTTACTCCCCGTGGTACCACCTTAAAATCATCATTGCATGCAGTGTTTTCTTTAAAGAAAAAGTAGGCCTATGAAAGTGAAAAAAACGACAATATTGCTAGAGCATTAATATTACTAAAGACCTACAATTTTACATGTATTGCTTTTATCTCAGTCTTGCATCAGTGTGTCTGAATGTCATGCACTCTGTTTTGACCATTTACACGCATTATAACACTATGAAATAAATAATAGGTCATTTTAACTCAGCACCATACACACACTCTAAGACCTACATTATAATCATATTACATACTATGCAACTCAATAGGAGGTGGCCTCACTCTAAACTTATCACACATCTTGATAACACATTTACAGTGCATGTCCGCTACTTATGTAAATATTCTCATACTTTAATATCTTTAATGTATGGTTTCTACAATTACTGTAAATAGGGAATGCAAAATTAAAGTATGTTAACAGAAAAGTACTATATTATCTGATTGTCCAATACTGTTGATGGCTCTGCAATGACAGATGGCCTGTGTGTGTGTGTGTGTGTGTGTGTGTGTGTGTGTGTGTGTGTGTGTGTGTGTGTGTGTGTGTGTGTGTGCGCATGCGTGCGTGTGTGTGTGCATGCGTGCGTGCCTGCGTGTTAAAGTGAGAGAAAGGACTGAATGATACAGACTGATAATGGAACCATTAATTCTGCAGAGTGAGGAGTGCCAGCTGGGTGCAGCTGCGATGTACAGGCTGGCACACAGAGGGCGATGGATAGAGGGAGGAAGAGAAAGTGATGAGGGAAGAAGAGAAGAAGAAGGAGGGGGAGAAGGTGAAAGAGGGAGTGAAACAGAGAAATGAATAAAATGACAAGAGAGAGAGAGAGAGAGACATTGAGAGAGAGAGAGATGAAGAGGGACATGGAGTGAATGAGAGTGAGAGAAGAAGAAAGTGTGAGAGGGTTTGAGAGAAAAGGAGAAACAAATAAAATGAAGGAGATAAGAGATTTGCCATGACCAGGACACTGAATCTGAATTGAAGATGCATTACTGTATGCTAGATCAGGGGCCCTTTCATGCCATTGGAAGTTGCTCACCCATTGCATACCCCAAAAATGTTTATATCACTTTCGACTTTTATTTCCGTAATGCATAACTTTCTCCAGGTCCACCTCGCTGACTGCTAGACCTGGCTTTGAACATACTTTATGCTTGCCATTATGTTTAAAATTGTAAGTCCTGTTTAAAGCATTCATCCATTCATACACTGATGGCAGAGACTACTATGCAAGCTGCCACCTGCTCATCGGGAGGGGAGGGGTAAACATTCACACATACACTCACAGAAATTTGGGGTTCAGTATCTTGCCTAAGGACACTTTGACATGTAGACTGCAGGGGCCACAGTAAAAACAGCAGTTCCCAGACTTGTGTATTTTAACCTGCAGCTGATCAGGGGTTAGTGACCATCCCATTCATTAAAAAGTCAAGATCCATATCCATAACAGCACACCGATAGGCTGTTTGCAGGCCCTCATTAAGTCTTCAGATATCTTGAATCAAATTATCTGAATGTTTTTAAGGCCCCAACATGTAGATACATATAGTTTTATATAAAATTATTCATCATTCACTGGGTTAAATGGTCTTGAACTCAAATTATTATAATAGCAGAAGTGATAAAAGGCCTTGTGGGCTTGGTAGATGCAAAGTCCTTAGGTCTTTTAGAATCACTTTCAGATACGGTGTGTTCTGGTAACTGCTAGGAGATTTCTCCTCCATAGTGGAGGGAGAAGGGGAAGTATAATGGCGGGAACAGACAGGCACTCTACCAGGGAGGACAGGAAGACAGAGATAGAGCAGGAAAGACATGAATTCTCAGTGTGGCAGGATGCAGCCTTTAGAGTGTGTTTGTGTAGGAAAGTAACAGATCCATCCTAAGCAGTCAGCTAATTTCTGGCCAAGAGAGGATGACAGAGTGTGTACAGCGTTATTACACTATGACAGTGTTTGTAGTGTTTGTTGAAACAGCATATGCAGGCACGGATGTATGTATGTGTGTTAGAAAAACGTGAAGTAGACAGCGTCAGTATTTATTCTGGGCTTGTAGGCCCAGCCATTTAGACAGTAGCACTTCTCTGGATATTTAAAGAGCCAATCCATTATTGATCAGCTTGCTGTGGCTGTATGGCTGCCTGTCTGTTCATCTGTTTGGGCGTTTCTGTGCCACACTGTGTCTATCTATATTCTCGTTGATTTGTCAATCAATAGTAGTACAGTATAGTACAGTATGTGCTTATACTTCAATGTTGTCTTGAACATCAATCAAACTTCCATTAGTACATGTTAAATATATATGAAAATATATTGATTGAATTATATTGATTGAATTACAATTGAAGAATTATACTAGCATTTTGAATGTATGACTCACACAACATAGGCTATATAGTATGTATTAAAGCATCAGTACAACCAAAAAGAGCAGAAAGAAAGAAATAATAAATGGTACGTGTGACACATAGTGTTACAGTATGATTTATAATGCATATACAGCTGGTATTATATGATATTATTGTATTATTATACTGTATATTTTTGTCTTCGTTGCCACCTGACATTGTGCTCCATTCACACATTCACTAACTATTTTGACTGATTGCGCAAAATATGATACTCACATAGAGATGCAGACAGAATAGGAGATGAGAGAGAGGGAGTAAGTAGAATGGGGAACCTGAGAGGAATGGAGGGTTAGAGTGGAGACAGAGAGGGGACAGAGAAGGACATTAAGGGCAACAGGAAACAGCACAGGACACTACAAGGAAAGAGAAATGGATACAGAGAATGACTGACATATTAGAAATGAAAATCTGCGAGCGGTGAGGCTGACTACTTGCTGTAATTAAGAAAAGTTGCTTGCAAGACCGTCAGTAGGAAAATTGTAAAAGATATCAATAGCAGACATAAAAAAAAACTCACAGAAAAATTGTTTTCCAAATGGCTATGTCTGTCTCCAAGGTATAACAGATTTTGATTGTCCTTCAGAGATTGAACACAATCAATTTCACAACCTAACCCAAGCATCAGTTTTACAAACCTATTGATTTTTGCAAAATGCACACAGCATACATTAAATGAATCTCTCCCTCTCTCCGTCTCATTATAGTTGAACATCCTGGTGGATACAGGCAGCAGCAACTTTGCTGTCGGGGCAGCTGCACATCCCTTCCTGCGCAGATACTACCATCGTTCACTGTAAGTAGACACAAGTGGTAAAATATACAGCCCCATTCGGTTCTAAGAAAAGAGGAGCCATGTTTCAGCTTTTTTAGTTCTTTATTTAGGTCTTATGTGATACATTATGTTGTTAAAATTGACCTACTAATGGCAAATTATAGTCTCATAGTCTACATCAGGAATACTCAACTTGCTTTGCTTAGGGGGCACTTTTGCAAATGACAGGAGGCCAGGGGCCAGTTAATAAACAAAGGTAGGTCAGGTGTGCCCAGGGGAGACATTTGAGGCCTAGCCCGGACCTCTCCTGTGTGGTCCGGAGGATCCACCCCTGGCCTGATTAGCGCAACACCTAAAAAGCACTGTTGTTACTCTCTGCTCCTCACCACGGAGCTTCTCAGGTGTTGTGAGCAAACCACTCCGCCCAAGTAGCAGTGCTTCGCCTTCTGAGAATATAGTTCCCAGTTTGTATACAGTTAGAAGATGGCTGTGTCTCATGTCACCTTGTTATTTGTACACGCTGTGACTGACAACATGTAAATAGGAAAATGTTGGCGTTATTTTGTCACTTATTGGGAGCAGTAGGCTAGATGGAGCCGGTTACCTCCAGGATCTGTGCTAAGCTAGGCTAGCAGTGGGTGCGTCAGACAGAGGTACGACACACACAGAGATGAGAAGGGTATATGGACTTATCTAACTCTGGGGGATACAGTGTATAAGCTAAAGTCCCAATAAATTGGCGTGTTTCTTTAATATACACACATTATTTTTACGTATTTTTCATACACTCTGGCACCTTATGTACATTCAAAGTACTTCATATTCACCTTATCTTTCTGTAATACCACAACAGTGGAACTCCTCCTGGAACCAACCCCTCTTTCTCTCTCCTCCACTGTATTCTCACTTCCTCCACTTTTTCTCCCCTCTGTTGTTTTACCATTCATGCACAGCTCCAGCTCGTACCGTGACCAGGGGAGGAGTGTGTATGTTCCCTACACCCAGGGTCGCTGGGAGGGGGAGCTGGGCACCGACCTGGTCTCTGTCCCACATGGCCCCAACGCCACGCTGCGTGCCAACATAGCTGCAATCACCCAGTCAGATCGCTTCTTCATCAATGGATCCAACTGGGAGGGAATCTTGGGACTAGCCTATGCTGATATAGCCCGGGTAAGAGCAGTGGATTGCTTGGTCTGTCAAAATGAAAATAAAAAGTCTCCTAATACATTATCTAATTCAAGCTGCACAGGACACATTTTACACATAGGCACCTAAGTTGGCAAATTTATAAGTTGATGGGTGTATTTTCGCATTGCATTACATCTTGCATATCGAGGGCCTAAAAGTAATATAAGCCTTTCTCTTTAATTTAAGTATTTACAGTAACATGTTGTAAAATATATAGAAGTGGACGATCTACGAAGAATAAAGAGGGAGATTAAGAAGAGGAGGAAGATAACTAAATATTACATTTATATCAATATTTAAAGCTACATTGTGTAAGAATTACTCCCATCTAGCGTTGAGATCATATATCGCAATCAAGTCTCGCCACGCAGCTGAAAGTATGTATTGCGGCTACGGTAGCCGCCACGCTTCAAAAAGCAAAAGTGTACTAAAGGCCGTCAATCAGCCGTGGTTGTTGGAGTGCATGTCGGACAGTGGCGCGGACGCACGCACACCACCCGATGGAAAGGAGAGAGAGAGAGAGAGAGAGAGAGAGAGAGAGAAAAAGAGACTGCGGTGGTCCGGAGGATAATTATCTAGTTGGGATTTGGTAGTTGGGATATGCAGCTCCAATGTTCACTCTTTTCTGATGACGCCAGTCTCTTGCTCTTTTCAATATCCGTTTCCTTATTCTGGGCGAAGTAGAAGACTCCTGTTCCTGAAATTTGGATTTTGAATACAATAAGCGACGACACCCATTAGCTGCAGCTGTGAGTCGAAAACGCGAAAGGCGGAGCAGTATAGCCTGTATGTCCCTTACCGGCTAACGTATTTCAAGATGGTGCATGAATGAGGAGCGTCGACCACAGGTCATGTAAGCGCAAATGTAAAATTTCAAGCGAATAGGAATACGTGAAATTGAAGGTTGGTGGTCAATATTCATAATAAAGGACAAGTTTCTGATGGGCAATACAGATTTTGATAATAAACAACTACAAACGTTACACACTGGGGCTTTAAGGTATCTGGTTCACAGTAAGGTCTCATACTACGCATTTAACTAGACTCATAGGTGCTGTGAGAGGAACACAAAAAGTCCTTATGTACTGTAATGAGATAAGCTCTGTTTAAGCAGGAAATGAAGAGTACACATAAAAATAAGAGGATTATAAAGGACTCATGCTAAATGTAATTTTTGCCATTACAAAGGGAAATGACACTTCAGCAAATTATCAGTGGACATACCACCAACTGCTGGTGGAGAGATTCAACTTTTAAAATGTATTAGCATGCCCCATAAGCAGTCATTTGTAACACTGCATGCTTGATACATTTATTTTTCTCTGGCATCCCCAACATTGGCAGCTCTTATTTCATTCATTTACAAATGCCGTTTATTACTTCTCCTATGTCTGATCAGGAAATCCAGATACGGTAGATGTATGAGATAGATATATATTGGGAGCCATGAGGTTGGTAAAAGACTAGTGAGAGTTTTGGGCTAATTCAACTTCAACTGACATTTGAAGAATGTGATAAGAAAAGCAACACCTTATTTTTGGATATGTAACTACCTTTTTTATCATTGAAATTGTAATAGTGATCTACTACAGTTTTTACTTTTGGGAAAAGTAACAGTGCTGTAATCACGGAAGGAAGGGGAGATTGTAGGATGAAACCTAATTTGCAAAAAGTAAGCTGATAGGTCAGGAGAACGATGAGTTTTGTTTCATCTTTTGGGAACTAAAAGCTGAACGCTAAAAACAGCAGCTTGGTTTGGCCATTCAGAAGTAAAGCCCGCTCTCTCTCTCTCTCTCTCTCTCTCTCTCTCTCTCTCTCTCTCCCTCTCTCCCTCTCTCTCTCTGTGTCTCTCTCGCTGCAGCCTGACGAGGCATTGGAGCCTTTCTTTGACTCTCTGGTTCGCCAGACTCCTGTCCCCAACCTCTTCTCTCTCCAGTTGTGTGGAGCTGGCTTCACCCAAAACTACTCCCTAGGCAGCGCTACCGTTGGCGGCAGCATGGTGAGACACACACACACACACACACACACACACACACACACACACACACACACACACACACACACACACACACACACACACACACACACACACACACACACACAAATTATCTAATGTTATATTTGGAGCCAGTGCTGGATTATTTTTCCCTTTGCTCTTAGGTCATCGGAGGAGTGGACCCATCACTCTACGTGGGAGAGCTTTGGTACACTCCCATCCGTAGAGAGTGGTACTATGAGGTCATTATCGTACGTATCGAGGTGAATGGACAGGACCTCAACATGGACTGTAAAGAGGTAAGATCCAATAGACGGCTGCAAAAACAATGAAGTAATGATTTAATGGTCGAACACTGAAACTGAAAGCTATGTAAGAGATTTGTAATTGGAGACTGTCTGTCTTTTACAGTACAACTATGATAAGAGCATTGTGGACAGTGGCACCACCAACCTTCGACTGCCTAGAAAGGTCTTCCAGGCTGCAGTCAAGGCTATTGAAGCAGCCTCTTCGGTCAGTCAATCCTTATCCTTAATATAATCAGCACAACCCTCATTTCCCTCTTGTTGCTTTCGCTGCCCTAGACATTACTGCTTTTTTTAAATGTCTGACGAAAGCAGACAACAGTATTTTAACACACACGCAAAAGCTCAAGACTATTTATATATATATATATATATATATATATATATATATATATATATATATATAATTTAATATTATATTTATATTTTTTTAAGGAATGCTCTCATCTTTGTATTACAGTAATGCAATGTAGGGCTGTGCGATACGGCCAAAATCTGCTATCCCCATATAGGTAATTTCATATCTAGATAACGCTATACATGTACTCCATGATATAGCATGTTTTCTTGTAATTCAGTTAATAAACTGCTGAGATACATTGCTGAGTAGTGGGTTAAATCCCTGGTCTGGGCAAGGCCTTTCTGTGTGGAGTTTGCAGGTTCTCCCCGTGTTTGCGTGGGTTTCCTCCCATCATAAAGACATGCTTGCTAGTTAACTGCTGCCATGGTCCTTGACGTAGGCACTGGCAATACAACTGGAGATGGTCCCCGGGCGCCGGACTATGGCTGCCCACTGCTCCTAATTGGTTAGGATGGGTTAAATGCAGAGGAAATATTCCTCAAATGTGTAAATGTACTTGGCAAATAAAGGAAATATTATTATTATATATGATTATATTAAATAGTCTATATGAAATAAGCCTGGTAAAGCCTATTTTTGTATACTGTGTGAATTAAATACTTGACCAATAAAAAGTACTTTCTCAATTTATTAAGAACTTCCGTGCAAAAACAAATCATAACGTGCAAGGATCAGAATGCAAAGAGTTGTCCAAATGATGTAAATATTGCCGTAATGCAGTTCGCACGCTCGTTTTTCAACATCGCAATAGAAACCATATGGAAAAATATATTCGATAGACATTTTTATATCTTTTTGACTATATATATATATATATATATATATATATATATATATATATATATATATATATATCATCCTATTACATATATGGTAACTTTAGATTTCCTAACATACAGCATTTAAAGAACTTGAGATGTTTTCCAAGACATCTCAGGACCTCTTGAGTGAAAGATTTTAAGTTTGCTTTAATTTGTTTTATGGTTGTTGTTTTTTTTTCAATTACATACTATTGCAGTCAGAATTATGTATGTATTATATGTATCATGATTTGTATGTGAATCCTTTTTTCCCCTCCACACCTATTGGATTATCTCAAGTCTCATGACCACTTAAGCCTGATTTGTACTCAGCGGATACGGGAAAGGAAAGAATGAATGTCCTCCTGACCCTGTTTTACAGACAGAACAGTTTCCCTCTGGGTTCTGGCTGGGGGAGCAGCTGGTATGTTGGCAGGCTGGCACTACACCCTGGCACATCTTCCCAGTCATCTCGCTCTACCTGATGAGTGAAAACCACAACCAGTCCTTCAGAATCTCCATCCTACCGCAGGTATTACACCAAATCTCTTACTGGAACTGAATGTGGTTTCAAAAAGCAGGAGTTCATGTTTTCAGATCTCAGCCTATAAGAAGTTTAGATATTTCCTTAAAAGTTAAATAATGTGTCATTAATGAGTCATGGACATCCTCTGTAATTCTGAGTTCTAAGTTGGTTTTGCTGACTGTAATAAATGAATGCCCTTTTTATTACCCTTTGCGCTCCTACGGGAAGTCTGGTCACAATAAATCATCCTTCAGTCATACTCTTTTGAGGTAGTCTCAATAGATGAAAACCTGGCGAGATACCATGAGGAAAAAAACAGAGAGAATTACCTTTGAATATATTTTCTAAAGCTTTTCATAAAGCTCTGAAAAGTCATTAAACGGTTTTCATTCAAAGCTACTCAGAAAGGCCTTGATGGTGGTGGAATGAATTAGATTTGACGGTGAGATTTAGAAGCGAGGTTCAGTCCTTTAACTCCGTGGGAGGCCTGTGACCTTGATGCTGACAGCAGAATGAAACGCTTGAGAAAAGTTTTTACTTTCATTGCCTTCTGTTGTAACTTCATTGGCAGGTACAGCAGTAAAACACCATGTACCCTTAGCATATTCAGTAAAACCGAAAGTCAAAGACACAAATATACTAATGAACTAGAAGATTTGAGGCTGATACTGTAATCACTGAAAGTTTAAGGAAACAGATCAGCTGATATTGATATTTTTAGAATTAGCACACAGTATAAACAAAAACATTAGATAAGGATCCCTATATATATATATATATATATATATATATATATATATATATATATATATATATATATATATTAGGGCTGTCAAATGATTAACATTTTTAATCAAATTAATCAGAATTTTCAGTGGATTAATCATGATTAATCACTATTTGCAATTACACCTGAATCCTAACCATTTTTTTTCTGAAATGCATACCAAAAGATAATAGTGCTGTCAATTAAAATATTTAATCGCATTAATGTCATAGTTAACTCGCTATTAATCGCAATTAATCGCACATTTTTATCTATTCTAAATGTCCCTTGATTTCTTTTTGTCCCATTATATTTTCTCATTTTAATTCTCTTATCAGCATGGAAAAGTAGATCGGCTTGCTTTGTGACTGTTTTTTTATTGAAAACAACATTGTCATATACGTTATGTTCAATTTCACACTAACATTCACACTTGGATCTAATAATCTGTCACATAATGTAACGCTGTTACCTCGATGTTCCATTGCAGGTAGTACTGCAGATAGTCCTGCAGATAGTACTACAGGTAGTACTGCCTCATGCCTGAGGCGAGCGTGGCTCGTCCTACTGTCTATGGGCTCATAGCAACTGGTTTCCCGTGACTCATTTCCTGGTTCTCGTTCTCGTTCATAACCAACGTAAAATCAAGGAGAGGGTTTTCCTGCTCCAGGTTTCCCACCGTGGTCAGAAAGAACAGAGGAGACACTTTGTTTCTCTCACTGACTGTAGAGTCACTACTCGCTCGCTCTGAAGATAATCGCCGTCACGAGCCTACAAGCTACGCGGCTAGCAAGCTAAAACCGGCCGAGGCTTGTGTCTGTTTTGTTTGCGGTCTGCGAAATTACAAGACCCGCCCTTCAATCACTACTATTGGCCAGGCGTCGAAGGTAACGTAACTCCATTTGTTCAGGTCCTATCCCCTGACCAATCCACTATCCTCACCACTCGCGGTGAAATGCCTAAACCAAACCAATCAGTTGCTTCGTAGGGCGGGACATGGCGTGGCCATAGACAGTTAAAGAAGTGGACTAACAGATCCCGTTGCTCTCTCTATGCGTTACTCGTGCGTTAAAAAAATTATCGGCATTAAAATGGGTTTGCGTTAACGCCGTTAATAACGCGTTAAACTGACAGCCCTAATATATATATATATATATATCAGTATATATCAGCATTTCCGGTTAGGGTACATTTACGGTTTCTTTTTGTCTTATTTGAGCAGGTTTAACGACCACAAAACCTGTGCAATCCTTTTGTGAATTCCCCCCTTAGAGTGAGGGCTGTGTGGCTATTCTAGGAATTACATTAGGATGAGCAGAGCACTTGACGAGGGTGTGTGTTCGTCCCATTTTTGCTGGTGATGTTCTGTGTCTGACTACTCCTTGATTTTTGTTTTTCTTTTTTGTTAATGCAGCAATACCTGCGGCCAGTAGAGGATGTAGCCTCCGCCCAGGAGGACTGCTACAAGTTTGCAGTGTCCCAGTCCAGCACTGGTACAGTGATGGGGGCTGTGATCATGGAAGGCTTCTATGTGGTCTTCGACCGAGAAAAGAAACGCATCGGCTTTGCCGTTAGCACTTGCCATGGTGAGAAGGAGAGGGTGTAGGGATGAGGAGGGAAGAGGGAGAAGGATAAGAATCAGTGATGTTTGTATGTACAGTGTGTAATTGGAATAGGGAAAAAAAATATGGATAGAAATAAGTATTGGCATCATATGCAGGATACACCTTAAGGATATCTCACTTAAGACCCTAACTTAATTACAGTAATAGTAACATACCCTCTGTTATCATGCTCTTTGTTTCACTCAAATACCTACAATCCCATTCTCCCATTTATAGTGCATGATGAGTTTCGCACAGCCTCTGTGGAAGGCCCGTTCCATGGCGTCGACCTGGAGGACTGCGGCTACAACATCCCTCAGACAGACGAGTCCACTCTTATGACCATCGCCTACATTATGGCGGGAATCTGCGCACTCTTCATGCTGCCGCTGTGTCTCATGGTGTGCCAGTGGCGCTTCGCCCGCTGCCTCCACCCACACGGGGATTTTGCTGACGACATATCGCTCCTTAAGTGAAGGGGAAAACGAAGGGGACAAAATGAATCGTAGAGACCTCCACTTAAAACACAGGGCAGGGATGGATTGTGGTAAAATATATGTACGTTGTTACAACATGCTGGTGCTGTTAAAAGAGAAATTTTCAGGAATATAATATTTAAAGTATAGCAAATGCTGGCATACAGTGAATACACAGTGAACAGAGCATTTGAGGTTAACTAGAGCCATTACTAACCTGAAGGACAAACAAGAGAAAGTTGGTGTCATCAGCGTCAACTTTGCCTGTTTAAGCTACCTATGCAGATCAGCATGGCAAGAGGTGGGAAAATGCAAAAATCAGCTCTTTGTTATAAATAGTGTACAAATAGACCACAGAGATGGATCGGATTTGGAATTTTGAAAGATATGTCTCTTAACATTGCAGAGCTCCACACAGTTTGGGATTCGGAGAAAATGAAAGAGAAAACCGATCATTTACAAACATGGCTAAATTAAGAAACTCACAACCTGAATGTGAATATGAGATGGGAATCCATCATGCAGTCGGACGTGATATGCTATGGGGCAATTTGAACGTATGAGCGTGTGGCATTTATAGATTTAGTGTTTGTGGCTTATGAGTGAATGAAACAAGGTTGATATATGTGTGAGCATGCCTGTATGTGTGCACAGTTATACTGTAAGTGGAGAGTATACAGAAAGACTGAATGGAAATTAACATACTTGTAAAAATTTAAATGAAACTACTGAGTATGAATAGCATATATGAAATTACAATATTTAGCAAATGCCAGCAAAGAATTCTGCAACGCAAATTAACTAAGCATAAAAAGGTTCATTTGATGAAATATCAGATTGTAACAGCATTTATTGCATAAAATCAGTATTGCTTAGTGTGAAACTGAGACTACTGAACACATTCAATACCAGATGTCACTTTTTCTTCCTATATTGATAGCCTAAATGTATCTATTGTAAATAAAATTTGTGCGTTCCAGATCTTCTATTTGCGCACAGACACACACACACACACACACACACACACACACACACACACACACACACACACACACACACACACACACACACACACACACACACACACACACACACAGAGACTACTCATTGCTTATCCAACTGCTGCACCCTCTGATGATGATTTGCACATGTAACAACAAATAACATGTTAACAAACTAAGATTTAATAGGGCTTCTTTCACAGACACAGAAACAGCATCACATCTTTCAATGGGGACCATATGCTTGGACAAGGAAACCAGCCCAAAGTATGTTATATATTACATAAAGAACACCATGTATGTCTACAAGGGACAGTTATTGTCTCTCAGCAAGCTGTAAATAGAAAAAACTCAGAACTGTATATTTATCTGTCAGGCGCTGGCAGCACTGTTGAATCAATAAAGTACTTATTGTAACTGTAATTTGGTGTGATTTTCATTTCTTTACACAAAACCATAATTACAAAAAAATGACTTACAGACTGACATTGAATATATTTGAATTTGACCAGTGTTAGAAATGTAATGAAAATTACAATGATTTAATGTCTTCACCCATAATGTACATGTAATGTTGGAAATGCTTTAGGAAATGCAAATACATAGTCTGAATGCCAAATACATAAGCTCCACAATAAAACACCTTCAAATGTAATTATTGGTGATATTTAGGCCATTGTGGAGTTGTTTTCGATAAGTGTTTTACAGACTAAGATCCCAGAATAATGAAACTTTAAGAACTGTGCATACCTAATTATGCAGCTGTTAGACTAAGGTAGAAACAGCAGCAGCAGTAGTATTAGGAGTATTAATGCAGTTTAAAGCAATGAATAGTAAATTGCCTTCCTGCTGGTTAGATGCTTGATGTATCATGTGAGTATTTTTTGTAGGTTATATATGTCAGATGCTGACTAATGTTTTATATAATGTTATTATTTTATTATTGAACAGACATTAAAAGACTACGATATTGCAGATAATAGATACATAAAATATATTACAATATAAACGTTATCAAAATAAATGACAAAAAATAGGGATTTATATAACATTAGATTCATAAATAAACAGTCACACAGAGAAGCAAGGACTTAAAAAAATAGGGGCCTTATGTAATCGAAACAACAAGAAACAGATACACCCCCACAAATATTTCTGGGTATTTTTGATGTATCATGTTTAGACCATGGATGTATAATAATAAGACCATAGACCAGGGGTGCAGTTTGCATTGTATCCATAGACAGTGAAATTAAGATTGTAACCATGTGCAGACAGTTATTCCACTGTGGAACCAATCAGGTCTGACGCAGGACGTTTGCGCAACAACTGTGACGTAGTACGTTTGGCTTGTAACGTAACTTGTGTGTTACGGGAAATGATATGACAAGCTTAATGTTTCTCACAAATCTCACAAGGAACAGATGAAAAACGAATTTAGTGGAAAGGTAAGGTACCATTGTGTAATTGCAATGAACCGCCATGGCTAACTTACTGGTTCGAACTGTCATATCTCACTAAAGAGCAGCAATATCAATTAACGTCAGGATACTAATGTTAACGTTAGCTTACTATGACAACAACAATGAATGCCTCGGTTGAAACTCGAGTCCCACTCCCAAGTTTTTTTTTATTACTTTTATTCTGTTTTTAGTTTATAGTAATATATTTATGTTATTATAACTATAACGTTAGAGTCTCACAGTCGCAGTCCGTTAAATTACTAAACTCAGCTAGCGGACCTAACTTTAATTAACTGGCTTAACAAAAACTAAACGATCAGCAAAATTCAGAGCTAGCTAGCTTAGCCTGCCAGAGAGCTAGCTAACTGGTTTAACAGCAAATGCGAGCGCATATCCTGTGGTTGCACCATTGATAATACAAAAGAACGCTGAATTGAAGCAGCGGAATCTAAGCTAACGTCACTGTTGTCAATTTCAACGTCATTTAAATGAAGGGGGTAACGTTGTCACGTTTGTGATATGGATGTATTATGGATCCTTCATGATGTGGTCAGACAGAGCCAGAGATTTGGCTAAAGAGCAGCTGGCAGGGGTTCGTTGTTTTGCTGAAGGACAATCTGGGCGTGGGATGTGTTAGCTAAGTCGTATTTGCAGTACAATTCACTGTGTCAATTAAAACAGGAAAAACAAGATGCTTCCTTCGAAATATCTAGCAAATTATGATTTCATTCAACAGTAGCTCCTCCCGACTTGAAGTTGTGACATTTAGCTAGATGACCTTAGTAATCTTGTTATTTCCTTTTCATTTAGTGTCCATAATTAGAGTGTCAGAGTCAGGTTTGTACATTTGAGCAAAATAGTTAACTGAACTAAAGAGTATTGAATACTACCTGTAGTCAAGGCTGGATTACCAACTGGCCAACAGGCAACTGCCTTTGGGCCTCACGCTCACTGTTAGAAAGGTTTCTGGTAAATGTGCCAATAAATTGCACTGAAGGGAGCTACATTGTGCGTACCTTTTGTTTGTATTTTCAATTAAATTGCCCCCTTTAATTGAGAGACACTCACCCCACCATTTGCTTGCGTTCAATTGTTGAATTTTCTAGCCTAACAGTGCTAATAGACTAGCATTCATCTGTAAAAGCCACTTCACAGTATTCCGTGCAGGACCACTGGTGTAACCACAGAGTGTTAATCGAATGTGCTGCGGCCACAGCTCTCTGAACTGCCGTCCAGTTAGTGCGATGCTGTGAATTTAATAAGTGGTCTCTGAATGCAGCACACAGATGATGAGCAACCAGCCACATATTGTCATTGCCTTCACAGCTAACAAGACCTTATTTTCTCCCCGTCTGTCTTTGTCTCCAGGTTGCTGTTCAGATGAGGAAGGCTTGCCTGGTTGACCCTGTGTGTCACTTTCCGTTGCCATGGCAACAGCCTATTTTCCCACATTCCTGCTGCTTCTTTTTCTGTCCTCTTTCTTCCTCTTGCTTCTGACCCTCCTGCCTCCCGTTGCCCCATCGATTCCATTTTCCGCCTCCTCTCCACCTTCACCTTGGCGGTCACTCTCCTGCGGCCTGGGGCAGTCCTGGGCCGTCCGGCTCCACTCTGGTCCACATCATGAGGAAAAAGATGGTGAACAGAGCTCTGTGCACCTGGATGTGATAGCCAACATGGTACAGTACTTCACGAACACTACACTACTACTACTACTACCACTACTGCTACTAGATACATGTTTTAATCTTTATAGAGGTAGTCCCTCTGTGGATTTTCCCAAAGCACAGGGACTCAATTCTCTGTTCTGACATGTTCAAAATAAAACATAATTTAGGAGGGCTACAATATTTATTTTCTTTCTATGATTTGTGTAAGTAAGTAAGTAACTAACTAGGATAAGGGATCACATCTGATATCTAATGGCAGCTGGCCCCACAGTTTTGGAGCAGCAACTGCAATGCTTGTCACCTTTTAGTTTTAGGCGTGATCGTGGGACATACAGGACATATTTGTCATCAGCTCTAACAGACCTCAGGCCTAAGTGCCGGTGAATATGATCTGTAATATATGACGGGGCCTTACCATTAAGAGCCTTGAAGGTGATCAGTAGTGTCTTAAAGCGTAACTCTCGCTAAAATGCTTTTTGTTTTTGTGAATGTTCCCGAGTCAAACTTTGGTTTAAAAGCATGATTAGAACGGAAGCGCCACTTTTCAGATTTACCTTATTTTAGTTTTTTGGTCAAATGGCGTTTTGAATGGGAGTGGTAGGGGCACGTTTTTGCTGGCCTCAAAATAGCTATTTTTAAACACTAAGAAGGCTCTACACATTACTTACTTTAGCAGTTTTCGGGCGCTACCATCTCCGAATACAACGTGACAGGGAGGAGAGTAAAGATGGAAAGCTCCTAAAGCTTAGTTCCATATAAATGCACGGATAATTCGTTGTTTTGTCATTAGTGAAAAACAATATTGACCTTGTAGTTGAAAAAAGGAGCCTCATATAAGAACGACATTTCCTCCTATGGAGTCCGTTCATTCACATTCGGAGATCGACACTTTTTGACTGGCGAGATGGTAGTTCCCGGAAACAACGACTGCTAAAGTAAGTCGTTCAAAACCTTTCTTTTTAGTAAATCTGTGTACACAAACAATGTTGTCAATGTGTAGAGCCCCTGGTGATACTTGGAGCAAAGTTTCATGTTGTGTCGAGCCTTCTCAGTGTTTAAAAATAGCGATTTTGAGGCTAGCATAAAAGTGCCCCTAGCTCTCCCATTCAAAAGGCCATTTGACCGAAAAACGAGAATACGGTAAATCTTAAAAGTGGCTCGGGTACATCCACAAAAACACTCTAGGTTGCATTTTGGCGAGAGTTACGCTTTAAGTTGGATTCTAAAGTGAACAGGGAGCCAATGAAGACAGGCTAGCACTGGGGAGATGTGCTCACACTTCTTAGTACCAGTCAACATTCTTACAGCTGCATTTTAGACCATCAGTAGGCAAGTTTAGTTTTTAGGGAAGGCCTGAATTAAGGGAGTTGCAATAGTCCAGTATGGGGTGTAATAAATTACTTTTTCCATTTCATAGGAGGACGAAATTGGCTTGAGATTGGAAATGGTTCTTAACTGATAGTAACTAACAACAGCACTGATTTGTTTATCATGACATAGAAAAGAATTGCACATCCAATAATTCTTCTGTGCAGGTGCATTGGTAAAGGTTAGTTTTCTTTAATAATTGTTAATGCTGCAACAAGAGCATTGTGCAGAATATTCTTTTTTTTCGAAGATTATCATGACAGAGGTCAGAATCAAATATCACCAAGGTTTTTTTGGGGGGCGGAGTAATACGCTTGCAGCTCTGCTGAGCGCTACTTGGGCGGAGTGATATGATTGCAGCTCTGCTCAGAGCTGCAGCGTATCACTCCACCCAAGTAGCACTGCTTCCCTTTCTGAGAATATAGTTTCCAGTTTGTATACAGTTAGAAGATGGCTGTGTCTCAAGTGACGTTATTTGTACACGCTGTGACTATACAAATCACAACATGTAAATAGGAACATGTTGCCGTTATTTTGTCACTTACTCGGAGCAGTAGGCTAGTTGGAGCCGGTTACCTCCAGGATCTGTGCTAGGCTAAGCTAATGGTGGAGCCGTCAGACAGAGTTACGACACGCACGGAGATGAGAAGGGTATGTATCGACTTGTCTAACTGTCGGGGTTACGGTGAATAAGCTAATGTCCCAATAAGTCGGCGTGTTCCTTTAATGCTCCCCATATGTATCCTATTTTCTGCAGCAACCCAGTTTCTCCGCAGGGGACAATCTTTCATCTCATCTGTTTTAAAGTTGGCTAGGTCAGGGAAAAAAACACAAGTTGTCCACTTTTAGAAGTATTGTCCGAGTTTAATTTGTACTTATCATCAGTATTCTGTCTATCCCAGGTAGCAGAGCAGGCTGGGCTGAAAAACCAGGGCCAGGTTGGACAGCTAGAAGGCCACTACTTGCTGTGTTCTGTCAAGCCTGCATCTGTGGCTGGTATTTGGAGCAAGGGTGTCTGGCCTGGGGATGTCCTGGCAGCCCACCCTCATGTCCTGTGGTACTCCCAGGAGAGAGTGCTGAGCCGTTCTAAGAGGTCGATGGCCTTCAACGATCCCAACTACCCTAAACAGTGGCACCTGGTGAGAATCTAGACCATTGTGTATGTCGCTGTGGCTCAGGAGGTAGTCCTTGAGCAGCAAGACTCTGACTCTGAACCCCAGAGTCCCGATGGGAAGGCCAGTGCCTTGCATGGCAGCTCCACCACCATCCGTGTGTGTGTGTGTGTGTGTGTGTGTGTGTGTGTGTGTGTGTGTGTGTGTGTGTGTGTGTGTGTGTGTGTGTGTGTGTGTGTGTGTGTGTGTGTGTGTGTGTGTGTGTGTGTGTGTGTGTGTGTGTGTGTGTGTGTGTGTGTGTGTGTGTGTGTGTATGTGTGTATTGTAAAGGGCTTAGTCCTGTAAGGTAGAAAGGCGCTATAATATAAATGCAGTCCATTTGCCATTTTTTTTACCATCTTGTTCACTCACTAGTTGTCTAGTTGTCAGACTTACCTTAGATCAGTGCCTAAAATTAACTTGGCTGTCAAGAATTAATAAATGAATAATTTACCCGACAACATAATGTGCATACTTTTTTATTTTTTTATTTAATTTTTATTAAACCAGGTAGGCCGTTGAGAACAGGTTCTCATTTGCAACGCCGACCTGGCCAAGAAAAGCGTAAGCGTACAAGACAACATATAGTTTCACATTCAATATAGTACAAGAAAACAGAGTGCAAATAGGCTACAAAGGTGCAGATAAAGTAGACAGTACAAAACCGGCGTAAAGTGAGGTATAAATAAGTACGTCGATGGAAATGCGAAGGTGGAAAGGTGATAACATAATATACATGAATAGACAGTCTATAACATTGCTGAGATGTAGTAAAAAGTCAGAATATAGTACAAATTAAATTGTGGTTACAACACAGTATATATAAATAGATAGTCTATGTGAATGCTGAGAAGTGAAGTCAATATACAAATAGTGCAATATATAATCTAGTTAGTGATGTGGGTCAGTAATGACAGTGAATATGAACAGTCAGTTTGTCTAAATGCAGAATACAGTAAGGAGTCAATAAACCATTAGCGCAAATATTTGTCTAGGTAATGGGGTAGAAGCGGAAGACACAGTACACTGTATGAGTAATAAAATGCTGAGATGAAGTAAAGAGTCAATGTACAGTTTGTGCGAAGTGTGGACTAGATATTGATGCTGATCAGTCATAGTAGTATACATGAATGAACGGAGCTATCTAAATGCTGAAATATTCATTGTTTGATTTTTGTTGTTTCAACACTAGCACTTTATGTAGAACCAGTCTAGCAGGCAGCCAATCAGGAGCCTGTTTTACACAGTGCCAACCTGCGCTTTGATTTACTTTTCCTGTCAATGAGCGCTGCTTGTCCTTTTACTTTTTTATCAGCTCAGAGTGGACTATTTATTTTTTTTTAAACATCTTTTGTGTTAAATGGAGTAAGTCAGAAATGTTTTTGCTAACCTCATAGACAGAAACATGTTAACACCAAAATATAGGCCTATTTGGGAACCAGTATAGCCATCAATAGCCATCGGGAGACTGTGACCCCATACAAGTTCATCAAATGGGCTGTTGTAATGTCAGCTACAGGTCGGTACTGTTATTTATTTTTTGTGACCTATTGTTTCTGCCCCTTAGTACTTACATTGTTGCTAAATTGGCACCACTAAAAGTGTGCTGACATAGCTTGCCACTCAGAGATAATGATGTCCTCTGGAAGTATATGATATTAATTTGTTGATTTTTGACGTATCTCCCCCCACACCTCTTCAACTCTCCTCTGTTGTAACACCTCAATCAGGATGTGAAGTACAATAAGAGCATGTACAGTCACACCTGATATTTACCATTTCCATTTAACACAGCATCCTGTATGCATAAAGGGCTTGGTGAAGTGGAATATACACGTGAGAGTTGTGGTAATTAATCATTATTGAAAGAGAAAAATTATTTGTTTATCCACCCCGTGATTTGGATCCGCTTCAAAAATTAATGGATCCTTACAGAAAGACAGACAGAGCAGAACACATGAGCTCCTTGACGGAGGTAATATTAACTCCTCTAAATATAAAACAACCTTTAAACATCTTAAAACAAGATATTAAACGGATGCTGGTTAGTGTTAAGGGTTGGGGGAATAAAACAATTTAGGATTAGGGTTACATTGCTTAATGTGTCACCTGGTTGCACAGTGTGTGTCCTGTGGGTACAAAAACATCAGACAACCAAAGTACAATCCAAGTATATAAGTAAATACTCCATAGTGATGCTTAGGCTAGTCAGTGCCGCCCAAAAAGTAGAGGCGAGGGAAGCCTGCACTTTCGGAACCCTCACCTCTCCACTTTAACTTGTTTGACTTGAAATCCTGTACTTCTCCTTTTCCCCTTATTATCCTTTCCTTACGCTTCTTTTTCTTGCAGCACAATTACCTTAATACGGGTATGGACATCAACGTAACAGGGGTGTGGGAGCACAACATCACTGGCCAAGGAGTCACAGTGGTGGTGGTAGATGACGGGGTGGAGCACACCCACCAGGACATCCAGCCTAACTATGTAAGTCAAAACTAACAGAACTGTGAGCTGTTAGTCCTGCCGTCATGGCTGAACATTTTCAAAACAATAAAGAAAAGAAGCACTTTCAGTGAATGTGTTGTGAGAGTGTCTCTACTGCACCAGGTCTTAATATACACTCACCTAAAGGATTATTAGGAACACCATACTAGTGCCGTGTTTGACCCTATCCTATCAATATGGGCCATTTCTAAAGAATGCTTCCAGCACCTTGTTGAATAAATGACAAAGAATTAAGGCAGTTCTGAAGGCGAAAGGGATCCCCCACGCCATTACACCACCACCACCAGCCTGCACAGTGGTAACAAGGCATGACAGATCCATGTTCTCATTCTGTTTACGCCAAATTCTGACTCTACCATCAGAATGTCTCAACAGAAATCAAGACTCATCAGACCAGGCAACATTTTTCCAGTCTTCAACTGTCCAATTTTGGTGAGCTCATGCAAATTGTAGCCTCACTTTCCTATTTTTAGTGGAGATGAGTGCTACCCGGTGGGGTCTTCTGCTGTTGTAGCCCATCCGCCTCAAGGTTGTGCGTGTTGTGGCTTCACAAATGCTTTAATGCATACCTCGGTTGTAACGAGTGGTTATTTGAGTCAAAGTTGATCTTCTATTAGCTTGAATCACTCGGCCCATTCTCCTCTGACCTCTAGCATCAACAAGACATTTTCGTCCCCCCAGGACTGCAGCATACTGGATGTTTTTCCTTTTTCAGACCATTCTTTGTAAACCCTAGAAATGGTTGTGAGTGAAAATCCCAGTAACTGAGCAGATTGTGAAATACTCAGACCCGCCCGTCTGGCACCAACAACCATGCCACGCACAAAGTTACTTAGATCACCTTTCTTTCCCATTCTGACATTCAGTTTGGAGTTCAAGAGATTGTCTTGACCAGGACCACACCCCCAAATGCATTGAAGCAGCTGCCATGTGATTGGTTGATTAAATAATTGCATTAATGAGAAATTTAACAGGTGTTCCTAATAATCCTTTAGGTGAGTATAATCAACATTACTAGAAGAGTGTAAACCAGACAATCATTTTCCAACGCTCATTTTTCAACCCTCTCAGAGTGCAGAGGGCAGTTACGACCTGAACTCCAATGACCCAGACCCAATGCCTCACCCGGACATCCAAAGCGACAACCACCACGGTACGCGATGTGCCGGAGAGATCGCAGCCGTTCCCAACAACAGCTTCTGTGCTGTGGGGGTGGCCTACGGCAGCAAAGTCGCAGGTACAGACAATTTGGAATTTTAAACTTGGATGTCCCAGTGTTAAGGATCACTCAGAAAGAAGCTGAGATTTTGCGTAAATGTATGGGCTGAAACATCTCTCGCTTGTTGTTTGTGTTCAGGTATTAGAGTCTTGGACGGCCCGCTGACAGACAGCCTTGAGGCCATAGCCTTCAACAAGCACTACCAGATCAACGACATTTACAGCTGCAGGTAACAAACATGTCTCTCTCTGGTCCTATTAGGGATTTCAATCGGGAAAGTGGCTTTTATAAACTGTAAAATACCACCGATGTGCACGTGTCTCTTGTTTCCACAAGCCTTTGACAGCTTTTGTTTGCTCACTTGCAATGTATTTATTAGCATTTTTTCATGTCTGTATTTCCATGTAATTTTCTATGCCATAATAGCATATTGTACAAGTCTTGCTGGGATTCTGATTTAGACTGTTGTTTCCTCTAGTTGGGGTCCAGATGATGACGGACACACTGTGGATGGACCCCATCCCCTAGGCAAGGTAAGAGAAAGACAGTTTGTGTGAAGTCTTGATTTCATCCTGCAGGGGGCAGTACACTGCAACAGATCAATTACAGAGGAGTAGGCATGTAGAAAGACTCTTTTTTTTTTTTTTTTTATCACAGCCTGACTTTTTTTCCTCAACAGGCGGCGCTGCAGCACGGGGTGATTGCAGGCAGACAAGGTTTCGGCAGCATCTTTGTGGTTGCCAGTGGCAACGGAGGTCAATACAATGACAACTGCAACTTTGACGGCTATGCCAACTCCATCTACACCATAACAATCGGTAAGACACAAAGGCCCTCAGGCGTGTGTTCACTTGTGTTTGGGGTGTAGACATGTGTGCATCGGGCCATAGCTATAAATTATGTTGTGTTTGTGTTGAAGAGGATCAATCTTGTTGAATGATCTCTTAACCAATGGAGTTAAATAAATCACTGAGACGATAGAATACAATTAACACTTTTTAGTAACAGTATTTTAATATATAATGCACATGTGGGCTCACAAAACTGAGGTTTCTGACACCATCCAAGTCAAATGAGCAAATGTTGAACAGTTCAGTCCCTATTTATTCCCCTCTGGGTGTTGTCCTCCTCTGCATCTTCAGAATGGGTGTGGGTTTGCTCCATGAACCCCAGGAAAGCAGGAAGGTCTGTCTTTACTCCAGTAAGAGTGAAACAGGAACCCCTGCATCATGTCTTCCTTCTCTCCTCCACTGTCTTCGTGACTTTGCATAAACACATACACATTCTTATAGGCTATTTCCTGATTAGATAATCAATGGTGCTCTGTGCAATATGTGTGTAAACTGGATTAGCTCATTACCCTTACTATTAACGTGTGTGTGTGTGTGTGTGTGTGTGTGTGTGTGTGTGTGTGTGTGTGTGTGTGCGCGTGCAGGAGCGGTCGATGAGAAAGGCAGGATGCCCTTCTATGCTGAAGAGTGTGCGTCCATGCTGGCTGTCACTTTCAGCAGCGGGGGGAGCAAGCTGAGGAGCATTGTAGGTCTTACTGGAAAATACATTTTTCCTCACCTATGCTTATCAATCCAGGAAATTGACACACACACACACACACACACACACACACACACATGCACAAAGGATGACGAGTACAGAGAATAGATGAGTAGTTGCATAAGAAACCGTAAAGCAGGGAGTCAATTGTGAGGTACTTGAAGGTGGACAAAATATTGTAAAAGCGCAGCTCTACATCAGGAGGAGCAGAGATTATTTTCATCTGAAACCATGACGGATGACGACAGGATTAATCAAAGCCACTGACCTTTATTTGCCACTGTTTGCGGGTGTCACCATGGCAACACAGTTTGGCCTAGGGATGTCATCGCCTGGGGGAGAAGAGTTTAGCCAGGATTGTCTCTCTGGAAAAGACTGATCCACCACTGACCACAGTATACTCACAGGCCAAGTGCTTACCACACACTGCCCACTACTGTGTTATTCGGAAGAACCCATTTAGTCTCCCAAGAACAGCTGCCTTCCCAAATGCGTCAGTGTTTTGAGTCTGACAATTCAGCTGATGGCAGCTTGTGCATCTTATTTTTCAAATTTTCCTGTCCAATTTTTTTCTGCTAATTGATTGACTTCATTCTAGTCATACTGATTCGTCAATTATTCTGGAAATGTATGTAAGTCCTGAGAAATAGCTGCGGCTAACCAAAACATGACACAGGATTATATATTCTATATTCAGCCATTTACCTTAAGAGATTCAGGGTTTCTTATTGAATATAAAGTGGCATGTGGAAATTATTAACACAAATGTGTTGCATGTTGTTGAGTTACAGAACATGTCTCCTGATAATACTTGTATAGTCTCACTACCACATAGACATCTCTGGATGAACATGCACAACACTGCATAGTAGCTTAAAACCTTCCACACGGCTCCGACAGCTGTTGGAAAGGCCCACATGTCATCCACATGTAAACACAGAGGGCTTGGAATTCCTCAGCCCACATTGCTGTGGCTTTTCTGCCAGACAGGCCGTCACTTATTGTGTTGGCACCAGCAGATGGTGTACATGGTAGACACATGAGACACACGTTTGTATGTGTGTGCACCTTGCATATGGGTGGATTTTGCTGTCCACTAGGTACACTATAGACAAACCTGTAAAACAATATTATAGCTTTTTTTTTTTTTAGCTGCTATGGTATCAATAGTAAGGTGCAGTTTTTCCAAATCTCTAAGTACAAGACTCCCAGCTGATACTTGTAAATCATTAAATGTTGCATTCAAAGCAACTGATTCTCCTTTCATTTGGCTTGTAAACATCTTTCACTACAAGTTTCTGGTGAAAAATTATGAGCACATTTGTTAAGTTACCTAAACATATCATAGTGCAATTCTTTCAGTTAAGATATTGTAACAATCATTTAGTCTAAGACTAAACAATCTAGATTTTTTAAAATTACCCTTTGAAGTGCTAAAGATGATCTGTTTGCTTCACTGTTTTCACATTACAGTAGGCAGAAATGTAACTGTACATCAAATTCAACAACAAACTATTTCCATAATTCCTATTCCATCAGAAGTGTGATCATTGAAGACATCATCCCCAATCTGCGATGCAGGAAATACACTTTTATTGCAACATTACTAATAATAAAACTAATAATACTGTTTAAAAAAAACACTGTAACTGAACTGAAAAATAAGTTCTCGTCCACATCACAATGTATGTTTTCATAGTATAAGCACCTTGTGAAAAATCTTCTTGAATGTCGAGTCCAGGCCTGATATTGGTCAGTAGTGATGCCATCACCAGCCTCATCCACACTATTGTATTGTACACACAGTGGTCCTTTGTGGCCCTGATGGCTTGAGCACTACTGTAAGTTACCAGCGCTAACAGCATTTTTCCATTACATGGTACCTGCTCGACTCGCCTCAACGCTACTCTAAAGACTCTAAAAAGTCCCTGGTACTTGCTAACAGGTACTTTTTTAGTATCACCTCCGGCGACAGCCACATGCCGAGAATAAAAAAAACAACACACTTTCTACATTCTGTGTGTGTGTGTCGCGGCAGTTTCCTGTGGCGTCGCTATGACGACCAGCCATGCTTGCCTCACGCATGAGGCGGTACTAAATCTGCAATGGAAAAAGGAGGACGGGGAACTGCGGTCGAGTCGAGCCGAGCCGAGTAGAGCTGGTACCAGCAATGGGTTGGCGTCATAAGGTTGTGGGTTCAAATCCCACCAAGGTCACATAAAAACCTCACACCTTAGGGTGGTGATTTTGAAGTTTAGCATTGGACTATAATAGGCAAAAAAAACTAAAAACCATACATACAGTATATTACGCAAATGTTTCATTGACTATCAGTTATGATCAATGAGCATAGTGTTAGTAAAAAGTATTTTAACAATAGAGATGAAAATCCTATCCAAAGTTATGCATGTACTTAGTATGACCGTAGTGTGTTTCAATGTGAAACTGGTTGTTTTTAGATGTCAGATGTACTTAGAGTTGTGAAAAGAGGTACTTGTTGATGATCTGTTGGTTTATTTGTACTAAGGTAGTGAAATATTACCACATACTTGCGTCAGAAGTTTTTTTTTATATTGGTCCTTTTTTACTTAAAAGTTCATCCTTGAAAAAGCTTGAGCTGCCTAGGGCTTTAAATGACTGTCATACATTCCTCATCTATTCCATCAACTGTACACAAACAGTGCTGAACTCTGGTCTCCTGCAGTAAATATGTCTCTATGACTATGAATATGGCTTTATGACACTGGCGCCTGATGAAGTGTTCTTTGCTAGTTGTTGGTGTAGGTGGAGAACCTTCCTGCTCAAGGATAGTTTGTGTTGAATATAAACTGTAAAAAGGTTTGTGTATACTTGCATATGTGAGTGCCACTTTGTTTGGCCTCCTGCCAGAGCTGTTTGCACTTTGTTTGTGCTGTGCATGAATCTCCATGGTTGTATCGTCCCCACTCAGCCCATCTGTCTGTCCCCGCAGGTGACGTCAGACTGGTCGATGCGGAAGGGGACTGGCTGTACGGATGGCCACACCGGCACGTCTGCCGCAGCCCCCTTGGCGGCCGGAATGGTGGCCCTCATGCTGCAGGTCCGTCCCTGTCTCAGTTGGAGGGACGTACAGCACATCATCACCTTTACCGCCACCAGGGTAGGCCTGATGATACAGTTGCTGCATCTTTTATTATTGTATACAGGCCTGTGTAGAGATACTTAGTTTACCTGGATGCAAAATTACGAATCCCAGTATGGCCACGCCAAGACCTACGAAGCAGCTGGGGTTAGGCATTTCACCTTGAGTGGTTAAGGTTAGGATAGCGGATTGGTCGGGATAGGACCTGAACAAATGGGGTTACGTTACCTTGGACACCTGGCCAATAGTGGTGATTGAAGGGCGGGTCTTGGCGTGGCCATAGTGGGATTCCTAATTTCGCTACCTGGATATGTGTGTCAGAACTATGCAGGGAAACGTCACTGTTAATGGTGCCCTGTGCAGTTTTCTTTTAAACCAATAAAAGGTATGTAATGTTTATGTTCAGTGTTTCTCACCAAAATGCCTTGTCTGTTTCCTTGAGGTCTAACAAACACGATTAATGCATTTCCCTCCTCCATAAAACATTTGCAATTTAAATTACATTTTTTAAATATTTGAAATCCTGCATTGCTTACTTTCACGCCTTGTAATGTTTCTTTGTGCGCCATTGCCACCAACTGTCAATCAGCAGAATAGTGCAGAAACTGGAAGCAGGACTATATTGCTTTGCCAGTGTGCTCGCATGCTTGGACAATACAAACATAACTTGGACTGACTTTGCTCCATAGTGCGACTAGTGATCAAAAATTCCACAGGGTACCTTCAATCTGAAAATGCGACTTCGACCAACTCCGAATGGGTTTTGCTGATCGGATCACAATCTGTCCTCAATGCATTTTGGGTGCATTTACACCTATACTTTCATGTGGTCAAGTACTGTTTTTTTGATTGCAATCCAATCACCCAAAAAGCATTTTAATGCCATGTGTAAATGGTGTCATACTGATGACATAATAACAGCAATATAGACTGAGAAATAGCTTGATATACTACTCTTGTATCTAGCTACAGACAGCAGTTAGCTTAGCTGAACCGCATTTAGACTGGAAACGGAGGCAAACAGCTAGCCCAGCTCTGTCCAAAGGTAACAACATTTGCCTCCCAGACAGGTGAACTGAGACTCTGTTTCCTGCTTGTCGGTTAATAGTTAATGATCAGTTAACATTTCATTTCACTGTGCTCTCTTTTGGAAGGCTGGCTGACTTCTGTCCAACACATAATGAATTAGCCTGAGGTAAACGCAAAGACAGTATGGGTAAACGCTAGCTATCAGTAAACAGAAGTAACGAGGTGTGTGTGTGTGTGTGTGTGCGTGCGAAATAGAACATGTACCCACATTTGGCGACTGGCAAGTGTTAAGTTTGGACCCTGCCAGCACCTCTAAAGATCATTAATGAACACATTATTATTATCTATAAATCTATCTATTTATATTGTTGCATTAAAAACTAAAGAGTAAACTTTGCTGTGTGTGTTATCTCTATATTTCTTATAACAGTGTGACGACAGTGCAGACTGGGGGGTGAACGGAGCTGGTTTTCACCACAGCCACCAGCACGGCTTTGGTCTGCTCAATGCATGGAGACTTGTCAATGCTGCCAAGGTACATGCATACCTTATACACAAGCAGACTGCAACCACCAGCTATTTTCACGTTTAATTAATAATTGATTCTTTTTTTCCACCACAAGTGACCAGTGACAAGAGCCCTAAGTTTCTTCTCTTCTCTCTCAGGTATGGGAGTCAGTGCCGTTTCTCGTGTCGTATCAGAGCTCAGTTTTAAAGGAGGAAGCGTCCATCCCAACGTATCCCAATGAGCTGATCCACATCTGGAAAGGTAACTCTGTCTGCTTGTCTGCTCCTCTCTCACTCTCTCAGCTCTGTATTGGACAGCTGCTTGTCGAGTTTACACTCTGTACTACGTAGCTGACTCCCTCCCTCCCTCCCTCCCTCTCTCCCTGCCTGCCTATTCCTCAGCCAGTCTGCCTTTCCATATTAGGTAATGTTCTCTTGTTTGTGAGTTTCTGCGTCTACATTGAAATACTGGGTGATATTTTTCCAGATTGCCTCCATTTCTTTTTCCCCCTACTTTTTTCTTAATTTTTTTCCCAATCTGTTTTTGTATTTTACAACTTTCCCTAAGCCAGTAGCTTTTGTTCTCTTTTTGCACTTCTCACTGCTATGATTCTGTCATATTTGACTGTCTGTGTGTGTGATCTGTCTCTTTCTCCCACACACACATTTTCACACATGCTCATGGTGACCTCATTGTTGCAGAAACTTTTCCTTCTCCCTAGTCTTTTTTGTCTCTTCTCGCTCAAGCTGTACACACGTATTCTCATGCAACAGGACTTTCTACACGTTTTGCCATTTAATCTGTCTGCCTTTCACACTACTCAGCAGTGTTTGTTGTTGTAGTTTCTATGTGTTTTGGCTGCCTTATTGGCTAATGCACTGCCCCTTAAGCATTTCAGCTGCTGGCCCCCATGTGAACACAGTTGCTACGAATGCGCGTTTGTGTGTTTATATACATGCACGCAGTGACTGGCTTTGTCCTAATAATAAAACCAGTCACATCTCCTTGGTACTGTCAATCCACCTGAGGGGGAAGTGTGTTGTTCTAATAAATGATGCTGTGTGTGTGTGTGTGTGTGTGTGTGTGTGTGTGTGTGTGTGTGTGTGTGTGTGTGTGTGTGTGTGTGTGTGTGTGTGTGTGTGTCTGTCTGTCTGCGTGTGTGTGCGCGCCGTGTGCTGGGTTTTTCTGAAGTATAGGAAAAGAAATTGTGATTAAAAACAGTTCCTCAAAAATGTGACATGTTCAGCACTCTGCTGGAATTTTTTCTGAAAAAGGGAAAGAACACGAGAGAGGACAAAATGTACATCTACAGTGAGCACTAAATCTTTCCATCCATGTCGTCAATGCATGCTTGGCGTTATGAGATAAATTCGATATGGTATTCAAATGTATTGGATTTTTGTGCATTTCTGTATATTTGTACATATCTTTTTTTCTTCTTGTTGTGTTCTTCCTCTTTCAGTCTTAATTTGCAAATGTGAAATAAAATGACAATAATTTGAAACTGCGGCATGCGACCACGTTTCTAAAGTGAAGGATTATTCATTTGAACTTTGGACAGCTCAAGTAACACAATATCACGAATATATGTCAGCCTTTCTCTGATGCAGAGTTTAATGGTGGCTGTGAGACCCCCAGGCACCAAGTTGTTGTGCCTTTCATTAAATTCTAACTAAAAGTCATTAGTAGCAGTAGTGGTTTTGTCAACAAAACTGTGGATACTCAACCCCAAACATAGGGACACTCCCACATCATGTGTTCATAGCTTCCCAGTGAATTAAGTTGGCACACATTACAATTCCGACCCATTCAGGATTTTAGTAAACTTTGCAACATAACTTTAAAAAAGAAGCATATTGCCTCAAGATATGTCTTTATTCTCTTATCTCTGAGCCTAGACAGGTTCTGTTGCCTGGACAATAGTTTGGAGTATATTACTGATACAACCCCCCTGCAGGGAAGAAAGTTTCTTACTTTAAAAACTCTGGATAGAAATTTTTCTGAACGTGCAAAACTGCCACAATGGTGCATTTGTGAGAAAACGTATCGAATACATGACTTTTAATCATAAGTTTTTGACATGCATACTGTTTTTTTTTTTGTTTTTTTATGGCACAGCATCAGTGTTAGAAATGCATCCCCACCAAATCCTTTTCTTTACACTTCTCTATCTCTATTTCTGTTCTTTATTTGATACTTCAGTTATCTTTTCTCAATCCCTGCCTCTTTCCTTTTCCTTTCTTTCACCCCTCCACACTCAGCATCCACTTTACTAATTTCACATCCACTGTAGGGCTGGGCAATCTTATATCGATATCGTGATATGAGACTAGATATCGTCTTAGATTTTTGGATATCGTAATATCATAAGTCGTATCATCGTAATATCATAAGTGTTATCTTTCACAGGTTTTAAAGGCTGCATTACAGTAAAGTGATGTACTTTTCTGAACTTACCAGACTGCTGTTCTAGCTGTTCTGTTATTTGTCTTCTTTCCCCACTTAGACATTATGTCCACATTACTGATTATTTATCTAAAATCTAAGTGTGAATATATTTTGTTAAAGCACCAGTTGTCAACCATAGAATATCGCTGCATTATCGATATCGAGGTATTTTGGTCAAGTATATCGTGATATCTGATTTTCTCCCTATTGCCCAGCCCTAATCCACTATACTCGCTCTCTCTCCTCCACTTGTCTCCATCTCCTGACCGGCTCTCCCCTCCCTCTTTCTCTACATCTGTCCCCTGACTCTTTCATTCCACACCTCTGTTTACACTCCTCGCTCCCTGGTCCCTTTGCAACCCTCCCTGCCCTGAGGTTGTGTGCAGCCCTACATGGTCAGAGAGCACCACGGCTCATTAGTAGTCAGAGCCCAGGAAATACCAGGAAATTACCAAAGTCTTGCAGTGGGAGGGCGGAAGGTGGTCAGGAAGACTGACTGATATTTCAAGTAAAAAAAAGTAGAGAAGAATATAGAGTCTCAAGTAAGAGATTTACAAGGAATTTCTTTTAATCTCCATGTCTTTCAGTATGCAACTATCTCAGGCTCACCCTGATGTGTTTCTTGGCTAGCAGCTTGTTTTCTCTCTCTGTCACATTATGTGCAATAGCATAATCAGTTAGAACGTAAATTGTATTTAAAATTTGTTACGTATCATATATCACGCTAACCATCTAACATTACTTGAGAAGTCACGTAACATAGTCATGTAAAAGTAAGATGAGTGTAACAAATTAAGTTCTTATAGTACCATATTTTAAGTATAAACTGTTTTTTTATTGTTAATTGTTATTATGCGATCAATACAGTTTTATTTTATTACAGCATCACTCTGAATACATTTCTTAAATGGTATTCGCAGGTCTTAAAGTATTAAAAAGCATTGAATTCAGATCTATAGCAGTGCCTATGTAACTAGGGAGTTCATCATCTCATAATGGACAAGCTTCACTTTCAGCAAAAACTTTAAATTAATTAATATTTTTTAATCCATCCATCCATTTTATGTTTCTCATCTGGGACCAGGTCACATTACTTTAAGTAATAAATATTTAGGGAATTGATATAAGAAGTGATATATCAATAAATAATTCCCGGCCATAACATCCCTAATGGTTTTTCATCATACTTTTCATACTGTGGTATGATTGTTAGACAGGTATTCCTTTTCATTCTATGCATTATTAAATAGGTCTCTACCATCCTTAAATTTAACTTGCCGAACCCTGCAGAAACCCTGGTAAATGTATTAGAGTGATTGCATAATTATGTTTTCACATATTGTATATTACATTTTTCCACGCCTATGCTTATCAATCCAGGAAATTGACACACACACACACACACACACACACACACACACACACACACACACACACACACACACACACACACACACACACACACACACACACACACACTCTTAAGCTGCTTTCTCCTCTCCCTTAGTCTCTGCTGCTGACCTGAGACAGTCTGGAATGGAGACACTAGAGCATGTGGCTGTTACCGTTACGATAACCCACCCTTGCCGTGGCAACGTGGAGATTGTGTTGGTCTGCCCCAGCGGTATGACATCAGTCATCGGGGCACGCCGGGCCATCGATAGGTACAAACCCACGCATTGGTATCTTTTTTTTTTTTAGAACCGTTAAATTGTGTGCAAAGTGAAATCACTGTCTCAATTAAATAATTAAAGAAGAATTAGGTAGTATAGACAAGCAAGAAAATCATCAGTGATCATATATAACAGTTCCTCAGATGTTAAAGTATGGTGATATGACTGCAGTCTAATGAAGTAGTCTCTTTGTGTTTTGCACACAGAGACCCAGCAGGCTACCAGGACTGGACTTTCTCCACTGTGCGCTGCTGGGGAGAGAGCGCTAAAGGCCAGTACACCCTCAAGATATCTGACCACAGTAAGACACTGCTCTCACACCGACTCAAACACTGTGAGGTGTCAGGGCGATGGGAATCTTTGTTTATGTTGTTTGAGTACAGTACCTGACCTGCCACACTGACCCTTCTCTGTGCTTCTGTAGAGGAGCCTTCACTTGAGAAGTGCGCCGCTGCGGGAGTGTTGAAGAAGTCGCAGTTGACCCTGTATGGTTCCTCAATGAGCTCCGTCGAGGTCCAGGACAGACAGAGGTAAGACCTCGCTGCGGTCTGAACAGTGTTGAGATCATCTGTTGTTGAGTGCCCGTTTTTGTTGCTGGATTTGTGTTTCATTCCCATTTTAATTATTTGTAGCAGTTGTTTTTAGAAAAATAAAATATCAGTAGTTTTTCATCATAGTTTCTGAAGTGATTGAAATACGTGTCACCTTGACTGGCTCAGTGTTTTGACTGACATGAAAGCTCAAAAGATGTTTTGCATGTTGATTGGCTGTGCATTGATTCATTGATTGACAGGCTGGTGGAGGAGGCTATGAGTGGCAAGTATCTGGATAGCAGCTTCTCTTTGCCCTGCCCTCCAGGCCTGGACATCCCTCCAGAGATCGTCAGCCCCTTCACCTCCAACAGCCTCAAGGTGTCTGTCCTCTCTGTCTCTCTTTAGCCTTTCTGACTACTCTTATGTAATGTATATTGGAAACCAGACTGCTAATACCTTTACACAAAAAACATTAAAGGGATAGTTACATTTCTAGGCAAAACTAAATATTCTACTTATTTTGAGTAAACAAGCTGAAGTATAATTTTTTTTTAAATGTATGCAGTATGGAGGACTGTTGGATGGAGGTTTTAGCCTACTTTAGCTCAATTACAGGGTACTTTGGACTTGTTAGCCTAACATTACTTTTTTTTTTCAACAGATGCTTTGATAAGAACAGATACATTCCTGGCCAGTTTAGAACAGCTATTTTGAAAATATACAGTTTCTTAATACATTTGATCATTTATCTATTGAGGGCACACCTCAGATATTTATGTATATCTAAATAACCATAATCTCTCATTTGATGCATTAAACCAAACACAATTATTGGATCGGTGGAAAATGAGGGAAAAATGCCGTCTAGCAGGACATTCTGCCTGCCAGTTACTATTTGTGGTGAAAAAACTAATATTTCTCACCTTCACATAGGAAGTGGATCTGAAATACGACATTAATGACTGTGTTAAAAGTTGCGATCTTAATTGTAAAATTTACACCATCCATGCATCTTTGGAGACGTATTAATGTGCATTTGCTTTTAGCAAAGACGCTAATTAATCCCATAGACATCCAGTAATAGATCCCAGCTATGCTTGTCCCTTTCAACTAAACCAGGAAGGATATTAACACTAAGGTCACAGAGTGCTTCAACTTGGTCATCAATTTTACTTTCACATACTTTTCCTGTTTGTAGCCATTCTTGCTTTTAGTCTTCTACTTGATCCGCGCATGCATCCGTCAGTGATTTGTAGAACCCATTGGCTCTGCTGTTGTGATTTACCTCCATCTATCTATCTCTCTCTCTCTCCTTCTCTCTCTCTCCTTTGTCCTCGCCTCCAGTTCCTGCTGTTGCTGGGCTGCTTTGCTCTTTTCTGGTCCCTGTACTACACACTGGAAGTCACACTGGCCCACCTAGACCTCAGGGGCCTTATCTGCCTGCGCAAGAGACGGGGAGGTCACCGGGCCAGGAGAGGGCACCGAGGGAGAGGAGTGGAGGAGGCGGTGGTAGAGGAGGAGGATGGGGAGGAAGATGAGCGGGACTCAGGGGTGGAGTTGCATGCAGTGTTGGACTTCGAGACCAAAGCGCCGCTTTTAAATGGAGAGCGGCTGGCAACATAGTACTGAGACAGATGAAAACCTTTCACTGTCTATGCTCATGGGACGTCTCAGGCTTTCACCCTCTCCACCCCACCCACCTAGCCTCCAGTCAACCTTATCTGTGGTGGTTGGGGGTCACCGTGCAGACTGCAGATGGACTTGACTGAAGAGTGGACTCTTTTACCTTGTCTGCATTCCCCAAACACGTGGCCTTTTATTAAAATGTGTGTATGTGTCTGTCTGTCTGTCTGTCTGTCTGTCTCTCTCTCTCTGTCTGTCTGCTTCTTATACACCTGTCCCTAGGACAATCCTCTAAAGTGAGGATATTTTGTCAGTCCTGGGGTTACATTTCCTATCAGGATTAGGTTTGGGTTAGAGTAAGGGTCAGACATGAACTGGAGAGGGATGTAATATGGTTTAATGTCCCAATATAATTGCATATTTGCAGGAATGAAAGTGTGAATACCTGTAGGCCTATACGCCTGTACGCACAGAAGATTTGAGCTTACAGATTGGTGGCATATACTTTGCGAGCACCTGTGGGGGGGGTCATTAAAGAGAAAAATGAGATGCGCACTGCAGGAAGGTGTGTGTGTGTGTGTGTGTGTGTGTGATGTGTCACGTGTCATATGAGGTGGTGTGCTTGTTATGTGCACGGCCTTCCATGAAACAGTGATCTTAAATGTGAGGTTCCAAGAGAGTATGATGTATTTTTTTTTAAAGTAAGATTTATTTTCTGAGGTGTTTGGGGGTTATAAACCAACTACTGATTAAAACTTGAAGTGGGATTTTCAAGTGTGGGATTTGTATATGTATTTTTTTATGAAGTGTAATATATACGCAATATGTGCCTGCTGTACAGATATATATATATATATATTAAGTGTGTTTATTGATTTATACAAAGTGTTTTGTAAGAATGTATTAAAAAGTTCTAATTTTTTAATGGAAAGACGTGTTTGGAGTGAAGTTGGAAACTGTTTTGCTGTTCAAGTCACAGGTGATCTGAATGATAATAAAAGACTTGACAGAATATCCAGGTTTTTGAAACGGTTACATACAAAATCACACACTGAGAATCAGTGATACCTTATATTATGTTATTATCCAATAATTATTTTGTAAAAATATAAGTTACTGTACGTGTGTGATGTAGCAAGAAATCCATCTAACGTGCTTAAAAATGGCAAAATATTTTTAAAGAGGGTTACGGCCTCAGCGTGTGAATGTGTGTGAATGGTGAATGGTTCCTGTAACTGATATAATACCATACATTTGTATATCTTTGATATAATACTATCAACGATTCTCCATCTCTGACTATGCTCATATTCAGCATGGTGATGTTAAGCAAGCTGTTAATGTTTAAGTTGTTTTGAAGTTAATGGGAATGTGATTAGATTTGCAGGTATTTGGTCATAATCCAAAGTATTGGCATTAAAGTAATAACATTGCCATCCCTTAACCATGCTGCCAGTATGGCTAAAGTAAAAAAAATAACTCAAATTAATTTAAAACAATGAACTGCAGGCTACTATAACCTTTTTGGAACACATAGCAATATGTACACATATGTATATGTACACCTTATGTGCCACCTAGCTTCAGATATAAAATCCGCAAACTGGCACGACTGGCGGGAGGCAGACATGTTCAAGAGTTAAAGGAAAGGTTCACATTTTGTCAAGTCTGTTAAAACTATGGTAACATGGCCATATATACATTGAGAGTTATTTTTTGCTGGAGTTACTGCTGTCTGTGAAGAGATCTCTTCTTAGCACAACTCCACTGATCAGAGATGCATTTTTGCACGAACACGTGCGGAGTTTTCCCACCATTTTTTACATGCCCATTACCGGCATGTGAGTATTGTTTTAAGACGCACCTGAAAAAAAAAGATTATTTGGAATATTGGTAGTAAAACAAAGTTCCAATTAATGGTTGTACTTTTCTAATTTCCCGGAATGGTCAAACGGAATAATTCAGAATCACAAAGTCAATTCAGAAATGTATTTCAAAGTCATTATTTAATAAGACAATGTACAAAAATATTGGCGCTGACACAGCAGGTGTAGCATTGTGGGAAGTGGTAGTTAGGAACAATAAACAAGAACAATACTGTAAATGCACTGATGTACTGGTCCGCCATGGGTTGTGTCACCACTCAATTTGGAAATTATGTAAAAAGATTGATAATTGTGTTAGAATCCAGAACCAATATTAGGAACAGCTCAACTTTTGGCACATCATCTTGTTGTTCTTGTTGAATTGGTCATTTTTAAGGTTACTATTTTCTGCTACAAACGTTCAGTTGTACTGGTCCTGACTGCAGTGGTAGGGTCTAAGCATGGTGAGCTCTGTGATGATCACCAGTGCAAGTATAGTAAGGGGCTCAGGGCAAGTTCAAAGACCACGAAGTATGGGGTACTTGTTAGAAAGAAGCAAATTTCTAAAGCAGAAAATGTTTTACAATGAAAGAGGAGCGCTTAGGCGCTTACAGGCTCTAAGAAAGTGTAAGGGGCTGAAGAGGTTTTGGGTATCTGTGATTCAGTGATTTTACAGGATCTGTCGAGCTCTTCCATAGCTCATGCCCTCCTGACTGGCTCCCTTATTGGTCCCCATCTGTAGGCCAATCACATTTTTGCCAGCCTTCAGCTGGTCTTCACTGAAGTCTCGCTTGTTCTCCTGAGATTTCCTGCAACACATCATTGAAAATGTCACTGAATTTTCAGAACTTATGTTCTATGAATACTTATTTGAATCGGAATTGGTTAAATAACGGAGTTGACATTTCATGTTTTGGACTCACTTGAAGAACCAGTTAGGGTCTCCATTGTATGTGCCTTCATCCTTAGTGACAGCCAAGCTACCCAGAGCTGACAGGGTCCTCTGCACTGCTGCCAGGTCCTTAGCTGTCCCCCCCCACACACACACAGCTAGGATTATTTACTCTTGTAACCATCACACTATGATGTTTCTGTACGTGGATTGTCAAATCCAAACAATTTTTCCTCTACCACACAACCAAAGTGCTTAAAACCAAGACAAATATTGTCTTCTCATTAAATGTTTGCAGTATCCGAGGAATGAAGACCATGAAACCCATCTCACCTTCCCAAAGGTCCACAGTCTGGAACATGTCAGTCTTGGTGACACCATACTTCTCGGCAGCATTGAGAAACTGGGAGATCTGCTCCATCTGTTTGAAGGCCATGGATGAGCTCTGGATCTTCTTCACGGGTTTCTCTCCGGTGAACAGACTGTTAATCAGTTCACTCAGAACCTGGTGAGACCAGATGGAGGGACAGAGGGTATGGGAGAAGAAGAGGAAGAAAGGAAGGAGAGGCATACAGAAATATCATTAACCTTATGAAATCACAACATCTAGAACAAAAACAAGTAATCAAACAGGTGTGCTGCACTCACACATCCGTCTTTCAGCCAGGCCTGGAAGCCCATTTTGCCTGCCTCTGGCTTTCCCACACCGGAGCCACACTGACGGCTGATCCACTCCACCAGGATCTGCTCCAGCTCAGGGTCGTACTTGCTGTCGATCTTATCCTGAACCGCCCGGCTCAAGCCGAAGGATGGACCCTTGTTAGCCATGCCGACTCCCTGAGAGTGTGAAATGGAGGGTGGAAAGATTGAAAAAATGGAGAAGAGGTGAATGGAGAAGATGGATAATACAGTGGAGGGAGATGGGTGAGCGAGTGTGGGAAAGGAGACAGGGATGAGATAAAGGAGAGAGAAAAAAATATGTTATTATTTATCACTGGAAAAAGTATGAAATCTAAGTAAATGTGATAATGGGTAGTTGAATTTTCAATAGTATCATCCTGACAATTTACAGCAGACTGTATAGCCATAACAACATACAGCTTTTATAAACTTACTGTTTTCTTGAGCATCCCATTATGCCTACCTTTTAGTCCAAAATTGTTGTTTTTAGGTGACAAACAATAGCTTACATTCACATTGCAGTAACATTTGGATATAGCCTGTATGCACAAACATGCATAGGTGTGTGAATAATCTAGATGAAGGCATTTACTTTCAAACATACTGCTTCCATATATATATATATATATATATAAATATATTATACTGTATATTATATACACCAAAGCGTGTAAAAAAAAAAGCGTGTATGTAAGCAAAAATGCCCAGCACTTAATTTATAACAGCGTTGTGTCTCCTAATACACACCATTTAGCCCTATCAGGACCTGCTGTGTCCGAGGCAAAGTGGTGTGCAATGGGAGCTCTTTATCAGGCAGCCTTTTTTGCATATATTCGCCTTTTACACGCACGCATACGCATACGCACACACACACACACACACACACACACACACACACACACACACACACACACACACACACACACACACACACACACACACACACACACACACACACACACACCACACTATCTCTCTCTTGCTCTCTCTCTCTCTCTCTCTGTCAACACATAAGTATATAATTGCCAGCACGTTTTGTCTTATGCCTCTATATTGCCTTTGGGCCAGCAGCCAAGTGCAAACCCATATCAAAGTGCTGTCTGCACTGTCCAACCTTTGTTGCCATCTTGATGTCAGGCCACTTCAACTTCCTTTTCCTAGGGAGGTTCAAAGTTCAAATGTTAAAGGTTAAACCCAGGAATTGACTGGAGGAGGCTCATCCTTGGCATAGGATGGGGAATGTTGTAACCAAGGGCAAAAACAAACTTTAGTGTATGAACAATATGCAATCCTTTTCTGTATTTCTGAGTACATGCAGTGTTTTTGCACTGGTCACAGGACTTTTTTTTTGGCTGTAGTATTCAGTGACAGAATGTCAAGATGGGCCAAGACTGGACTGATGTAAGTCTTTTTATGATTCAAATAAATCTGTCTCATTCTATTGCCAATATGCACAACAAGAGGATACACAGACAGAGATGAAAAGTAACAAGTACTGTAGCTAATACTCAGGTTCTTCTTTCTCCTCCTTCTATACTTCATACTCATGTATTTATGTCTTCTCTTCCTCCATTGCTCCCTTGCATCCTCCCTTCCTTTCTCCTTTCTATATCTTTCATCTTTAACTAATCTGAGGGCATAGACCTTTTTTCACGACAGACATGTTGACATGTCATAGTAGGAAAAGCACAGGTGTATTCAAAACCATTAATGATGGCTGCATTCCACTTAGGAGAGGCCCTGGCATTGAGCATGCTGACTCACTGAAATAGCTTACTGGGACACTTGATGGAATTGAGCCATTGTTAAGGTTATCAATTTCAGTTGTGCTTTTCCTACTATGACAAGTCAAAATGTCTGCTGTGAAATAGGTCCATAGCCTACTGTAGATACAAAGGTTTCATCAGACTTGCAATATGGCAGCTAAGTTGTGAACAAAATGCTGCCGTGTTTTATCCTTTCAAACCGATATGACAAACTTGCTAGCATGAATTTACCTACATATCCAACAGACAGGAAGCAACGTTATCGTTAATTTGAAGTTGTGTTTGGGTCCACCTGTTGAATGCAGGTCTAATAGCCCTTATGGTAATATCTGGCCCAATAGCTGTTAAATGCTGCACTGTGTTCACCAGCTAGCCTCTAACTTTGTCTGTCTGCTGTTTGGTGCTGAACAGGTAGTGTGTGTTTTTCAGAGCTTTCATTTCACTAAAAACAGTTGACTGCTGCTGGAAATGATCTGATGAGAATGGTGGGAATGAAGTAGTAAAGAGTCGGGCCATAACACAAATACAGTAGCTGAAAGACCCTCAAATGACCTATGACCTGTATAATGATGTACACTCAATGAGTACTTAATGATGACTTAGTAGTAGTGGATTGTTTTTGCCTTGTGGTAATGCTTAATAAAGCATTTGTAGCTTATATGTGTTCCACCACTGCAAGTAGATATACTGCATGTCTGCATAATAGAGTCTGCATATCAATGGTATTCTTGAATTCTTGCCCAGAGTGTTACCACCAACCTTATTTAATGTTCTTTGCATTCCCTGTGGTGCTTTTCCAGGCCGCAAGAAACCAAACACACATGCTGGGCAACACGCTCTCTTACTTACAACCACAAGTTCAGATACTATATTTAATCTTCATCTGTCTGCCTTTCGCTCTTACTGTACTGGTACACACACTCATACCTCTTGTTATTCCCACTGACATGCCTCATTATATAATCATGATTACAGAGTAATGTTTGTCTGGTATCCAGTTAACTTGTCTTTTTTCCATTGGCCTCCAGTTCACTGACTCTGACACCCACTGATTTCTGATTTCTGATTCTGTTCTTAGCCACGTATAGTAAACTCCCTGGACCACAATTGCAAATCACACACACACTACACTCTTTGTAGGGAAAGAAATAGAACTTCTTCACCACATTGTGCACTCAATGACTTCTCATGTCTTGTGAAGAGAAGAGAAGCACTATTTCTCCCATTAGTCCTGTATCAGTCTGTATGTGTGCATTGCATGACAACCATGCAAACATCACATAATAGTCTAAGAGGTCAAATGAGTCCGTTAGGGCCTGTTCTCTATTTCTGGTATTTATGTGTATCTAGGGACTTGTTGTTATCCTTGGGACATGGCCCAGGTCCAATAACTCAGGATGATCTGCTAAACAAGCTCCTGTGCTGTCTGGCTGTTTCTCTTTAATATTTAAGGCAGTGTTCACTTGACATAGTATATAAAAACATTTGCATAAGCTGCTAGTGCAATTACTACTGGTATTAGTACAAAAGCTACCTCTGCTACTGTTACTGTTACTGCTACTGCTGATGCAACTTTTGCTGCTGCAATGACAACATTTACTACTACAATAGACTCAAACTAGTCATGCATAACATGATACTAGAAAATCACTAGCCTAGTGCCATGTACTAGTACGGCTATTTGTAGTATTAATTCATTACTACTACTGATAGTAATCATAACACTATGCAGGAGAAAAGAAGCATCACTATGTAAGTCATCAAATGTTTCCATGGAATGTTTCTAAGATTCAATGAAAAAAAGTGAGCAATAAAATAAAACTAATGACTTTAAACATGAATATTTAACATACTACAAAAAGGAAAATATGGAGATAAAGTAAAACAAAAAAGCCTAAAATGTTCCTTTCAGACATCCCAAAGTGCCTCATCCCACAAACATGACTTCATTACCTCCATCCCTCCATGTCTCTATCTCTCTCAGTTGTGTTTTTCCTGCTCTGTTTCTCTATTACCATGGTAAATCCACCGAATGCCAGAACAGGAAACCAGTATGAGGGCTGTGGCAACTGTGGCAGGCTGAGAGGACATGGCGTCATGTGGCCTCGCCTCTTTTACAGTTAACTAGCTAACCACCATAACATGACTTATTCGCTGTAATAATTCTATCCTCAAGGCCAGGGATTGTTCTAAAGCAGCTATAAAGCTTGGCTAGATAAAGTACAGTTCCGCAGTGTGGATGTCATTGGAGTCCTCTGGCTCTCCCTGCTAGCTGATGTACAGTACAGTAGGCTACAGGCTCAGAGCTCTTTTGTTACATGGCTCTGGTTTATGCCAGCTGCACAGAATTTGCTGCTTTGCTTAGACATGCCAGACTTTTATGGGCACTGAAAGCATTTTCTGACACTGCTGCCAAGACCCGTCATGGTTCTGATTATTCTGACAAACTTTATAGCTGCTGTGTGTCTGAGCCCATGCATTTTTACTGACTCTGAAGTGTAGATAGTGCTGTCCGATTCAGATCAGTGCCAGAGCCCCTGCACTGTTAACACGGATGTGGTTAGTTCCCGGCCTTATATTGTCCTGCTGTGTTTTTGTGCTGCGCCAGGATTGGCAGTGGAGATAGTGTTATCTGCTCCTGTTGCTGCTGCTTAGAAGCTAAGCAGCCTACTGGTACTTCCCTTATGTTACGGCTGGCCTGGCCTTTTACTGGAATCACTGGGTGTGCTGACATCTTTAACAGCAAGATTTCCCACGTTCATAAAGAGAAGACAAAAGTTTGGAGTTTAAATGTTTTGTGTGGAGAGGATCTACTTGTGCATGTGTCAATGTACTATCTGCCTTTCTGAAAATATATTTATACCCGCCAGTCTGTCTATCTGCATCTCTGTGCTCATCAGAAGTGTGATTACCTTTGAAGCATTGTGAATTCACAGGCTTCCATATGGCAGTGGATCATTTGCTTTTGCAAATAAAAGTATGTACACTGACAGAGATATGCATCACTGTCCGGCTCACCTTTCTACTTCTCCTCTCCTCGCTTCACATGGAAAATATATTAACCCTCAAAAACATCTGAATCATATTAAGGATAAACTATTTGCAATGAGACATTGCTCTGTCACAAATAGGTTATTGTGGAAATCCCAGTAAAAAGCAGTCAGCTTGTGTTCAACCAGACTCCATATCAACACAGCAGTTTTTAACAGATGATTATGATAAAAAACAATACTTGATCGATCACATGCAACGCATTTAAATATATAAATTCTAACAGACATCAACACCCACACAGGATTGAATGAAACAGTAACTCAAACAATATATATGATAGTCATATAATCTATAGAAACTTTAGGAAACTTAAAACTTAGACATGTTAAACAACCTTAAGTATTATATGTATAACGACTACAACTTCTGATAATATCACTTTATAGTCAAACACAGAAGATGAAGGACACATATGCATATTTTGTTATATGAAGCTAGGAAGGCCTCAAAACTACTGACTGACTGGTCTATAAAGCGATGGCCTCTTGCCATCAACCACTTTGTCATACTAAGCCTGTCCCAAATCCAGTTCAGGAGCTTTATCCTGTATGGAGGAATAAAAGAAAAGTATACTCACTGTGTGAAGGAATAGGTCAGTTTTCTGCTGGCTACTAGTGCAGTGTGTAGGGTTGAGTATGGATGCTTAACTGAGTGTTTGTATATGCTTCACAGGGACCTCCCTCTCAAAAATGCCGGCTTAAAAGGAGCAGATGAGGAGAGATGACTTCACTATACCAAGAGAGCGAAAAAAGGGAGGGAGGGAGGGAGGGAGGAGGGAGCGTGAAGAAGAAATAGGAGGGAGAGAGGGGAAGGAGAAAAGGAAACTTCATCCTTAAAAGGGCATGGCCTTTCAGCAGCTCCCTGTCTGTGCGTCTCTTCCCCTAGTTAAAAAGTCCAGCCTTATTTGGGTAGAGCTGTTCTATGTAGAGCAGAGACAGCAGCCAGCCAGTGCTGGTTTGGTCAGCAGGAATTCTCCAAATACTTTCACCACATCCCTCCTTGTTCAAAATGGCAGCAAGATGGTTCTGGAGTGTATGGGGGCTGATGGAAAAGGGGAGAGGGAAGAGTAGAAATGGAGAGAAAAGAGATGGGACTTGAAGAAAATAGGGAAAGAGGCACTGGATGTGGAAACAAAGAATTATAGTGTTTATTCTATCTCATTGTAGGGTAGGAGCTATCTCAAAAGTGACTTATTGTTTCCACATTTTTGCACATTAAGGAGGGAAGGAAAAGAACAGGAGAGGAGACGAGATGAAGAAAAAGAGAAGAGGAATAAGAAGAGGAAGAAGTAGGGGAGGAGAGAAGGAAGGATGTGAGGAGAGGAAGAAAGAGAGGAGAGGAAGAAGGAGAGGAAGAAGAGGGAGTGGGAGAGGAGATGAAGAAAAAGAGCATAGGAATCAGGAGGAGTGGAGAGGAAAAAAGAAAGGAGAAGAGAGGGGTATGGGAGGAGAGGTCGAAGGGGGAGAGGAGAGGGAGAGGAGATAAAGCAGAAGAGGAAAGGAAAAGAGAGGAGAGGAAGAAAGAGAGAAGAGGAATATGAAGAGGAATAAGTAGGTTAGGAGAGAAGGAAGGAGGTGAGGAGAGGAAGAAAGAGAGGAGAGGAAGAAGGAGAGGAAGAAGAGGGAGAGGAGATGAAGAAAAAAAAGGAAAGGAATAGGGAGCAGAGGAGAGGAAAAAAAGAGAGGAGAGGAATAAGGAGATGAGTAGATGTAGAAAGAGAGAAGAGGGAGAAGGAGAGGAAGAAGGAGGGGAGCAGAGGGACAGGAGAGAAGAGGTGGGGGTGAGCAGGAGTAACAGAGTCATCATTCAGGCAGAGAACTCCATGTAAGTCCTGGGTCCTCTTCAGTAGCTATGTGTGTGTACAGCTCCACCACCATCATGACATTTCCATCACTTCCATTTCATCACCTTTTGGCAGTTCTCCTGTTTGAATATAAGAGGTGTTGAACATGTGCTCATAACTGCAGTTGGCTTCACTCCCTCAGTGGAATGTTGAAGACAGATCACACTCAGGATGAGAAACTGGAATATGTATCCACTTTTACTTAAACACATTTGTGGGCTTCATAGACAACACAGCAACAGATCAGATGTCTTAATGAGTGGTTAGTAGACATTTTGTTTTCTTTTGACCACAAAAACTAGTCTGTATTGATGGCCTTTTGCCTGATCAAAGCAGAATGTCTTTATATCAAAAAAACCTACCTGGCCAACATCACAACATGTTATCTTGTGAGCATAAGAAAACAACATTTTTTTTTAAATCTATTTGGTCTTATCTTTCCTAATTGCCTAAATAAAAGCAAATTAAATAAATAAAGTGTAATACAATACACGGTATATGCATTTCAAACCCGCCTCTTTCAACACTTGGTTATGATTAGGGAAAGATTGTGGTCTTGGTTTAGTACACAGAATAGTCCACAGTGACTAAACTTTTTACCCAACCCTGCTGTGCATCAGCAGCTTTGCAATTGACCTCATTCAGATTCAAGTAGAACCTCATCTGTGTTTTTATCTAAGTATAACCTGTTTTACCCATGTACTTTGCTGTCTGTACTTTCCAGTGATGGAATTATAAAATGTTAAAAAACTGTTTTTCAGCATTTGCATCATTGCATCCCTGGGCTGTACTTGCTTCATGGTTGAATGCACTTATTAAATCGCTTTGAATAAAAGCATCAGTGAAATGAATGGAATTTAAAATTGAACAGCTATAGTTGTAGTTATATAATGTACTATTACTGATTCAACTACAGTAGGCTATATGAAGTGGTCAAAATGAACTATTATGGTAATAATACTCTTGTAGGCTACTTCTACTGAAGTAAAAATAGGAATGCAAGTCTTTAGCTTGCAATTTTATGCTGAAGTATTGATATTTAAGTCACTTCGGTCCCAAAAGTATCTAATCAACCATTAGATATGTTTGCTATCAAATTGTATGTAGACCTTCAAGTCCCCTTCAAGATGGATTGTAATGTTTTTGGTGATCCCTTCTGTGACTTTTCTTCTGCGATTATCAACACTAAATTACAGTAAAGTTAGTCTAATACTTTGGTTTATGACCCAGGAGTCCCTGCTCTGGAAAGCAGTACCTATACTGAGTGTGTTATGCTGGTGAAATAAGTCAATGACCTTAGAATCTTAAAAGCATATTTACCAAAATATCAAACTATTCCTTTAAAGTAACAACATTGACCCACAAGACAGTGTTTCCTGCTGCCTCATCGAAGCTTTTTACAGGAATGATTGGCCTGTCTAAACTATCATTGTGTGTGTGTGTGTGTGCAGAATGTGTGTAAGCTGCTCCTACATCATATGTTTATTCAACTGAATTAATTTACTTCCAGTCGGGCTGTGGTTTATATTCATTTGTAATAAGCTTCTATGAAAGGCATTTGTTTACAGTGTTATAAAATATTGTCATAGGCCAAATGCTAGCAGCGGCAGCGTTGTGACCCGATTGTTATCATTCCGAAATTATATTAATGCCTTTCACTGCTACCTATTTCCAACCATTATTTTCCAACTAAGTGTAAATGTGTGTATGTATGTGTGTGTGTGTGTGTGTGTGTGAGTGTGTGAGTGTGTGTGTGTGTGTGTGTGTGTGTGTGTGTGTGTGTGTGTGTGTGTGTGTGTGTGTGTGTGTGTGTGTGTGTGTGTGTGAATAAAAAAATAAAAAAAATAAAGGTTTATTTGGTCACCTGCCAAATAAACTTTTGTTATTTCCAATTCAAAACAATGTCACACTTTCTCTGTACACAGACTGTTACTGTAGTTGTGGCAGTTTATTCACATGCGTGCTCATATATTTTTTAATGATGCATATATTTCCAAACATGATACTTTCTGTTTTTATTGCTATGCAAACATTTCAGTATGTGCCTTTTTGTGTTTGATCATAAATTCATGCATACACATGCACCAGTCTATGTGTGTACGACTTATCTTGTTTATCTCTACTGCAGGGGTTAAACTATGGGGCTTGTCTCACGACGGGTCAAAAACCTACTTCTGGTGCTGAAGAACATTCATTTGTTTTCATGAATCAGGATCTCAGTTGAGCGAGGATAAATTGATTTATTTAAGGTCCCGTGGAGTCTAAAAGTTTAGAAGTCAAAGTCAATAATGTAGGGGGATGGTTGGGGGTAGATTATGTAACCAGTGAAGATATTATACTCCAGGTATCTGCAGAGCTTCCTTCCGGATACCAGCTCAACGTAGACCTGATCACCTTTCTGCAGCTGCAGTACCACCACCTGAAAGTACACACAGTAAACAGTGTCATGTTTCATGCAGCCATTATAAAAACCTGTCAAAATCACAAGGACAATTAGTTATTTCTTTAACTTTTTACCTGATTGGCATTGTCTTCACTATCTTCTCGATTGTCCTCCCACACGCTGGCAATGATGTTCCCATTCTTCATCAGCTGGACCTACAGATACCACAAAACACAAAATGAAGTTACAAATGACTTGCTGTTGCTATGTGGGTAAATCAGCAGAATTTGTTAAGTCTATCTGGTTGGTTTACTTTATGGTAGAGGCGCCCATACTCTGTCACATATGAGTAGACTGTGAAGGAAAAGACATAAACACCGGCAGAACGGGCAGTGAAGATACCTAGAGAGGGAGGAGAAGAGTAAGTGGAACTGCAGGGATGCATGCTTTACACAAGGCTTTCATTTTAAAATGGTGGGTAAAGCTCATTTGAGTTTGCTTCTTATGTGTGTGTATCTGTGTTTCCTACCCAAGGAAGGGTTATATGCATTGCCATGGTTAAGAGTGACGACAGAGTAGGGGATTGGCACATTAGTATTGAAAGGACCAAAGCAATATTCAGTAGAACCAGGAGTGGTATTATTTGGATTCATGGTGGCTTTGAAGGCAACACGGATGCCATCTGTGAAAAAGAGAATGAGAGATTTATTGCACTGAACAACAAAGTGTCCAGATATTTTGGTGTAAATCTACTGTACCTTCCATCAATGTATGTGTGTTCACCTGTGAGCTCATTTACTCTGTGTTTCAGTGTGCTGATACCCTGCCACAAATGTGTCATCCTCGTGAAGGTGTCATCTTCTAATTGGAACATATCTTTGGCTGCACAGCAGCAGCCACGCTCTTTGAAGGCACAATTGCAGTCCCATTTGTCACAAGTCACAGGTCCGTTCCATTGGACTGGAATAGGATGGAGGAATGGAGAGAGAGGAAAAGAAGAGGTGACAAGGAGGGCAGAGGTGTCAGTTTGAAGCAGGATGGTCACTTGAGTAAATTAAAGTAAAGAAAGACACATATTTTGGTTGCAAACTAAGTATTCAGCAGCTGACAGATGATATGAACCATGAATATGGCGTGTGCTGTGTGTACTGTTTGGTTGAGTGTGTGGCTTACGTGCAGCCTGTTTCAGTAATTCACTGGCACTGTTGTACTGGGCCTCCACACGACCACAGTGAAACAGCGACCCCAACAGGAACAAAACAGGTAATACAACCATCTGAAGAAAAAAATATATATATATGTATTCAGTATTGGATCAGTCGTGGATTGTATGCACCCAGACCAGAGAGGCTAAATGCTCAGAGCAGTGTCGCAATTTGACTTACATGTAATACAATTACATTTGACTCTACAGTTTCTGAATTCAAATTAGTAATTACACATCCGTGAATATAACTTGTTGGACAACTCAGGGTCACATTTCATTGTTTGTTTTTGTTTTGTTTTGTAGACATGCTGCCTGTATCCCGATATCAGAATAAATCAGTTTAAATCTGCATTAACAATCATATAGTCATCAAATCAAGATCAAATAAATTATTTCAACGTGGAAATAGTAAGAACCTTCTTCACATTGAAATAATGTTATATTCATTTAAATGCTGATGGAATAATAATTAATGTAACCTAGACATCTACAACACTTTCCATACAAAATTAGCTGTGTTATAAAGCACGCTTGACCTGCAAATAACCAAATCAGTGCTTAGCTACAAGGAAGCTGAAAGTGGCTAAAACATGGCTAATGTTCGCTTGCTAATGTTAGCCTCAACTTTTTTTTTAAAAACACATTAGTTTTTTTCCCCCAACTCTTTCTGCCAGCCAGTGGTGAGAATTCTCTCCCTGTGGCTTAAGTTATTACATGAAATAATAAATAATTGTTGTAAAGGTAAAATCATTCAAACAATCAAAAGTGACAGGAAGTATAGCGTATTGTTTAACACAACTGACTCGTCAATCCAGGTGCTTAATCCATTAATTTACTTTAAGGTATACTAATCTAACAATAACTCATTACATTTCAAAAATTACCTTGATGCTCCATGTGTCATAACCTATTCTGTCAAACCTGCTTTTGTGTCATAAAACCTCATCACTCATTCATTATACCCAATAAAAAGCAAATACATTTTAGCTAATTATCGAGTATAATGATTGGTGGTTGACAACCAGAGAGACCAACTTTGGGTTGTTTTTTAAATTATATAATTGTAAACATAAACTTACTGTTTTTTCTTCCTCCTTCTCCTTGGTCTGAAAGTATGTATGTCAAGTTCTTGTGAGTTTGTCGACTGAGAGCAAGAGTTTTAAGCAGCGGACGGTTTGAGCTTCTTATTGATGCACTTCAGGTGATCCTCCCCCTTGAGGAGGTAAATGACGCCTCCTCACACACACACACACACACACACACACACACACACACACACACACACACGCACACACACGCACGCACGCACACACACACACACACACACACACACACACACACACACACACACACACACACACACACACACACACACTGGTAACTCAGTAGGCCTACACTAAATTGTTTTCCTTTAGTGTGAAAAAACAATAATTGATATTGTTGCACCTTTCAGCACCCTATTGTTGGGACCATAATACCTCTTATTAGGACAGCAGTGTCTGATTGCCACCATCCCGGAGGACACCAGCTGCTCAGATACCATTATGGTCCCTGAGGATATAATGGCCTACAGAGGAGATGACAAAAGAAGCTGATTGTGTTATCCGTCCATCGATAAAGGCCTATATCTGAGAACACTATACAGATTCACCTGGTTCTCATGCTGAGATAGAAGGAAAAGAGCAGCGATACTGTGTGTTGTAATAACTACTTTGCCTTCATATGTTGTTGGAAACCAAGATGGATTGATTGTGGTTTGTTGTGTTTTGAGATATATGATAGTTACTTGGCCAAAGTGGGCTCCATATTGAATGAAATGTTCTTGTGTTGTGAGCCAATATTTATTCAATAAGAAGTCACAAAGCCATTAACAGGATCTGCTAGGTATTGCCTTCTTTTATGTGGTTTTTGACAGAGAAATTCAAAGAAAGTAATTTTCTTACATAAATCCAAGTTTGTGCAAAATGTGTTTTGTGTGCAAACAAAGAAGCTGGGATCCACCTTACAGTAATACTGATATAAAGATATAAAGAAAGTCTTCTATGTTCCTGTTTAAAGAAGAGAAATCATGATGGCTTTTCTTTGGGAGACGTTTGGTAATGGAGGCACTTTTTTTACTTTTGCTCCATTATGGACCAAGTGAACCACAGCTGTAAACCCACAGTATACAATTGAGAAATGTATTGGATGGAAAATTAGACAGTGTTAACCAAAGAGTGTGGTGGTATTTATGAGTTATTAAACATTGAGTTTTGTGCACAGTGACACATTGTCAGCCTTGGCACTGGGGATGGCAATATAGGTCAGTCGACCCAGTTTGTCCAGACCGAAATATCTCAACTATTTAAATGGATTGCCATGTCATTTGTGCTAACGTCCATGGTACCCAGAGCAACTTTTCCTCTAGCTGCACCACCATGAGATTGACATATTTGTTTTTTAGTGAAATGTCTGGACCACTATTAAATGGATTGCCATGGGATTTGCTACAGACATATGCTCCCCTTAGGATAATATTATATAATATAATATAATAATATTGGTGATCCCCTTCTATCTAATGCTATTGAGTCAACATTTGTCTAGTACTTTGATTTATTGCCGAAAACCTGCAAAACTATTTCCATTGGCATGAAACTAATCTGTCGATTAAGAAGTAACATAATATGAAATCAATCATTTTCAAAATCATTCAATCACTTTTTTTTTAAATTGTAGATGTTCAAATTTCAACTTTCTTCTGAGCAGTTAAAGGACTTCCTTATTCATGTTGGCTTACAGGTTGAGGTCTATATTTATATACTGCACATATTTATAAACTTCAAAATGTGGGGATAGATGTTAAATATGGTTTAAAATGATGGTGGCATTTTCTAAAAAGAACTACAGAAATATTTTCAAATGGTTAAATGGTGTACAGAATATCATATCATAAATCATAGGGTTATGTAAAACAGCTTGCTCACATCGTAATTCTGGGTGAATAATGTTATGTGATGAAGACCAAACTTACTAGTGAGTCTCTATAGGAGTATTAGAGGTTCCCTTAAGTATGTCTCTGTCTATATATTTACAGAACTTAAGGTCAGCTGTGTGTACAACTGCTCCAGCTGTCATTCATCGCTGCTTGTTTGTAGCCGGAAGTTGCAAAGTCATGTTACTGTCCTTATTGTTCCTCTAGTCCTATTAGATAACAGGGTTTCCTGTGTTGACAGTTACCTTTAAAGTTGTCTTAGTTCCAGGGACAGTGCATTGTTTGCGGGTTTTTAAAAAAAATGATAGCCATGTGCGTGTGTTGAGTCCCAAGTCAACTGACCTGGTTCTTCACATGGTCTTATCTGCTAGATGGAGGCCAGGGTGTATCAGGTGTTTTATATCTGCTTTGAACACATCACTTCAAAACAGACCACCAGTCCTTGAGATGATTCACATGATAGCAAGTGATGTGCGTTGTGCCCCTGACCTCAGATGTGATTTCAAACCAGAGCTTTGAATTACTACATAATAAAAGAGCGGTCATATTTCTGAGATTGTTTGATATGTAGGTGAAAATGTACCAGAATAAATTCCCCTGTGATGAAGCCAGTCGTCAGCAAGTGGCCAGTCAGGGAACTACCCAACAAGTTAGAGATAAATAAAAAATACGATTTCTCTCTGAGGTTTGAGCTTTTCATACGAGGAACATTCCTTGCTTCCTCATTGTCTGGTCCTACAGATCCCACTGCTGTATGTGGTAAAGAAGTGATCACAATTGCAAAATATATTCATTTCATTATTTCCTTTCACTTTTTTTCACTGACCTTATCAAAGCTCAATATGTAGTATATTTTTTGTAATTCAATCCTCTTGATAAGCTGTTTTTGTTTTTTGTAATTCATCCTCTAAAAACACTGAAGAAGATGTTGCCATTGTTTGTTGGCTGGACTCTGTATTTTGCTTGATTGAATGAGGTGGCCTAAGTGCTGCATTTTGAACCATGTGTTGTGTATTGGGTTTGTGGTGTTTTGTCATACTCTTACCTTTACACACCTGCACTATACCCTGAGGAAGGCTCAAGCCAACACGCATTATTATTAAAGGCCTTTTATCACTTTTTCACCCTGGACATGATTTTTTACGACTTTCTTGGTCATAATTCTTCTTCCTTTTTGTGAATTTAATTCTGTTCCATGAGCACTGGTGGTTGAAAGGATACTCCTGCTACTTCTTTCTTTCATGTAGTATATAATTACAATGTTTGTGTTATTTTTTGGACAAAATGTATTGAACACATTATAATAAAATCATATTGTCCTAAAGGAAAAACAATATGTATATGAACAAATGATTTCATTAGCAGTGATAAGTAGCCTAATGTTTAGTATTTGTTATGTTTCTTTGCATGTTCAAAGCTTTAGTGCGTAGTTTCTGTGTCCCCCATGAGGAATTCTAAGTAATAACGCAGTTGCTAGTATGCAAGGAGGACACAGAGGATAAAAAAAACATAATGTACTCTTCAGAAGAGGTAATTATCTTCACTCAATTTTCTGCGCGCGAAAGTTGCCGGACAACACCAGTTTCTGAACATAGCCATACTGAGAAATACAGAGAAAGTAGTGTGGAGGTGATAGTCTTAATTAGCTTTGTATCAACTCGCTAGAATGTAACGGATGTTCATTAATATAACTAAATTAAATTAAAGCACTAAAGCTTTTACTTAACATGCTTATTGGAAGACATGATTCCAGTAAGCATGATTCCAGAAATTTATGTTTACTTTGTGTTTATTTATGTTTATGATTTTTAGTAATGACTACTAATGTAAACTTGACTTGTCTACTGCATCTCTGTTAATACAACTTGACCTGTTAAGTTTCACCTTGTGTAAAAACTTAAACGGTTTACGGCAATGGGTTTGCATGCAAATTCTAGTAAAGTCAACTAATTTGGGATAACAGTGTAATGGCCTGAGGGTAGAAGCTCCTCCTGGGCCTCTCAGTGCTGGCCTGGTGTATCCGGCACCTTCTTCCTGACCTCAACAGGGAAAAAGGCTATTAATGATGGTTTGGATCTTTAAAGATTCTCCTAGCCTTTTTCTCCTACGCCTGATGTAAATACCCTTTAGGCAGGGTACGGCACCACCTAGTCTCACTTTGCCAGACCTTCCACCGCTGCGAAGGAGGGTCTGTCTACTCCAAACAGCATTCCGGGATGGGAGGTAACGTGCTCTGGTTTATTGGCATTTCTTTAAACCAATCACGATCGTCATGGGCGGCGCTAAGCTCTGCACGGAGCTGCTGCAAAATAGCCTCGGGAAGGAACTTGCTTTGGTGGAACGTGTACGTTCAAAAGTTGTTTTAGTCGTGTGAGAGAAAACTCAGATTGGACAAATAGTCTAGCTAGCTGTCTGGCGAAAAGACATGCACAAACAAACCACTCTCTGCAGGGCCATGCAGTGGGAAATGTATATATATATATATATATATATATATATATATATATATATATATATATATATATATATATATATATATATATATACATTTCCCATCAATTATATTCTGTAGCCTCCCTGTTTTCCCTGCAGTCCAACCTTTTTGCCTTCATACCTGTATATGTAAACACCTGCATACCTTAACTCATGTTTTTGTTTGAGTAGGGGCTTCACACACACACACACACACACACACACACACACACACACGCACACACACACACACACACACACACACACACACACACACACACACACATACACACACACACACACACACACACACACACATAGTTTAGTTTGTATGTTGTATGCATTGTACTATTTATTTATTTATTTATATATATAGGAATGACATTAACAAGATGAAACACAACTCCAAAAGAATGCTAATATCAACTTAAAAAGTAAAGACACCAATATGTCAATGAACAGCTTGTTTTCACTGTATTTAGGTAAATGTGTATTATAAAATATTTGCAAATGTGATTCAATAACTTTCCCAGATTTTTATTAAATTTTAAAAAAAGAATAACTTGTTAATTGCATGTCCTTTCCCTTTAAGATGTGCTCCACAGTTTTGGAACACTGTTGGACCAAACTGATGCAGCAGAGCTAGAGGCTTTTCTATTCCATGCTCTTAAATTACTCACAATGCCACCGACAGTTCGGTTGGAGGCGCGTAGCTCACTTCTTTCTAACTCCACACCCCAAAATTTCATTTTTAAACTTGTAGTATGTCTTCAATCCCAGTTAATGCTGACTCAAGTGACATCACTTGGGGCAATTAATCAGATTCTGCGCAGCTCCCTCTGGCCTTAAAATTACAACTAAAAGTTAACAAAGATCATAATTGTACTGTATCGTATTGTAATCTACACTTATTATCTAATATAATCTACTTCAGATGGCTGGTGATAAGGCTTTCATTTTAATTTCACCTCATGATGCTGTAAGCAAGGCTCACACACAGATTACCAAAACTGGGAATAATTGGCTTTATTTAAATGTATTTATATAATGTGTTATTAACTAAAATTCAAATTTCATATAAGAAGAATAGACACTAATCACACATCAGATGAAACAAAATCAATTATAATGCCAACTGCTTTTGTTTATTTGCTTGCCATTTTACAGGTGCATGGGTGTAACTCTTGGCAAATCATTACAAGACATAATTTTAGCAAGAAAAAAATAAGCTGTTGCAGAAGAAAGATATTCAAATTGCATAGGTTGAATCCAGATGTGATGGATGAAAAAAACTGTCTTCCCTCAAAAAGAGCAAATTGAGATGAGGGCTTCAAGGCACCACAGAATGGTTTCTTCTAGCAGACTCTAAACAGTATAGGGCAAGAGTTGGTACAATAAACAGTGCACTATGCTTCCCTAACTTATTCAGGATAAAGCATAAAAGCACTGAAAGTGTTATAGTGGCTGCTGTCATCGCAAAGGAAACATCCAGGGAACAGGTTCACCGCCACCTTGTCCCCAGCTTTCAGGTGGAGGGCAACAACAGTAGTGGCACTGTCCTCTTGGTCGACTGTATTTATATCTTTGGATCCTGCCACCAAACGGCTGTTCAGCAGCAGACCAGCGCAGGCGGCCAACTTGCTACCAGGAGAACCAGAGTCACTGTAGACAGTGAGGGCGATGCTGTAGACGCCAGAGCGTGGAACAGTGAAGATACCATCGTCCACACTGTAGCCACCACCCAGATTGATGAAGACATGTTTGTAGATGACGACGGTGCTGAATAGGTTGGGGCCGAGACACTTAAACTCATTGAATAGAGCGACAGAGACGGCAGTGTAGCTGGCTGGAGATGCAAAGGGAAGACGTTAAAAAAAGTAGTCATTGTGGTCTCATTAACATAAAGACAAGTCTAAAGTGTGCGTGTGTGTGTGTGTGTTTTGTTCATCAGATGCTTGTATAATTTACACTCTTTTCTGCTTAGTGTAACTCACCTTCAATATTGTCGAGACTTTGCGTTGCTTGTGAATATTCCTTCTCCAAATTATTTATGGTCGTGTTAAAGTACGTCCTCAGCCTGTTTATCTCTTTAAGCATCACACAGCATCTACAAGAACCCTCGTCCGTCGCACAGGCTAAACACAAACATACATAAATACACTTGCAGAAAAGAATATACGCTGACACTGATTATGCACCCACAATTCCTTACCACTGCTTGGGTTGGGGATTGGATTTGGTGTTTGGCTGCCAATTCCATTCCATGGATATGTAGGTTCCATAGCAATGGCTGCATGCAGCAGACACATCAGTACAATAGCTGGGGGTAAAAAAAGAGCAAAGGCAGGTAGTACTTAACTCAAAAAGAGCTTCACATTAGTTGCATGTTACTGTAATGTTGCATATCTGACCCATTACTACCTCTGTGAATGTATTAAGTCTCACCTCTCATGTTGACGGTTTCAGAAGGATGGAGGGTGTGATCGACTGATCAGTAGAGGAAATGTCATGGATATATATTTTTTCTCAGGGCCCCTCCCTTGTTACCTCTAAGTTTTATTCCTCCTCTTCTGTCATCCCTCCTCCTTGTTTTTGTTGTTTTTAATCGTCTGCCCTATTTTCCTTTATAACTGTATAAAGGGGGAATGTTTACCAGGTGCTTTCTCTTTCTAAAACCGCACACACCCTGCAGGTCTTTGTGTGCTTTGTTACAGGCCAGGTATCACCTATCATCTGGAAAGAGCTATCTGTGCTATCTCCTCAGCAGACGAGCATACAGTTTGAAGAGCTGCATGATGAACGATTTTATATGCTGTGCTGATAATTTTTTCTTAACCTGAAAAAGCCACAAATTAGCTTTATGGTCTCAGGCCATCTTTCTGTAAAGATATACTACTTCATCTAATGTGATATACTGGTTGAAGGAGAAGAAGAAGAATTGCTTCAGTAATAAAGTAATGAGTGCACACATCTGCTCAAGATTATGCTTTTGGGAGTACCAGGTCATGTTGCAGTGTTAAATAATGATAATAGTATGTTCAAAATGGCTTTTATAAAAGGTTGAAATCTATAGATGTGTTAAAGGTCACATTTAATTTCATCCTGACACTTCTTCACTGCTTTCATTACAGATAGGGTGTGTGCCCAGAATAATGTATAGAATAAGAGACCTTCAAAAGAGGCAATGGTATATTTAATTTAAAGTTGGAAGATTTAACAATATGTTTCTTATTGCAGTCACAACTATTATTAATATCATTATGGCTTGTATTTTATCTGTCTGGATAATATGGCATCCATTTATCTTCAGTTTCTATGTGTACGGCCCTTGCTTTTAAAGATTATTTCTTTGGGCATTTTTTAGGCCTTTTATTTGACAAGACAGCTGAAGACGTGAAAGGGGAGAGAGGGGGGGAATGACACGCAGCAAAGGGGGCGCAGGTCGGAGTCTTTTAAATACCCTTACTGTAAAGGTATTTAAAACTGTAACTTAAGGGCTTCAATTCAATGTTTCATAATGTGGTTGAGAATGACTTTGTCAACAACATCTCTAATGTAGAATTCACTTTTGTATCTTCAGTTTCTTTAGTGGAGATTTAAACAAACTGACTCACAATGCCAACTAGTTTGTTTAAAAGTCTGGTTTATTTCAATAGTAGGTTTCAGGTACAGTGATTTTTCAAATGAATATTTCTATCACAATTTATATAACATAATTTCATTCGTTTTTAAAGATTAACATCTGTTATAATAAGAAAGACATCAGACACAAAGGTGGAATAAAGACCTGGCTGTCAGGCTGTGAAGAAATTAAAGATTTTTGGAAGGAGGTATTCCATGTAATATCTCAAATAGTGCCAGTAAATGTACCTTTCCATCGCAAAGTTTTCATCCTGGGGTTGTAACCAACCAATCCTGATATAAAGAACAATGTACAAACACTCAGAGATATGTGCCTATTGCAAGCGTGAACAGGCCTTTTATTGGCCATTGGCTTAAGGAAATGTTGTCTTGCCTTGCTGAGGATAAAAAAATACACTTTCCAAATGTTTTTGGATTTTGTTGAGCAAAGTAATGTGGGTGAAATATTGGCTAATGAGGGGAACTCAACCTGGTTGCCTTGCGACACAGTGTTTCTAAAATAAAATATTTCCCAAACATGTTTTATCCTGTTGGATCAGACCACTGTACAAGATAATTTCATTTAGTTTCATACTATTGTGACTGTGTAGTTTTGTTTAAGATGTTTCTTTTTTATGTATTTATTAAATTTGTTTTATGTGTTTTTTGCTGTAGTTTTACTTCTACATTTCTTGTCTAAAAAGAGAAAAATCAACAAACCCATTGTTTAATACAAAAGGTGATGTGATCTCAGCAGGAGTAGTGCATCGTGATGGAATAAAACAAACAAAATAAGAATGACAGCACTGTTGGGATGGATGATAGTACAACAGATCAGATGCAGATTAAGGGCTGTCAGATTTGCTCTAACAGACTCAACAACTGCAAGAGTTGGTTCAGAGGAATACAGCATGAAGCCAGTTAAAATGGGTCAGGGTACTAAAGTATAATCCGTTTTTTGTTTTAAACCAAAAACGAAATAACGGGTCGGTATTTCCTTTTTCGTTTCAAACCAAAAACGAAAAAACGAAAATATGAGCTCCGTTTTTCCGTTTTTTCAATGTCAATGCAATTTGAAAATTAAGTGGAAAATCGCTCGTTTTTCAACTGTTGTTTTCTTGTTTTTCATGTTTCCGTTTCAACCCAACAGCGAGAATACGGGCTAATTTTTTGTAATGTGCATAATCACTGAAAATCCGACGGAACACAGGTCTCGCTCTTGTTTTGTACGGGTTTACATGTTGAAGATCAAAAGTGGTTCATATCAATGCGGCGCTGGACCGGAAGTAACATTAGCGTGTCAAAATAAAAGTACGAGAACTGTAATAACAGCCAGAAGAACGAAATATTTTAGCTGTTGCCTGTAGCTTGTCAGATTACGCTAAAATTAATTATTTAGGGTTATATAAAGTATTTAATTGAGTAACATTAATTAATAGCCACAAAGGGAGTAATAATTGATGTTTTAAAATAGAAATAGGATTATAATAATTTGTAAATCACATTTTAAATAATATCTGCATTCCCCTAGCATTATGTGTGGCATTATTGACTACTTTTACTCTAATCTTACACCAGCCAGTAAAAAAAAGGCAAAAAATATAAGGGCTTTTTTAAATTGTTCTGCAGAATATTGTATGTGACATGGTTGACTGCATTAGCTGCCATTGAACATGTCAATGTGATGAAGAACATAAATTAACAATGTAAAGTGTACTGGAGACTCTCATTCTTGTCTGGTCTCCTCAGGCCCTGTGGACTGGACCAGAGTTCATGGTAGACCTCCTCACTGCAGGGCCTGGGCCTGGATCACCCAGCTTGTTAGATGTTCACTACTCATACTAAGCCCTTGAAACACTAGTTGACCAATATTGGATAATACAATATAATACATGATGGGTATTGTGTGGTTGAATTACAATAAGGAATGGTCAATGGTAAGCACTGTGGCCTCAGAGCAAGAAGGTACTGGGTTGGAACCCTGCTGGCCCGGGCCCTTTCTGCATGTTCTTCCCGTGTATGCATGTTTTCTCCAGGTGCTCCAGTTTCCCTCTCCACTAAAAGAAAACATGTTGCCCTGCCTTTCACTTAATTGTAAGTCGCTTTTGTTAAAAGCGGCAGCTAAATGACATGTCATTTAATGTAATGGAATGAACAAGTGAACTAAAGCACATACGGCTTAGAACATAACACCAAAACAACATAAAACTCAAAGAACTAAATAACTAATAACAATGTGCTGCTGTGTGCATGTGTGTGTTGTAAATAATATAATTGGTACCAGTCCTGACTTTGCAATGTATTATTTTTCTGATCAAGATAACTGACATCTCCTGGTAAGCAATATAAATATTTACTGCTATTGTATTGTTGGAGCAGCAGCAGATGGCACAGAATCATGCAAACGTTGAATGTTACAACCGAAAACATTTAGTCTCTCTCTCTCTCTCTCTCTCTCTCTCTCTCTCTCTCTCTCTCTCTCTCTCTCTCTCTCTCTCTCTCTCTTTTTCAGTTTTGGTTACAGAATGAGACCAGGATGAGAAGCAACATGGCAGCTTCCTCACTAATATGATGAGAGTTTTGCAATGTGGCCCAATTGTACACATTTAAAATGATTGAACTTCTTTTACACACAAGCTCAACCAAGACCAAAACAATGGATTTTTACTGACCAATTTGCAAATGCTTTCACACTGTAAGTCAGAACAGATAACTTCATGTTCTAAACCTAACGTATAGGGTAAAGCCACAGTGAACAGCTGTTCATATTGTAAATTGAAACACAAATATATCCCCTGTATTTTATTCCATTACTACTTAGAAACAGCTGATTGAAGCGATGCAAATAGATCAATCACAGCTGACTCCCATCTAGGAAACACACTCAGGTGTTGAAGTTCTTTCAATCACATGACCACATGTTACTGTAGTACATACAGTAAAAGAGGACCTATTTGGGCTGATTTTGTGTGGAAAAGGAACAATAAAGATGAACACAAAGAAAGTAAGAAAAATGCCTATGAGGGAGAGGAAGATGAGTACCAGGTCCAGGACAATTCTGTCTCTGTCTTCCTTTTTTCATTACATTACATTAGATGTCATTTAGCTGATGCTTTTATCCAAAGCGACTTAGAATTGCTACATATGTCAGAGGTCACACACCTCTGGAGCATAGAGGTTACATAAGTGTCTTGCTCAGGGACACATTGGTTGATGTATCGCAGTAGGAATTGAACCCTGATCTCCCACAACAAAGGCATGTGTCATATCCACTGCACCATCATCACCCCCATTTCATAAACCATACATTCTATAAAGCTACCCTGAGATGGGTCATTCATTTTTTGTATTGAATTTCTGCAGCAAAGGAAAAAAAATGCATTTAGTAAACCACCAAAACACAAATGTAGAGAGGCTTCAACAGAAACTGCAGTGTAAAACATAAACAAAAAACGGATTATACTTTAGTACCCTGACCGAAATGGCTGTTGCGTTCGCAGATGAGGCATTCTTTGAGCAGGTTGACCGCCAGCTGGGTCAGCTGGTCCCCAGCCTTCAGTTCCAAAGCCACAACAACACCATCACCGTCTTTAAGGTCCAGCTGGGCCTCATTTATAAACGTGGCGTACGCTCAAAACGGGGCTGAAAATATCCGTATAGGCTATATACACGCCACTTCCCACGCAAATGTTGCGATTTATAAAAAAAAAAACTTGACAGGAGAATGTGCGGTCCTCCACGCAAACTCTGACCCATGTGTACGCACATTTTGGAGACTAAATAGGAATTGGCGACGCAGATGGTGAGGTGGTGAACTGAAGTCACGCTGCAGAAAGTAAATGGGAATAACGATACTCGTAATATTTCCAAGTATTGATGCCTCACGCACATTTTTTCACTCCATATCATCCACATTACCATGAAGATAAAATCCAGCAGTGTTATTTGCGCTTGTAGGCTACTGAGGGATAATTGTTCCATAAACACCTCCAACTCAAATCTTAAATACAAATTTGTATAATATTTAATCGGCGCTATCACAGTTACCATTAGATAACGGAAGAACACAGTGTACATAATTAAATATCTGTCTTTAAAACTGTGCATATGCATGCACGGCTGTATTTTCAGACTTGACATTTGATGAAAATACAGCCGTTATAAGCTCTCGCGCAATCGTTACCCTTAATGTCCTCGTTATCGGTCCGAACCTTACTGTTTGTGACCAAACCTGCATGAAGAACAGTGTGTTTGCTTATTAGACTTTCTTTCGTCTTCAAATTGTATCTCGGGGTGGGGGATACCACCACTTGATGCTGTGATTTTGGCAAGATGTTAACAATCACAAATTGTTGTAAACATAAACACTGGTGTGACCCTGTGCGTAATGCTGCATGTTGGCACTGCGGTTTCCAGAGGGAAATGTCAGACAGCTAAGTGTTCTTTTTCAAATAAATATTATATATAATCTTCAACTTTATCATAAGGCTTGTTTGGATATAATATATACTTCTGTTAAATCGTATTATATACGTCTGGTAAGCTGTCCCCGAGTGCCGTAATGCCTGCCGTTTTGGACGTAGGCTATTATTAATACATGTAGTTATAGATCAGGTTTCCCTACACTGCCAACATTATAATTCAATTTGCAGCAATTCCTGAACGTCTGAGAAGTTTTTTGCTTTTTCTCCGTCAGTCATCATGATTCGGTGTAACAACATGTCATTCAATACTCAGCATTCACGAGATGCTTTGCATTGGCTATTTATGGTTAAAAATGGGCGTGTACAGGGCGGGATAAGAGGCTGATCCACATACGCACACTTAGCTATAGGTAATCTCTGATTTATAAAGGGAACATTGCTTACATGTGCGTAGGCTATATGCACGGTTTTGGGCGTACGTACACTTATAGTAAGGATCCTATGCACAGTTTTATAAATGAGACCCCTAGCTGGCCTTTTTGTTTGATGAGTGCAGCCACCACCTGACCGTTAACATTTATATCTGTCCACCGTGAGTTCAATTATGTGATATGATTGCAATGCTAAGTCAATAAAGTTCTCTTTTGACTCTCCAGTGTGTCATTGTGGAAGACAAAACAAACTCATAACACTACTATTTTGTTTAAAATCCTGATTTATTTTGTTGTGATTTTACAGATATATCACACATGTTACAAGAACAACGATACTCTCCACAGATATTTTCTACAGACTGTATGACATGAATCAGTGTTGAGGTTCAAATTAAGGGCTACAAAGCACAACTGTCACTACAGGAAGATATCAGACTCAAGCCTCCTCAGTAGAAATCCCAGAGCAGCTACATTTTCCTATCTTAGTCAGTAGCATACAGCAGGAAACCAGTGAATGTGTTATAGTGGCTGCTGTCATCGCAGATGAGACATCCATTGGGCATGTAGACAGCCACCTTGTCCCCAGCCTTCAGTTGGATGGCCACAACAAAAGTGCCACTGTCCTCTATGTCTTCATCATTCATGTCTCTTGTTGCTGCCACCACCTGGCCGTTCACCTGCAGTTCAGCGCACATGGTAAAGTTGGTAAGAGGAACAACTTTATTGTAGGAAGTGACGGCGACGCTGTAGACACCAGAGCGTGGAACAGTGAAGATACCCGTCTCCACACTGTAGCCACCACCCAGGTTGATGAAGACATATTTGTAGATGACGACGGTTTTGTTGTTAAAGGGGCCAAAGCAGCTCAATTGTCCGACATTGTTGAAAGCGACAGAGAAGGCACTGCGGCTTTCTGTAAATGCAATGCAGAGAAGAAGAATTTATTGGACTAGAAGACTAAAAAGTGGATCAGTTTTGTTCTTCAACATATTTTAATTATGTCTCCCGGTTTGTGTGACTCGCGTATGTGTCGTTTACCTCTTATATTGTTGAGGGCTGTTTTTGATTTGTTCAGCTCCTTGCTCATTGCGTTAACGCCTTTGTTAAAGAAACTCTCCATCCTCTCCACCTGCTTCTGCATCAGACAGCAGCCACATGATGTCAGATCCGAAAGACACACTGCGCACACACACACACACACACACACACACACACGCACACACACACACACACACACACACACACACACACACACACACACACACACACACACACATTAATACATTAGGTGGCAGATGAGAATATGTGCAGACACATTGACTATGTATTGACTAAAGGAAAATACTTATTTCCTCAACAATTTCTTACCTCCGGATGCTGGCGGTGTTGAGGGGGCACTTCTGTCCCAGGAATACTGACCAAAAGCTGCTTGCAGCAGACACAGCAATAAAATAGCTAGGGGGGGAAAGACAAAAAGACAAAAAGGTACAGAAAAACCTTTGCATAAGTTGCAATAGCTTTTCTCAGGCAATGAAGTAACTTTGAACTACTGCTCTTTCTGTCCTTTTTCTTATTTTAAAGTGCAGAAGTGTAAGCATCACTAAAAGACCATCCATTAAACAAGTCACACAATTATTCTCCAATACACTATGCTTTATTTCCAAAATTTTATTCGAACCTGCACTAATTCCATTATGTCTGAGCTTTCAGTTGAAGACATTTTGAAGTCCACAGTGCCTGTGAAGCTCTGGCAATTTCACTCCTAAATATTATGCCACTGTAGTTGCAACTTGTATCTAGACTCACCTCTCATGTTGACGCTGGTAAATGATGTTGGCTTCAAAAGGATGTAAGGTGTGTAGACTGATGATGAGACAAAATGCGTGGATATATATTTTTCTGAGGGCCCCTCCCTTGTTACCTATCATTTTTATTCCTCCTCTTTTGTAATCGCTCCTCCTTGTTTTTGTTTTTCTATCCGCCCTATTTGCCTTTATAACTGGAGATGTATTTCTTCATCACTAGGGGCTTTTATTTTCTAAAAAAACACACACAAGCAGACACACAACCTCCACGGCTTTGTTGTGATACCACCCAGGTATCACCTTTCGCCCTGAGATGGGATGCTCTGTACTGTATGTGGAGTTCAGTTTTCTCATCAGCAGCCAAGCGTTGTGGTTCGTAGAGCTGCATAGATAAAATAAATTTTTTTAGTCGCACGCATGGCTTTCCTCAAGGTTCATTACTCAGGAAGTATCTTTTTCTATATGCCCCCCTTAATAAGCTAATATCCAGTCTTTACTTACATTTGTTTGCATAAATTGGAAATTTAAACACTCAGCTCCATGTTGTCCTCAGTCTAATGATTGCACTATTGCTGTTTGGTGAAAACCTTGTATGTCCAAAACCATTGTTTTCAGAAAATGAAAAAGGGCTAATTTAAAAACATTTGATTGAGCTATTTACCTAAGATGAAGTCAGACAAATTGCCTCATCACTGCTTAAATATATGTTAAACACACAGACAGTCATAAAGGGTGCCCAATAGCATTGATTTATGAAAAAAATTAAAATGATAAAATATGGGGATACAAGGTTTCTGCCGACAATATGTGAAACAAAGTTGTGTAAAGCCTTCTGTGGCTCCAGAGGAAGCTACAACTACTAGCACAACACCCCTACCCGAATCTTTGAAAGAACTGAGGAGCCGGGTTTTGACAAGGAAGACAAATGCATGGAATACAAAAGTTTATATCTGGCCACCGTGAATCCAACAATGTCACTGGAGTGCAATACTAAATCAATAGAGTAGTCTTTTTACTCTTTTACTCTTCAGTGTGCCATTGTGGAAATTAAAACACAATGCCTCATAATGCTATTTGGTTTAAAAAACACAAACACAAACACACACACACACACACACACACTCTCTCTCTCTCTTCAGGGCTTTGTTTTGTAGATGTAGGTCAGGTATCATCTATCCTCTGAGGCAAGTTGTCCACCTGGTTTAGTGTTCCCATCAGTACACAAAGATAATGTCTTCCTCTGTGTTTGCAAGTGCATACAATGCAATATTGTGCATCAAAGATAGAGTGACCTGTTATTGTGCAGTGCTGAAAATACTGCAATTTGACTACATTCAAGCTGATTAGATTGATATTTGTGTCCATCACACCAGTCCACTGCATGTTAACCACTGACATTGCATTGTTTTTCTATACCAGATTTTGTAAATCCCCAATTAAGGATAAACATTTTAAACCCATAAGCCATGTCATCAAGTGTGTCTATCTCTCTAATGTGTCTAACTTTCAATCAGGGCAGGACACAACAAGCTGTTGCCACCACGTGTAAAATGAGAGTTTCTGTCCTCCTATGAATAGTGTTGAATTACTTGACTTTATTTGCACAAAGGAAGGCTATGCTTATGAGTGTTTGGATCAAGAAAGAAAAGACACAGAAAGAAAGCAACGAGTGAGGAAGTGAGAATTTGAGTCAATGTAAATCTTTGATTCAATGCAAAGCAAGACTCTGCAAAAGACCAATGAAGGTCAAATAGTTTTTTTCTGCAAATCCATGTGGGAATACATGGGCTAAAAAGCATCCACTGGTCACCTAAGTGTAGGGATCAAAGATAAGAGAAGCAGTGCACTGTGGTTGCTTTAGTCACATAAGAAGGTAGAAGTATGCTTACGGAATCTGTATTAGCCTATATACTATTCACACTAACACTGAGTCGCCTACTCAAACCATCAACGATACTTTTAAGTTAAACTTTATTTCAAAAATAGTATGTTTAAAAAGAAAAAAGATATATATATATATGGAATGTGCTTCCTCTAGCTCTTTTATTAACCTACAAAGATGTATCACATTAATAAAAGCTGGTGCAAAAAGAATAATATGAAGACATTCCTGAACATGTTTATTTCTTCTCTAGGATCTAAGGATCTCTGCAGCACATTTACTTCCCAATTACATTTTGAACATGCTTCCAACCAGACAAATAGGTTATATCAACAAACAGCCTGGGTAGGTAACCTGACCTGGTAAAGCGTGCACCCATATATAGAGGTTCACTCCTCAACGCAGCGGCCACGGGTTCGACTCCGACCTGTGGCCCTTTGCTGCATGTCATTCCCTCTCTCTCTTCCCTTTCATGACATCAGCTGTTCTATAAAAATAAAGGCCTAAAATGAAAACAAAAAAAACAAAAAACAGCCCATCACCCATATACAACTCAATTCAATTGGCAAACAGTCACTGTAGCCCCTACTCCTGCCCAGAACCTGAACCCTGGGTACAGTGGGCGAGTGAATTGGCTCTGGTGCTGGTGGATGAGATTAGCCTGGTTTTGGTCGATGTGGTAAAAAGCCAGAATCCCTGCATGCTGATCCAGATAGATGCCGATACGCCGGGCCTTAGGCAAGCCCAGCAGTTTTTCCTGCCCATCGTGCCAGAAGGAGAAGCCAGTCCCAGACCAGTTCAAGGTCCAAGACAAAGCATTGTGGCCCAAACGGCTGTTGTCATCAGAACCCTTACGCTCCATCTCCTTGTAGGCCACGCCGATGGTAATCTGCATGGTGGGACAGGAAAAAAATGCATTAGGAAAGGAAGCAAATCCTGGTGGCTTTAAATGCAAAGTTCATCTTCTACTAGCAGCCTAAAATATCTTATTTGATCTGCTTTTATATTTTTAACAGTTTTTAACTGCTCTTTAATGTTTTGTGTGTTCTAATACTGCACTGTAACTTTTATTCTCGTATTGTATCTGTTTTTAATTTTTTTTGCGTTTTTATGTAAAGCACTTTGAATTGCCCTATTGCTGAAATGTGTGAAATGCAGCTTTACAAATAAAGCTGCCTTGCCTTGCCTTCAACACCCAACATGTAGCGGTGGACGTGGAAACTAGTGCTGGTTCTAAACTTGCTAACAGGACTTTTTACATGTTTAAACATTAATGTACAGCTATGAAGCAATAGCAATAGCCTTCCGGTAATAGCTTTTTTTCAGGCTTCTGATTGGCCAACATGGCTTTAGGGTTAGGGTTATATTGCTGGCATTTGGTTTGTGCACGTGTACTACAGCCATGCAAGCATCTTTGTGAGATGCCATCGTCAGCCTGCTAACACGTTCACAATAACAATGCAAATATGCTGATGTTTAGCAGGTTGTGTTTTAAGTGTGTTAGCATGCTAACAGAGCACTAAACACAGTACAGCTGAGGCATGATTCATGGTCTGGATCGAGGGAACTGGGTGCATAATCTGCACTCAGGCACTTTGGCTCTCAGGTTAGGGCTGGAGAAGTGTTTACTAAATTGTTATTTGGGCAAACAGGACTCTACAATCAACAGACCCTTAATCCACACGTCTCAGTGGTGGTCCAGTTTAGTGCTTTAAGATTGTATAAAAGTTTAGCAAATTCAGCAATGATCTTCATATTATTTATATATATATATATATATATATATATATATATATATATATATATATATATATATATATATATATATATATATATATATATATATATATATATATATTTTTTTTTTTTTTTTTTTTTTATGAAGAATACACATAGCTGAAACCACCCATTTCCCCACTGATGTCTAAGGATCCACCTTCTTGCCAGTCCACTCCACCTCCCAGTAGTAGGGGCTCCCTGCCAGGGGCTCTTTGCAGAGAACCTGTCTCCAGAAGTGGAAGCGCTCAGGATGGTCTGGCAGGTTTAGTTTCTCAGCCCGCATCGTGGCCTTATGACCTCCATCTGACAGCTGCACATGGCGATACACCGTGCTGGCGTCCATGGTGGGTTCAAAGCGAACTGAAGGGACAGGATGCATTTTAGTGAAGACTCTGGAGCCCCTGAAGGCTTTGACACCGTGTTTCTATATTGTGTATTATGATGGACTCACATTTCAGTAATTCTTCTCTTGTCTTTGGTTCTGAATTAACAAGTCCCATTGTTGTCACAGGAGCTGCTGAGAGGAAAAAAAATAAATGAAATGCATCAAATCATGGATCAAAATTCATCAATACCACTTTATACTTCTCCAAAGGTAAGCAGTTGATTGATATGTACAGGCCTCTTCTGATGCCTTTGTATTTACCTTGAGGTTGAGGAGGAGGGAAGGGTGAAGGGGGGGCTGAAGCTTTATGTCCAGAGAGATGGGGGTAGAGGAAACAAAGGAAAAGGTAAACCAAAAAATCTCAACTCCATGACATATGACATCACTGAAATGTTTTATTAATGTACCGAAGCAGGCTTCTTATTCTTACCTTGAAGACGTTGAGAATGTTTGGATGAATCATCTTCTGGGGAAAAAAAGAATGATGAAGCTAAATATTAACTAACTAACTTTTTAACAGCCACATTTAAACAATGTCAGGCCCAAGAGGATTTGTTTTGTGAGCCACAGACATACAGTATGTGAAGTTTCTTAAGGAACTTACTTTGAGGTTGTGGAGGTGTCAAAGGTGGAAGGTTTGTCGTCATCTCATACTCTATAGGAAAAAGCGGATGAGTTGTGAGGAACATATGCGAAGGTGTCCTTTTCTTCAGTTTATAACCATAACAGTCAAAACAAACTTGCTCTCAGCTTGTATGTATGAATGCTTGTGTCCCACTGGGTGATTTTCAGTTACCATACCTGTGTCTTGTGTGGTGGCCTGACCACTGTTATTAGCTGCTGTAGTGTCTGCTACTGCTGCACCATTGGGTGTTGAAGCCACAGGATCAGGATTCACTACAAAGAAAGGGAAAGTTTAAAGAAGAGAAGAGAGGTGAGGAGGAGAGAAGAAAAGAAGAATACTTACCTAATGTGACGATCTTGGCCAGTGTGGCTTTGCAGACGTCCTGTATCGACTCTTGTAGTTCTTTCAGGGCTGAGCGGACGGAGGCTACCACCGCTTCCTCTTGACTCAGTATTGACTCTCCTGTGGCACCTGTCTGATCCAGCGGCTCCATGATGAGGAAATTCTTCAAAATAAATGACACAAATTACTACAATTAAAAATCAGCACTTCCCATTTTATTGATTGTGAACCTCATTCTGTATTTATCCTGTGAAATTCAAATTAAATCCATTTCCCCAGCTCACGCCAATTACCTTCAAGAAACACATGTCGTCCTGCATGCTGGCCAGCCTGCTCAGCTCCTCACTCTTCCAGCGCAGCAGTGCCACCTCATTCTCCAGTCTGTAGATCTGCCCTTCTACCCGGCTGCCTAAGGAAGTCTCATGGGTGCTCAGGACCTCACCAACCTGGATGCCTGTTAGATTCACGTTGTTGACGAGCTCCGAGAACAAATCTGTGCTCTCTTGCTCTAGAGCCTGCACCAAGGCCTGGGAGTGCACAGAAAGAGAGAAGAGAAGAGGGTACAAAGAATGTCAATGTCAATGTAACAAGCAAGACATCAGAAATTATGACTTTCTTCAAAGGTTTCTAAACCAAACTATCACAACTTACCTTGTGTTGGCGGGCAACATGTGGGAGCTCCATAAGTCTCTTTTCAGTCTCCTGGATTCTGTTCTGCATGTCTACCTGCATCTTAACAAGCTCTTTCTACACACACACACACACACACACACACACAATAAAAAAGAGGCACACACACTGCAGGGCAGTAATGGGCCTAGATGGTACTTTGTGATGAGTCATTTGTGATACAAAATATTTTGGCATTATAGAAGAGGAAGACAACTTCCACACAGGATTGCACAATACAAAAGAATTACTTCAAGTTTAGCTACATTTTGGAAATGCTACACTTGTGACCACAATGTTATTCATTCACCTGCACCTCCTCTTATATACCAAGACCAACATGGGAGAAAAAAACTACAAAAGAGCACAGATAATATAATATCACCCTAGTGATATTTGCCTTGTTAATTACACACCTGTCTCTCCTTCCTCTCTTCCTGTGGTTTGAGCACACGATGTCCCTTGTGTCCATGCTGGCAACACACCTCACACACACACTCCTTGTCTTCATGACAAAACAGGTCCATGGGTCGGTGGTGTTGAGGGCAGGGCCTGGGCTCCACTGTGGGAAGCTGAGGGTACATGCTGCCCTGTCGTGGCCCTATATCTGGTAGGACCTCCAGGTAGATAGGCATTGATGGCAAGGCAGAGGAGACAACTGTGGAGGAGCTTTGCTTGAAGCTGTTGGTTCTCAGTTTCTCCATAGCCTCCACCAGCACTGTGCTCTTAGCCAGTGAGGGTCGAGGGTTGAAGACCTGCCTACACTGGGGGCAACTGTACTGACCCTTGCTGTTTCTCGTGTCCCAGTGGCTCTGGATACAGGCCAGGCAGTATGAATGCCCACAGGGTAGAGTGGCCGGGTCCTTCAGGGTGTCCAGGCATACTGAGCAGACAAAGGTCTCCTCTACAGACCAGGCTGAGGCCATATGGTGCTGGCTGGAACAGAGAAGAATAAGCTGAATTTCTCGGAGGTCAGATATGGATGTATGGACAACCACAATTTTCCCTGTTTGAATAGGTTACCGAACTAGAAACAATGCAAGCATGTCTTTTAAGTGAAAGCAAAGACACCCAACGATGGCAAGGCTGAAATGCCAGTTCACACGAAACTCATGTTGCTTAAAAATGGAGGCAGCCTGGACTCAGTGTGGGACTGGTATAACAGGTGGAGTGAGGAGTTTCTCTGCTTATGTCATAGGTGTTTCCCAGTTTTTCAAATGATGAATGGTAGCTAGGCCTCAAATACTGTAATGGCAACTGTTTGTCACTGTTAAAATTAACTAATGATGACCAACAATTAAATCATATATAGGCCTAGGCCTTATGCTTGGAGTTAAGAAGAGGGAGACAGTGATGGCAGGGCTCCGTAGAAATTAAAACTACTGTATATTGAAAACGTGTTTTAAGTCTAGGCCTGGTTAATTTGGAGTGCAATGAGCACAGACTGGTTTTTCTCCTCTGAAGATATGTGATGTAATTGTGCAACAATTTACATAATCCCATCACAAGTTCCCCAGTAATTTCATCAGTAAATAATGTTTTGAGTTATAATAAGAGTTTTGTCTTACCAACACCCTTTATTAGCAGTAAATACAAGCTGAAGAGTAGCTAAGTTAATTGAGTTTGGCGTCACCACAGCGCAGTGAGGGCACTGACGCGTATGAAGCTTCTCTGCGCCATATTACCTAGCTAGCTAGTGGCAGCCGGCTACCGTAATTTTGCCAGCCGGCTAGCTGGGCGAGAGGCCAGCTGCTGTTGATTCAACTGTCAAGGTGAGTGTTTTTCGCAGTTCCGAAGTTACATTTCAAGTTTGAAAATGGGTTACTGGCGTGTTTCCTGACTTCGTGTAGGACATATCGGATCCTTCCCATTGGCCACATTTAAAGTTTAGCTTTTGGATACATTAACATTGCTTTGTTTTGTTTTTTGCCATCTTTATGCTAATGTTTTAGCATGTTAGTTAGCTTGCGGAACGTTAGTTACACTTCAACACCTGGTTTTAAAGCCAACGAGCTTGACGACTAGCTAGCTAGTAAACACGCTTTTGATAGTTTTAGCTGGCAGTTGAGAAGCGAACAAACGTGGTACTTTAAATGTAACTAACTAGCTAGCTAATGTAACTAACGTTGATGTTAGCTAACGTTAGCTGGTCTAACGTTAGGCCAAAGTGTGACTGCGATTTAACTTATTACACTATAGCAAACTTAGAGGCAACAGTTGAACTTTGTGGGTTTGGAGAATTGAAGTTAAGATTACATAAGTGTTCCGTATCCGTAACAGTATTACAGTGGTGAAAGACAGTTAACATCAGCAGCTTGCGTGCTAACATTTTCACCCAGACGTAATCACTCCTCCTCTGCAGGTGAAGCCATGCCCATATGTCATTTGTGGTTCACCTGAGCTGTGTAATAGCCCAAACTTAACATACAACGACTTGCTGGTGTAATTGTCTGGTGAGCAAAATGAGCCTCGTTGACTGATGCTTTTAAGATTTTCTCTATATTTTTCTATTTCTTTCCATAGGATGTTTAGGAGCCCCCAGGTCCTGACATGGTCTTGTCCCATAAGGCCATTGCTGCTATTGAGAGAATCCCACCTCTCTGCTTTCTCCGAGTACACTGTTGCTGGATGGCAGAGTGCAAGAGATGTGAAGAGAAGGGAATATGAAGGGTTCTGTGGAAGTAAGGACGGGTCATCTTTGTCCACATTTAACTTGGACTGTGATAATCAGAAGCAGAGGGAGGCTTCATTTCAAAACCTTCCATCCAAAGCCATTTTGTCTAGCCATCATCACCTCCCTCAGGTTTCTCCCTCTGCAAAAGCCAAACAGGCATCTGACTCTTGGAAATGCACTGTAGTGAAAGATGTAGGTCAAAACCTCAAAGCTGTGAGCACTTCCTGGCACTGTTTAATCAACACAACTTGCCTTCAACTTTGGAGAAGGTCTTGGGACATTTGCCAACCTTCACTCAGTTTCACCTTTGCGACTCAGTGTAACCTTCTTCAAAGCCATGTATATTGCAGACAGCACTTTGTTAGACCTTTCAGCTCGTCGACACATACGCCATGGATTTCGAACCACTCTCACAGTAGACAACAACCCTCCAGCCTCTCTTCTCACAAAACCAGAGCAGTTCATCAGGCTGCCCCTCACGTGGCAGACTCCTGGAGAGACTGTCTATCCCTGAAAAATGAAAACAGGTGTCGACTGAGCCTGGGGCCCAACTTGAAGCTGTACAAGGTGGACAAGGGGGAAAAAGGGGCAAGTCACAGCCAGGGAAAGAACCAGGGGAGATGGGCGTCAGTCCTGGTTTCTCTGTGCTCTGTTGAGGGTGAGCCGGCATTTCTCTTCACTTTGCGCTCCAGCACACTGAAGGGCAGGCACAAGGGTGATGTCAGGTAAGTGGCAGGCTAGAAACTACATTACTTTAAAACTCTAGTAGACTACTGTATCTGTGCTCATTTTCATTGTGTCATTTGTAGCTTTGCAGGAGGAAAGAGTGATCCATCAGATAGAGATTTGGTAGCCACCGCTTTAAGGGAAGCCAGGGAGGAGCTGGGCGTTTCTGTGGCAACCGAGAAGGTCTGGGGCATCTTGAAGCCTCTCAGGGACAGGGTGAGTGCCAGTGCTGTCATGTCTTTAAGAGTAAAATTAATTTAATGAATTGATTTAAACCATCATGATGGAATTATTGCCTTTATGAATTTATGGTGGGCATTGTAAAACCGTGGTTGTGCGTCACTGATTTCTCTATTGGAGAAATTTGTTTTAATTGCTTTTTTAATTAAAAATTTTAAAAGGGGTCCTAAAGGCTTAAATAGGGCTGTAACTAACAATTATTTTAACTAGAGAATCTGTCAACAGTTATTTTGATTATTCACTCTGTAAATGTCAGTAAAAAAAATAGTAAATAATACTCATCACAAATTCCAAGAGCTCAAGATGATATGATCAAATTTCTTGTTTTTGTTTGACCAGCCATCCAAAACCCAGAAATACTCCCAAATACATTGACTCTCCCTCTTTGTCAACTACTATATAAACTCTGCTTTGTCACTAAGTTAGGCCACAGATGGTCTATATAGACGACGATTCATTTAGGGGAAATCTCCAGTACTGCCGGCCGGATGTCCCTCACTTTCCACTTTCTTTGTGTTGGCATTTTATACTCCGGTTGATTAATGAGGACTACGGTTAACTGCTCCTGAGATCTCAGGTAAATGAGCTGTTTAAAATCTGCAGTGCTTGTTACGTAACTAGCCGAAACGACGGGCTAAACACAACCGTTAGCATGCTAGCGCTAGCGTTAGCATGCTAGCTCGTTCTCAATGGCAAAGCACTGCTACAACACACACACGTTCACCATAATCTACATAATAATACAAAATAAGTACTTACATGTGCACCCTCATTTAGAAGTCTCCTGGCTAATCCTGCCTTGTAACTGACCAAAGTTGGAGAAACAACCTTTCTTTTACTGTCTATGGAGCTAACCGACATGATCTACGATCTGAGCTACTGAGCATGTGCGAGTGGAATCAAAGAGTACAGAAGGAAAGATGATTAACTCTGTAGCTAAAACAGAGACCTGAACACAGGGTGAAAAGAGGAGCTGCAGCAGTGAGAGAGAGATGTGCTGTGCAACAAAAATATGGTGTTTTTTGAAAATTAAACGATGTAAACCTATTCTGTTACAACCTTAAAATACAATTATGAACCTGAAAATGAGCATAATATGGCATCTTTAAAGAAATTCCAATAAACCACTGCACGGTTTTCTCCCATCCCAGAATGCTGTGTGGACTAGCCAGACCTTCCTCCGCGCACTGTGGAGAAAGACTAGGCCACAGATTAATCTATTTTGAAAATAAAGAACAAAGTTTATGATTTTATTTCACTTACACAGACACCAATCATTACTTTAAATGTTATCATTTTGAATACTGAATCTGTTTCTGTCTTTTGTCTCTCTCACCAGTCAGGGATGATGATAGCGCCTGTGCTGGCTAACCTCGGCCCCCTTGAGGAGTTGTCCTTCAAACCGAACCCTGGAGAGGTATAATAATAATTTTACCACAGTACTGTACAGAAGTCTAAGGCAGGTGTGCATAAATGCTGTAAACTAAAAATGCTTTCAAAATCTAAATCACATCAATATTTGGTGTAACTACCCTTTGCCTTCAAACCAGCATCAATTCTTATAGGTACCTGCAAAAAGTCAGGGATTTTGTAGGATTGTAGTCGGGTGTATGATCAACCAATTATAGTATATAGGTAGTTATACTGCATCAGCAAGGTCTCTCCCAGACAAATATTTCAAAGCAGACCAGTGTTTCAAGATGTGCTCTTCAAGCTCTTTTGAAAAAGCACAAAGAAACGGGCAACGTTGAGGATCGTAGACGCAGTAGTCGGCCAAGGAAACAGTGCAGCAGATGAAAAACACATCCAGCTTATTTCCCTTAGAAATCGGAAGATGTCCAGCAGTGCCATCAGCTCAGAACTGGCAGAAAACCCAGAAACCCATCTACTGTCCGGAGAAGTCTGGCCAGAAGTGGTCTTCATGGAACAGTTGCAGCCAAAAAGCCATACCTCCGACACAGAAACAAGGCCAAGCGACTCAACTATGCACGAAAACATAGGAACTGGGGTGCAGAAAATGGCAGCAGGCGCTCTGGACTGATGAGTCAAAATTTGAAATATTTGGCTGTAGCAGAAGGCAGGTTGTTTGCCGAAGGGCTGGAGAGCGGTACACTAATGAGTGTCTGCAGGCAACAGTGAAGCATGGTGGAGGTTCCTTGCAAGTTTGGGGCTGCATTTCTGCAAATGGAGTTGGAGATTTGGTCAGGATTAATGTTGCCCTCAATGCTGAGAAATACAGGCAGATACTTATCCATCATGCAATACCATCAGGGAGGCGCATGATTGGCCCCAAATTTATTCTGCAGCAGGACAACGACCCCAAACATACAGCCCAGGTCGTTAAGAACTATCTTCAGTGTAAAGAAGAGAGAGCCCTGATCTCAGCATCATCAAGTGTGTCTGGGATTACATGAAGAGACAGAAGGATTTGAGGGAGCCTACAACCACAGAAGATCTGTGGTTAGTTCTCCAAGGTGTTTGGAACAACCTACCAGCCGAGTTCCTTCAAAAACTCTGTGCAAGTGTACCTAGAAGAATTGATGTTGTCTGGAAGGCAAAGGGTGGCCACGCCAAATATTGATGATTTAGATTTCTTTTCTGTTCATTCACTGCATTTTGTTAATTGATGAAAATAAACTAGTAACACTTCCATTTTTGAAAGCATTCTTAGTTTACAGCATTTTTTTTCATACCTGCTTAAAACTTTTGCACAGTACTGTATATTTATATCTGTTTGAGCGGGATATTTTTCCACATACCGGTATGTAAATTACTGGAGATTTTGAACAAGATGATGGGTTAAGTATTTCTTAAGTTATGTTGTATAAGTGAATTTTTCCAGAACATGTACTAGTAGAAAGCAGAATAAAAAGTCTTTCTTTGTGGGTGTATAATGTCACACCCCAGTCATACCCAACCCTAATAAACACTAAAGGTATATTACTGTCTGTTCATTTGCAGTATTGTACAAAATGATCTTCAGTGGTGACTTGGTTTCATATCATCTACCCAAACACTCAGAGTTCAATCTAGCCTACATTTCTTTTTTTTTTTTTTCTTTTTTTTTTTTTTTTTATATATCATCTGCCCTTTCCTTCAATCAAACAATCGTTTCTGTCTCTTTAAACTAGCCAAATACAAATGAATGCACAAGTAAACAAATAACTTAAGAAACCAGAGTTGTAAACTGTGCTTCCTTTGCCTGTTTCTGTCCCAGGTTGAGGAGATTTTCACCTTGTCCTTGTCCCACTTATGCAACCCTCAGAACCGTGGCTACACACACTTCCGCACCGGCGACAAGTACGGATACACTCTCCCAGTGTTTCGTAACGGGAAGCATCGAGTGTGGGGCCTGACAGCCGTCGCTCTAGACCATACCCTGAAACTCATTGTCCCTCTTTAGCAGCTCAATTGCCATTTGTTTACAGTGCACTTACAATACTAAAGCACACCTTTAATGTGACTCAAAGATTTGACTATGACAAATGTGCAAGCAAGCTTTGTGTAGCAAATTCATGTCAGGAATCAGTGTGAATACAAAATATTTTCAAATTCATGAAGGTAAATTCCTTTTCAGTCAGAAGGATTTTTCAAATTGTGCACTTTCTGAGCCTTGCGTGTCTAAGAATCTCTATTGAATGGATCATGTGTATAAACATGGTGGCCAGCTGTGATGTCACTGATTAAATGTCTCGGTCATGGATGTATTAAGACAGTGTTCCAAGGAAACATGTCAACCAGCAAACCGTAGCAAAACGAACGTGGCTTGAGAGAGGAAGTTATGACATCATACGCAACCTTTGGGTGTGTAGTCTTTAACATATTTCACGACAAACTGGCTTTATTGGCTTGCAAATTTATCTTATAAATTGACAAACAACATATGTGTAATTCATAGCACAATTCAAGCGGTGGGCCACCGGAATGGGAGTGACTTTTCCTCTCTATGTCAGAGATCATGGCTTCCAGTGGGATTCAGCTCATGGCCACTTTTGATCTCACAGTAAAACAAATCTGGACTGCTATAAACACTGAAATGATAAAAGCACATCATGTGGGGTGTTGATGCAATAAAGGTTTTAAAGGTATTTTCTCTGTAATAATTCTTTATAGGTGAGATCTGTTTTTACATGATTAACATCAAAGCAATAAATAGTGCAAACAGACACAACTATCTATTGGAGGGGGGGGGGTATTGGAAAAACTTTAATTTAGTTATCTGAATTGCAACTTTTCATTTACATACTTTAAAGCTTTTAAGAATAGCCACTGTGTACCACAAGCTTCACATACAGTAGTGTGTAATGAGGGTTGCTGTCATGCTAAAAGTCAAAGGGCTTTTTGTACAACAACTTTTGAAAGCTGTGGACCTGCAGGTCTGAGTTTAGAAGATGGGTACTCAGTTCTTTACAATGCAGGTCTTTCGGTCCTCAAACACTGCCCAACATCTGTGTGTGAAATGGTATCTGAAAAAGTAGACCGTGGGGGAGATGATCATCTCTTACTAACAACGCAATTGAAAAAGTTTGAAGCATCAAGGCAGCGAGCACTCCATGGGGTCTTGTGAGTCAGGCAGGAGGTGGCAGTTGAAGGGCCAGCTGAAGGAGAAGAGATCCAGGGCTTGGCTGCATTGCTGCTCAGCAGAAGAGCAGATTGAGCGGCAGGGCTGGAGGATGCCACCCTGAGGGCTGCACTGGGGCAGAAACATTCCACACAAAAGCCTCTGCAAGGGCTCGAAGCATGCCAGCTCCATCAGTACCTGGAAGACAAAACAGAAAAGAGGAGTGTGCGAGTTTGAATGTCTGGCTTGAAACTTAACGCTGTATAGTTGTTAAAAGGCTGTCAGTTCATGCATTGTGTATGTGTGTTTTAAAGAGTATACAGCAGCAACAAGTTGATAAGCCATGAAGATAGCTGTTACCCGGTACTGTCGCAAGAGTGTGGCAGCTTCTCTCTGATCAGCAATGGACAGCCAAATGTTTGGGAATGAGGTGAGGTTGTAGCTGAGGCTTTGACACATCTCTACCTCTATAAACTCACACGATGAAGCTGAGGAGATGGAGAAAATAAATCATTCCTATTGTTATTTTACATTTATTTAGTGTACTTTCTGCCTCTAATAGACACAGGAAAGCATTTCTTTCCTTACTTTTATTCTGATAGTTTTCTTTATTTTAAGTGTGATTTCAACAGCAAAACTAGCACTGAAAACAAAAAACACTATCTGTGACTGATCAGGGTCAGAGATAGTCTTGCATTGCCAGACATTCCTCCACAGTGCTGCAGAGGAGGATAGATAACAGGGACTCACTGAAAGGAGGGTAGGTGGAGTTGCCACAGCCCTGCTCATCTGCCCCATCAGGGCAGTCGTTCCATCCGTCACACAACCACTGCTGCTGAACACACTCTCCAGTACTGCAGGCAAACTGGCTGGGACCACATGTCCCTTTAAATCAAGACAGAAACAGAAGAGGGTTTTAGAATGCAAAAAAAAAAAAGTACTGTAAAAGGATATAATTTGTGCCTTTAAAGGAGTTTAACAGTGTCAGGTATGAACTGACAATTTTTTAAGAGTAAATGTAGGTCATATGGCAAGGAGAAGAAAGGAAAGACTCAAAATAGGTAAGATTTGAAGGAAGTTGGAAGGAAAGGCATTTAAGGGGGAAGGAAAGGAACAAAGGAGAGGCACAAATATGGACAGAAAGAAGGATGGGGAGGGAAATAATACACTTTGAAATATGAATTTGCTTTCTAAAAGCAAGAACTCACTGCCTAGGACAGACACAGCCTTGTATGTTGCGTTGAAGCCGCTGTCAGCCACTCCCTCATCAGCCACAAACATAACAGTCATGTGGGTACCGGAGGAGGTCAGGTCTGGAGGGAAGTTCGTACCACAAAACCTAAGACAAAGGAAAAAAAAGCTGCTTCAAAACACTGTGGTTATATAACTCACATAAAGGACGACACATATTTTCCCTTATTTACCCTCAACACAGGACTTTAACAACAATAAAGTGACAATTAAAGCAACAGTTACTGTCCAGGTGGCTGAAAACAAAGCTAAAGCTGTGGTGGGTCTAACCTTCCCAGCACTCTTCCAGCTCCAGTGTTGTCGTGCACCTCCACGTAGTCAAACTCACAGACATCTTGAGTCTCCAGGCTGAAGTTACTGAAGCTCAGTGTGATGACGTGACCCTCCTCAACAGATATATACCATATGCACAACTGATGAGAAACAGAAGAACACCAGATTAAACATAAAACACGAGTTTCACTGCCCTGTAATAGCTTTGTTTGACAGTCCAAAGTGGTTAAGATCGTACCTGCTGGTGGGGATAAGGCCTGGGGTGGTTTGGACTTGACAGGTAACCATACGGCCCAGTTTTCTGCCCACCACAGTCTGTAAAACGAACAGAGTGGAAACAATGCCCATATGTCCTTTGCAAGTGTGTTTAACTTGTGTTTCTGTTTTTAACTTTATTTGCATGCTCTCAACCTTTGTGTTTATGGCTGCAGTTTGCCTCATCTGTTAGGTCATGGCAGTTTGGATGACCGTCACACACAGACACAGGCAGCAGACAGCGACCACTGTCACACAAAAACTCTTCTCTGGAGCAGCTCTCTAAGAAGACACACAGACAGTAGACACATGCACATAAATGCAAATGGGGATGAGTAAAAGAGAGATACACACACACACACACACACACACACACACACTACTGACTGCGTCCAGGCCGAATGGCCCTGTACTGTGCACTGAAGCCGCTGCCTGCGATGCTGCCATCAGAGCGTAAGGTGACCCACACTGTGCTGCTGTTTGTGTTGACTGTCGGTGGTGCTACATTACCACAGAACCTGCAGGAGAGACAAATAGACCTTTTAATAATCTTAACCTTTCAATTGAATAATCTGTTTATTTCTCCATATGCCAGTTTTGGAGTTGCCACTCGCGTATGAACTTTGCCCTGTAGAAGGATTTGTGAGCCAGTTATGTAACATTTTTTAGAATTTCATGAATTGTGTTATGACACTTTCCAAGAATGCGAGTAAGCAAAAAGGTCAAAGTTTCCACATGTATTGAAATCTTTCCAAGAATCTTTCAGTAACTAGAAGCACTCTCCTGTTATGCACAGACCTTTAGTGCCATCTACCAACAATTTAAGGTAATGACATGAACCCTATAATGTTCCTTTAGGGAGAACATGTATGGAAATGTTTGAAAAGTTAGTTTTGCATAAGTGAGACAAGCACATGTTAACTTTTAGTGATTTTCATACACTCAAATGTGTATTTACCAGAACACATATCCATACTTTTCCTCTCCTTCAATAGTTAAGTCCTGAAAACACTTCTACAACTTGGGTGAGATTGTAGAAACTTGGGTGAGATAGTTTTTGTTATTCCTCTCCAGAGTGACACTGAGTGCAACTGAAAAATCTACACGCAACCACAAATGTGGAGTGTAAAGTGCAAGGTCTTCTTACAACAGAAGCATAAGCTTTTAGAAGAGAGACCTAGGCATTGTTCTATGAAAATAACATCTGACGAGAAACTGCGCCGGAATGGAAATTGACAGATACCCTGAGAGGATTTGACCAACCTGGTGACCACAGAGCTCTGTTCTATCTGCTCCTGCACCTCGAGCCAGTCAAACAGACAGGGAGATGGCCCCTCTACAGTCAGAGAGGAAATGTGGATCTGGACCAAGTGGGGGGGTGGGACTCGGATCACCCAAACACACAACAAGTTGGGGGGATAGGAGCCAGGATGGTTTGGAGAACTGAAACTGCCCTCTGAGTCAGTCAACACCCCTCCACAACCTGAGAGACAGAAGAAATACATTGTTTCAGTAACACAAAAAGGGAAGGGCTTCTAGATAAAGAAAAAGATACATTGTATTGTGTGAGGACGGACATGAAATTGACCATGCACATTTTGGATATTGAATTACAGTAGGCCTATGAACAGCCATTTAGCTTGAATCTCTTACGTGTTTCAGATGGTGGGATCCTAGTGGACTGTGGTGCAGATGTACTTTCCTGTTGACTTCTGTTGGCAGAGTTTGTGGGTAGAGTATGGGACCCTCCATCTCCTGCATTCAGCCGGTCTGGAGGGCTGGTGGACGGCAACTGATCCTCCACAGCCTGGCCCTTTATCTCTAAATCAGGGACAAAGACACAGCATGGAAATAACATGACACATGACAGGGAGACTAATCAGAGAAGAAGCTCTAGAAATAAAATTAATTAAAAAAAAAACAAATAGATGCATTTCTGAGGATTTATTTAATTGAAATGTTAAGAATAACTAATGAAGTACTGTAAATTATTACTGTTGCATACATGTAAAAAGTCAAAGTTTCTTATTGGAGTTGATGGCAGGTATACTGAGATTGGAGTATTTCTTCCCACAAGTACCTATCCAGTAAAAGTACTAACAGGCAGTATTGGTAAAATCATGGTACTTTATGTTTTCATTTTGCATGAAAGCACAGATAAGAACAGCTATTAATCAGAATTTATAAAAACCAATTGATCTGTAATAAGCCCTTTAAATCAGTTTCAGGTATTTCTTTTTCATTGTGATGACTGATCGGAGGCGCAGCAGTGACTCACGTGTGAGGATGAGGGCCAGCGCCAGTCCAAGGGCTGTCAACAGGAGCAGGGCAGCAACAGAAACCACCACCACCCCCCAGCTACAACCCGGAACCCGCAGACCCAAGCGTAGACCTGAATAACAGAGTGTACATATGCATAAACATGTAGGGTATGTGACAAAGGAGGTCTTGATTGCTACCAAAAGTCATGATTTTAACTTTATGTTTTTTCTTTGCATGTTATACTCTTTTTCCCCTTTCATTTAACACCTAATTGGTATTAAAGAGGAATCGCAGGTAATAATAACATGGAATTCTCCAAAGCTGAGAAAAAACTTGCCACCATGTCAGCCATGCTCCTCTCTCACAGTTTCCAATTAATCAAAATGAAAGCTAAAAATAAACTACTGGACTTTGCCTGACTTTGCAACCAGACAAATACTGCAGTCATTGTGTAATTTATTTGATCACGTTATCATTTTTGTTAACCAAAATGTTTATGTTCATAAAGGTATGGTACTATTTCCAGTTGAAGGACGATCTTTATTGCAATAAAGTATTCCATAAAGTTGTTGGACTTGTGAGATACAGATTGAAAAAAGAATTATCAAAGTCAAAGCAGCAGAAGCTGAGATACTTTTAGTACTTGGTGATGGATCAAACACCAAAACACAGGACCCTATATTTCCCATAATGCAACTTGGTTGTGTCTTTAGACTTTCCCTGCCTGCTAAACACCCTTTGACCTCCAGTTTCAAATACAGGCTTTCTTTTATACAGTTAGTATCCAATCCCAAGCTGAGATAACCATGATGAAATCACAATGTCATCATCATTTCTGTTTTCAGGAAACTTCTTCCAGAGCCACAGGAGACACGGACAACTGTTATCACAGACAATAACCATGACTAGTGAACGGATCTTTGAGTTTTACAATTGGTGGATTGCCCCTTTAATCCTTGGTTACAGTGAACCGTAGCAACCGTGTTTTATGCACACACTTCTACAAGAGAACTGGACTTAAAGGTGGACTTTAGGTGATGCAATAATGTTACTAATCCAATACAAATACACAGTCTAATACAGTTCAAGTTTAGTCACAGAAAGCAGCAAGCTGATTGGCTGACTCACTAGCTGGTGGTTTGATTGGTTCAGGGGTGGACGAGGATGTCCTGAATCCCTCCACCCTCTCCTCCCGCTCCCCCTCCAGCTCAAAGGCAGGGTTGCAGAACACATTCTGCAGAAAGCAGAAAGGAGTGGAAATGAAACTATCAATTAAACAAATTCACACAGTTACAGGCAGAAGATTTGTACAAGTGATAATTTAAAAGCGAAAGAAATAATATATATTCTTACTTTTTCAAATAAAAATTGGAATTCATAACATTACCAATGAAACATACTCATTTAAAAACATGCTTAATGGTTTTGCTGCTACAGCTTTACATGGTCTGGTATGACCAGTAGCTTAGGGCTGCTGCTGTTAGCTAATGTTAGCTAACTTTAGTCAGACATTGCAATGGACATTAGTTCATTTGCTAACTCTTTTTCCTGTTCATGGTCATATTCCACTCGCTCTCAGTCAGGTCACCTAATGATGGCTTCTAGCAGAAACAATTTGTAAACACAGTATTGACATATCATCTCTATCTCTATATCTATATCTCTTTTTTAATTGACATAGCAAAGTTGTTAGGGAGCAACAGTGTCGTTCATTTAGAGTTGTGTGTTTGACCAACTGGCGAGTATAAGTCCAATGTTCACTGTCTTTTAGCTCTGTTTTTGGTGTCTACCAACTCCTGAAGGAACTATCACTGGATTTCTGGACAGGAAGGTGATGAAAAATTTCCCTCTGAGATGTAAGTGACTACAAATGTAAATTATCATAACATAGAAATACTCAAGTAAAGTACAAGCACCTCGAATTTGTACTGTACAGTACTTGAGTAAATGTACTTAGTTACATTCCACCACTGCCCATACAGTACTGTTACATTTACACTGATAATGCATAAATGAGACAAATGTTTGTTTCCAGCCTCAAAATATCACCTAGTCCAAATCATACAGCTAAAAAGCAGGATTGTATGATGCAATACAATGACTGTGGACTGTACATGAATATAAATAGCATAGCAGGGTTACAGGTTCACAAGACTTGAAATTAAGTATTAACATATTTTGTAAAGAAAATAAAACACCACCCAGTCAAAATAAAGCCAGCAATTCCGAAAAGAAGTCAATTTCTTTGATGATCACAATGGACCATAAATAGGCTCTAGTTTGCAACGCATGTGCTGAACAATTTCCTGCTAAATGTCTAAATAACTCTGTGACAGTTTCCCACATTACAGTGCCATCATTAACTACCGTCATCCATTTCATCATCCTCACTCACCTTATAGATATCTGAAGAGTCTGAGTACACTGCAACTTGGCTGAGGTCAGACATCTTTCGTCCTATGTCACTCTTTCAGTGCTCCTCTTAAAGAGCTGGATGTTGTGATAAATACATCAGTGGGGACATCGTGAAGAGAGACGTTTCTACATGAGGGAGTGCTAAGATGTTTTCCTGAATTTTCTCAACATTGTTCACGTATTGTTCCTACAGTAAACTTCCACTGAGGTGTATTGTAGCAAGCTCACTGCATTCAATCCTCCAGTCCAGCAGAAACCTTTGTTGGACATCCATTAATGTAATCCATATTAAAAAGAAGTAAAGAATAACGAAATATAAATCAATTTTCAAACTCCATTTTTAAAAAATAGCCATGTTTGCTGCTATTCTTCTGCGGTTTTAACAGCATCAACCTGTATTTCTCTTGTTTGTTGATGGTGTGTGAGTGGTTACAAAAGACTTTCAGAAACTCCTTCACAGTGGTGAACAAAGCCGAGTCAGCTGAGAGGACTGAGCCCCTCGCAGGAGGAGGGAGGACAGGGAAGGGGGGTAGGGGAGAAGGGGTGAGGGTGGAGGTGGGGGTCCATGTTAAATCTCTATAATCCCCATAATGATCTTTTAAGATCCTAAAATGTTTTTATTCACACGCACGCTTGCATGCCCCAACCTGAGCATGAAGGTGCACCAACACACAAATACACATGAGCACTACACATACTTCTTAGGCATCAAAACACCAACAGTGTTAGGGTTCAGTTAGGTTTGGGAATAGAGAATAATAACGAACGGTGCTAAAGAGATTGTAAGATTTGAAATTGCATTTGTTTCCCAAAGCTGGCTCACGACATTGCAGTTGAGTGTCCTAATCAATTTTATTGTATAAGCTTTGGAGCAGCTTTTGGAGCAGCTTTTTTGGCATCAAGGTAATAAATAATGTGGCAAGCAAACTGGCACCACTATATTTCACAGAATCCTAAAACAAGAGACAGATAAAACTAATGGAACCAAAAAATGAAAGTAACAGCACAAATGTTTGTTCTGCCCTAAATTGCTCAATCCTTGTTTTACTGTTTGGTGCTGCTGTGTTAATGGGTAATCAGTCATCAAATAAAGCAGCTGACTGCAGGTTGATACAGACACTCTTGCTTTGTTTTACTCAGAGACACAAATACCACTGCTACAGACTCTGGTCATGTATGTCAAGCCCATACTATGGATCCTACTCTTCATCTCTGTCCAGGAGGGTGAGCATTTTACTGTACATTTGAGTATGAGTATATCAAATTCATATGAATCGAAACCATATGGCTTTGTTGACACATGTGTATGTGTACCCTTTTTGCTTGTGTGAGCATGTTTATCACCATCGCTTTTACTGTTTGTGTTCCAGTGTCTCTTCAGGACTATAATTATGAAGCTGAAACATACGAGGACCCACAGCCTCTGAACTGCTCAACCACAGAGAGCATCAAAGGTGGACATGTCACCTACTCACAGGTAAAAACAATAAAGTGTGCTGAAACCATTAGTTGATTATATTTATTTATATTTAACTGCGTGTCAATCACTGCTCAGGAACACACATTCACTCTCCCTTGTGGGGGAGGGGCTTAGGAGACCATTTTGGGCTTTACCTGAAAGGGGGGGAGGGTGCATGCAGGTCAAAGTGTCTTGCGGGAATGCGGGGGTTATTTTCCGTTCATGATAAAAAGGAACTAGCTCTTGAAAGTGAAACAATTCAAGCGTGTTTCCTGTACAGGGAGGGCTGGAGGGCAGCGTGCTGACCTATCATTGCAGCCCGGGCCAATACCCTTACCCAGTCAGCCACAGGCTCTGCAGTGCTGATGGGGAGTGGTCGCCCATGAGATTATTGGGCAGACTGATGTCACGGGCCACATGCAAAGGTAATGGTTTGGATGATGATGCATTCAATGTCACATGTGCACCAAAGTACTCTTGGCTATCCTGCATCCTCTTCTCCTCATCCTCCATCCTCTTTTCCACCTCTCTCCTGCTCCCAGATGTGTTGTGTCCGGCTCAGCTCCAACTGGATCATGGTGAGTTCTGGCCCAGGGACCAGTGGTCCCGTGTTGGGACAACGCAGAGCTTCTCCTGCCAGGAAGGGTTCACCCTGTATGGGTCCGCCCAGAGGAACTGCACCCTCTCTGGGGAGTGGACAGGAACCACTCCCGTCTGTGACAACCATGGTAAGGACGGACAACATTAAAACCTTGCTCATGATAAAGCATACATCATGTGTATGATCACATTATGTACAATGCATGACTGTATTTCCCCTCTTACATCATTGCAATAGAGAATAACTGAGAATATCCACTTACATGAGGCCCTGAGCCCAGTTCAGCAGGTGTATTAGAGCCTATGGTACAGTGAGCAGCATGCACTCACTAAGCCCATACTTACTGAGGTTTACACTGTAAAGCAGCTTTGGATGAAAACATATAAATGATCCCTGCAAATAGATTTTATACAGTAGTTTACCGTGGTTACTCTGACACAAAACACGTCACTGACCAAATTTGCCGAATTTCCAAATTGCATTTACTCTTCTCAACTTTATAATTCAATGTTTTATGACATAAGTCATGTGTTTTTCATTAAAATTAAATAAATTAAATGCCTTTGTGCAACATTTCAAAGTATTACATAATCGTCGCAAATCAATTCTGGACAAACACCTACAGTACATCCTTTTTAAGAATGGTTATAACCTTGAAAATGAACTATCGTTGCATATTTTGTCTACTCTTGCCCCTCTGCAGCTGACGACTGTAGTGACCCAGGGATCCCACCCGGGGCTCTGAGGACAGCAGGCCGGTTTCGCACAGGAGAGGAGGTGATCTTTCGGTGTCAGGTTGGTCTGGATCTTCTTGGGTCGGCTGAAAGGGTTTGCCTGGAGAGCAGGGAGTGGAGCGGTTCAACACCACGGTGCCAAGGTGCAGTGTAGCGTTTTAAACATACAATAAGTGCACAGTTGTAATCACAGTTTTAGATTTAGGTAATTTCCTTTACGTAAAACAACAGAGGATAGATTTTTTTAAACAAAAAAGACCTATAGCAATTGGGCATCAAATCAGTGCCAGAACAGCACGTGGTGAAATATTATTGTACATACATCAATGATATCTTTGTCCTTTACTGCAGGCCCAAATACCTTTGACTCCCCCAGCGTTGTGGCAGCAGCCATGGCGGGGTCACTTGCAGGAGTCATGGATGTACTCTCACCAGACTCCAAAAAGAAAGGTGGGCATAATTTATATATTACTTCAACATATTCAAGAATTTGGCAGGGCATAAACAACACTTAAGGAGCAACTTGCTGAATTGAACTGCAATTAAAATAAAGTACTTTGCGTGTGTGTGTGTGTGTGTGTGTGTGTGTGTGTGTGTGTGTGTGTGTGTGTAAGGTGGAGACTCTTTTGGCAGAACGTTCCGTGTGGCTGAAGGCAGTCGTATGAATGTCTACATTTTACTGGACACATCAGGAAGCATCGCAAAGAAGGACTTTGAATTATCCAGGAGTGCCACCATTGCTCTCATCAGAAAGGTCTGTGCTAAATGAGCTTACTTGATTCAGCATTGGTGTACTAGTTTCTCAGTGGGTGTAAAAAAAAAAACATACACTTCTTCATTTTCCTTCTAGTTGGACAGCTACGAGGTACAGCTCAAGTTTCATGTGGTGTCATTTGCCACCGAGGCTAAAGACATTGTTGACATCAGAGACTTGGCTATAAGTGGTAGCATCGACGACGTCATATGGAATCTGGAGCAGTTTAACTACAATAGTAGGGCTGGGATTGTTATCACAGTATCCTTCGATGTAATGACCATATCTTTTTAATTCATCTGGTGTGATATTATCGAGTACAGTATGTTATAACCACAGCGCACTAATGTGTTTAATAGTTAATTAAATTATTTATCAATTTACTTTTTCCATTTGTCTCATATTTTGCATCTGTTCATCTGCAGGCCATGGGCGTAAGACAGGCACCAACCTCCACGCTGCCCTGCACCGTGTCAGTGAGGTGATCAGCTTCTTGAAGCAAAACAGCGCCAAGAACCATTTGAATGAAACTCAGAACATCATCGTCATAGAAACAGATGGTAAAAAAACACAGGAAATATCTCACAAACTCATGCTGAAAAAGCGTGAGTTTGCTCATGAAATTTGTTTACAACTCAGTAGAGGTTGTTTTTTGAAAAAGGAACCTAAGAAGATTATCCTCAGGGTAAACTGTATGAGTTCATTCTCTCTTTATGTATTTCTGCCTGCAGGTTACTCCAACACAGGAATCAATCCTCAGATTGCTCTGGCCCAGATCCGGAATCTGCTGGGCTACCACAACACATCCCGCGATCACACAGATGAAACAATGCTGGGTAAGATAAAAAAAAAAGATTTGATTAAATGTTTTAATGCACAGTATATATTGCGGACACCGTATAATTACTTCCACTGATTGCAATCATACATCAGACATGCGAGGCAAAGCTTGTTTAGTGTTTGTGTGTATGAATGGTTGCCTATGCATGTATACAGTATAACTAATTTCATCTGTGTGATTTCAGATGTCTACGTATTTGGTATTGGGGAACAAGTGAAGAAAGATCAGTTGAACTCCTTAGCCTCACAAAAACGTGGTGAGGAGCACATGTTCGTTTTGAAAGACTTTGAAAAACTGGGAGAGGTGTTCAACAGCATCATTAGTAAGTAGATCACTCTCAATTCTAGGACATACGTGTGTGCTTTTCAACTGTCAATATGCCAGCAAAAAATTGAATTTTGAGAATACGAAAGACTTGGATCTGTGTGTTTTTTGATTTTTAGAATGGCAGCCAAAACAATTTTTTTTTTTTTTTAACGAACCTGAAAGTACAAAACTGTGAACATTTCACACTGGATTTAAAAGTTAAGAAAGCAATTTTGCATATTAAAAGTTCATAAGTATAACCATTAAAAAGCTTCATAATACAGGTGACAAGGGTGTGACGATGTGTGGGGTAGCTCAGGAAATGGTGGAGGAGAATTTAGCCTACACGAGACCCTGGCACGTCACTCTGAAACCAGACATAAAGGCCACAAAGGTCAGTCACTAAAATCATAATGGAGATTCTTTTTTTCATCGGTTTGATGTTTTAGACACACATTAACACTTTCCTCTCTATAGGCTACGCCGTGTGTTGGATCCATTGTGAGCCAGAACTGGGTGCTGACAGCTGCTCACTGCTTTGCCAGAGCGAGCACAGAAGCCCCTCAGAAGGTGGAGATACGTCACGGTCAGTGTCAGTCCCGGAAAATGTTTTGGACTTTAAAGCTGGGGTAGTTATCTGTAAAAGGCATGCCACAGTTTAAAAAATACAGCCCTCCTCCTGCAGCTCTCCCCTTGCTGTCTTAAGCCCCTCCCACCAGACGAGCGAGGGCATATCCACACGCTTTAAATTTATACAGTAACCTGTACAAGTATATGGGTACATGAGTACACAAGGACAGCCATGCACTTCTGCATTTGTAGAACAACCAATAAGAACGCCATCTTTTTGAAATTACATGTGATTGGCCGAAGTCTCCCGTCACAGGCTAGATTTTCTAAAGCTTGAAAACAGGGCCAAGAGGTGGTGCCAAAGCCTTTGTTCTCTCAGACCACTTGAATTGAAGGTTATTAAGGCTTTTTTTGCGCAATTATACACACATAAGTTATTCTTTTAGGAATCAAAGCATTAACAAAGCAAAAAATAGTAGTGCCTTCCTCACCTCACTTAATTATCTACTATATTGTAGCAAACATCAGGTCTAGATTAGTGCTTTCTATTAACCATCTTCTTTGGTTCCCAGGTGAGGGCTCGGTGGTTCCCAAGAGGGTAATCATGCACCCAAAGTACAACATCAGGGCACTCAAACACAGAAATGTATCAGAGTTCTATGACTACGATGTAGCTCTGGTACAGGTGAACAAGAGTATCCCACTCTCCTGGAAAGCCAGGTAAGTAGAAAAGATGCCACCAGGGTTGCATCTAACTAAAGAGCTAAACTCAAAGGCACTCATTTGAAAGCCTAAAAAAACATTTGTTTTGTCATGAGAAGGTTGTTTTTTTTATTTCCAGTCCTTGTGTAGCTTAGAAAAGGGATACCACTTTTTACATAAATGTTCTTGAACACCAGTGTTGAGTGTGTGTATACTGTATGTCATACAACAGACCTATCTGTTTGCCGTGTACTGTACCAGCCAGCCGAGCCATGAAAAGATTCAACTCCACCTGTCAGCAGCACAGTATGGGACCTTTTGACCTTTACACTCTGCAAAAGCATTTACATTATTAAGAGTATGCAAGGACTATTTCAAAATGTTCCCAGTTAACATAGTGTTAATAATACATTACAACATAGAATTCAGACTAAAACATCCTGAATAAATTCTCATGTACTCTCAGTAAAATGTATGTGTTTACAGGGAATGAACTACTACCACACCAGGAGAGTCCTGCCTTTTTCATCCATAAGAGCTCTCAAAGCAAACAAACACATATTCACTTGGAGAGTCAGGTGAGTGAGGTCTGATGGGATCTACAGACTGCGGGCTTCATTCATGCCGACACTCAATAACATGGAGTAAATAGGTGTATTTGTTATATGAATATTGCACTGTAACTAATTTGCTGTCTCCAGAGGCCTAGCTGTGTGGAGAAGGCCAGGCAAACACTCACAGAGCCCACCAATGTAACTTTGGATGAGTACGTACCTGACAGATTCCTCTGTTCTGGGGGATCCTCAGCACACCAGTACGCAATCACCTGTAAAGGTCTGGACTCTGCACTTACTGTATTATAGCCAACAGTTTGAATAACATGGGACTCACATGAATTACATATTGTCTTTTTGTATAGGTGACTCTGGTGGATCCTTGTTTCTGCAAAAAAGAAAGCGCTACTTTCAGGTGAGTTTCTCACTTAGAAGAAAAAGCCTCATTACACACGCTGCAATCAGCATCATGTGGACATTTCTCCCGCTTTCATCTCCAGGTGGGAGTCGTGAGCTGGGGCACCATGGACGTATGTAACCCAGTCAACTCAGCTCTGAGAAAATACAGCAGCGACAAGCCGCCTCCTGATGCTCGAGACTTTCACATCGACCTGTTCAAGATAATGCCGTGGCTTAAAGAGCACCTGGGTGAGGAGATCCAGTTCCTGTCTGAGATCGACTGAGAACATCCATAATCAATCAGCTGAGAACTGCTTAGGTTAAGCCACAATAACTTAATGCAGAATGAAATAGAGCACATGTGGAAATGTGGGAATAATCATAGCCAATCCTACACAGTAATATCAAGTGTTTTCTAAAGCTTTATTGACAAATGGGTATTGTTGATTTTTACAGCTGTGGTGCAGTAAACACACTTGTAAAGGAAGATGTTTTGTCATACACAACATAAAAAGTAATTATTGTTCTCACACTGTATTCTTTCTAAACTCAATATGTGCAACATGCATTACATTCATATGGATACTTTGAGTTGTTTGATAAAACACCTCTTTTAATGCAAGTCTAGTTAACATCACTTGTCCTAGTTAGAGGCCATTAGCCATACAGTATGCATATAAGCTAGGACATAAAAGCACTGCACAGATGTCAGCGGGTAGCCCAGACAGTCCATCAGCTGAAACAAAAAAACATTGGTGTCTACTGACTAACTTGGTGTGTTTTTCTATGACTGTTGCTTCTTGGTTGGATCTCACTTTGTGTCAGTGAGAATGTGAAAGTCAAAGATGTTATGACGCCAGCTGTCCTATCAGCCCTCAGAAAACTGCCGGTACAGGGTTTCTGATTGGCTGTCTTTAAAGTTTGGCACAAAGTGGATCTGGAGGATCTCGGAGAATCCCTCAGGAAGAGCAGGAGCCACAAAGTGTTTCCTGTCCAGAGTGAGAGAGACAGATTACAGTGGTCAGTAACAAAGCTATTAGTAATAACGTGTTTTTATTATCAGTATTCAAAACCCACTGTGTCAGACTTTCATTTTAACATAGTGACAAGTAACAAGGACAAAACAAAAGCTTCTGAAAATGTATTCAAATAGAAAACTAAAGCACATTAGTGGCGTGCATTTAGTTTGGGCTTTATGGCACACACAAAATAAACATGTTTTATAACTGTTGAGAGTGTGAGAAGAAAGGCCAGTATCACTAACTTGTAGCTGTGGAAAATCATGTCATTGACCTTGGCGTGTTTGCTGTCTGATGGAGCCATCTCACGGAACTGGGAACAACAATAATGCATTAAAAACAACTTGCCAACACCAGCCAGGATAAAACAAACCAAAGGGTGAAGAGTGACACTTTGGAGAGGAGAGTCATACTTTGTTGTTGTGTTTGGCTTGCTCCAGAGAGGCTGAGAAGTGGAAACAGCGACACGGCACTCCGGCTGCCTTGGCTACATCCACATATCTGGAAAATACACACAGAACACTGGTTACACAAATAAAGTACGTAAGTAAATACATGCAAATACAAGCAGCAGGCAGGAATATATTCATAGCACAAAATACAGCAACAGCAGCATATGATCAGTACCCACATTCTTAAATACAACCATTTAGTAAGATTCCTTTAAGGTAACATTTAGGTAACCTAGTTGACTAGCAATGTTACTGTGCAATATACTGCTGTGTCTGAACCAGGTTAAAGGGTGTAGAAGAGATTAACATGGGCCAAAATATTCCAAAAGCAATGACATAATGAAGATCAGGATCATGACATGCATGCAATATTAAAAATGGCATAATGTTTTCTACAGGGTAAAAGTCTTATATTTAATAATGTTAAAATGGGATTAAAAGGTACTCTAACTAGATGTTTGGGACTAACTACATCAAATCAGTAGCAGAACACAATGCAAAGAAAGTAGCCTTATTGTATGTCGGTAAGCAGTGTCAAAGATTTTTTGGTGTGTGATGAAACTATGGTGGAGGAAATTCGGATGGAGGTGTGGGAAACGTTGAGTGATCAAAAACTTTTTCCAAACCTTCACAATATTTTTCCAAACCATATTTTCCTTTTTTCATACTTTTCCAGACCTGGAAAACGCTAAAATCAAATTCCATACTTTTCCGTACTGCGTAGGAACCCTGAGTTCAGCTATTTAACTATGACATTTTAACACAATTACATTTCTCGACACTAAAAAGGGTGTTGTGTTCTTTGCTACGAAATAAGGAATGCAGGGTTGTTTCTTGATTTACAACTTCTTTTACTATCTTTGCTTTTGCTGTATCTCTGTTTTCTGAGTTAGTGGCAGAGGAGAGAGGGATACATCCAGTAACTAAAATAAATACAGTTACTAGGTTACAAATCTGTGGTGCATGATAACTGCTTTTTTGATCAAGACATATAGTTATATCAATTACTGTCCCACCCTAATTGTAGCTACCAGGCAGACTGGATTGATTCAGCTAACCTGCCACTGGCACATCGCAGCAGAAACTGATATCTGTGAACTAAAACAGTTTTCCAAAAAGAAAACAGCAATAGTGAAATATGGTAATACATTCGGTTGCTGCAGCCCATCAGCCCATTCAAACCGGCTGTTATACTGAGCTAATAATACTGCAATGAGCTTGAATCCTTTTTGCCAGGAGTTTTGTCAACATTTGGTTTTGAGTTTCAGTTGTGCTTTACCGTTTGCGAGACTCTGGGTCTGGGTTGGTGTTGTCCACGGCGACGCTGCGGCCTTCTTTCAGAGCACGCTCACATGCCGACACACAGTTCTGCCATGAACCGAGTGTGTCCTGACGCAAAACAAAACATGAAGTCAGTCACGTCACGGAAGACTTTAAGGAAAGGGCCCAATAATACATGGATATCACAATGCTCATAATACATTCTTAAAAGCGGATGTATACAATGTAAAAGCAGGGTAGCAAACATCGAAGTAAACCACAAACTCAACAGTTCAAATCTTATATAAATAAAACCAAATGTTTTGGATGAGAACGTGGGCAGAACTGGAGCGTTGACAGAGCCCTGTTCATTCAAATCCACTCACCCTGTTGACGTACACATAGCCTTTTGGAATGACGTGGGTGTGGAAGAATGTGGATTTACCAGCTGAGAAGAAAGGGTGAAGGGAACAAGATCAGATTGGTGATGGTGGAAGGGGAGAACAGAAAAAGTGATACACTGTCCTTTTTCTCTTACATGCAGGGAAACCCACGGCAACAATGACTTCTGTCTTGCTGGAGGTGAGAGAGGCCGACGGTGGGTCGTACAGTCTTGCAGTGGAGTCAATCTTCCTCTAGAAGTTCACATTAAGAAAAAAACATTAACAAAAATACAGACACAAACCAAACCCACATACACTGTAGGAAGAAAGAAAAAAACACAGTACACAGGAAATATGTTCACTCTACTCACAGGGTCAAAATTAGGCAGGCTGTAGGGGGCGCTCTTCCAGCCCAGGAAGTACTCCTCTGGGGTGTGGAACTGCAACCCAATGTTCAGAGCAAACTACGAAAACAAGTGAGTCATACTTATTTACCTGAGCTTTTCAATGACATGTAAGATGACACACACAAAACAAGTCAAGAAAGGAGGGGGAGAAGGGGGGGCGGGAGTGGCACAAAGTGATAAAAACAAATTACCAAGAGCAAAAATCTTAGGTCTTACCAGTCGGTCACTGCAGGAGAAATCCTTCTTCTTCCTCCCTGGAGCCCAGTTCTCTGGCCGACCTGCAGCATCTGTGCACAAAGGTAAAGTCAGAAGCTCTGTGTGCATGTGTATGTGTGTGTGCTCTTGTACTTCTGTCATTCTGAGGATCAAATGTTCTCAACTCAATAGTAAGACTTGCAAAAGTCCTCCAAATGTGGTTATTTGTGTTGCATTTCTACACTCTGCACATTCTAGATCATTTTTTGGGCTTTGGGTTCAGTTGAGACCTAGGCATCCTATTGGGTTTATAGTTAGGTTTAGGTCTAGTATTAAGCATTATAATTGTTGGAAATGTCAGGGTATTTGGGCCATGGTTAGGATATGGGATCAGTTTTGAGTTTAGGGAAATAGCATTGAATTAAAGGTTTGGTTTTCAAAAGGACGCATGACAAAAAACACACCTGTAAGCATGGAATGTTTATCACTTTGGCAACACCACTCCACACCCAACCTCACTCACCTCCGACATAAAAACTCTGTGTCTTGTCCACAGTCACGCCCTCATTTGCCTGAGCAGTACACACATGCAAAGACACTCATAGTTAAAATTAGAATAGACGGTTTATTGTCAAACATGCATCAATGCTGTGAGGAGAGATAAAAGGGCAGCTCCTATGATATCATATTGATTAGTGTGTAGTGACCATAACAGGTTCTGCCTCAGGGCAAATACCATGTATGAGGTGTGGTTCAAAAACAATATGGGTGTGTGTGTGTTTACCTTGTCACACAAGTGATTCCACATTCCCATTACTGGTTTCCTATAGATACCAGGTCCGGTTGCTACAAACACCTGCAGCAAAGGTAGGGATACAAAAATCTGGGTTTTTTGTACAATAATTAGGAGAAAAGTGAGAGTTAGGCCATTACATGACTAACCTGCACAGGTAGCTGCAGAGTGCTGAGAATGTCCTCCACTTTAGACTTGAAGACTTCTGGTCTCAGTTTGCCTTTAGCAATCCCCATCTGGTTGGTGAAGAACACCACCTGTTGGAAGAGAGCCAGGGTAGACTAGGAAAGTGTGATATTTCACAGGCATTCATTTTCTACTGTTGCATCTTGCTCCTCCTCACCTTGTATCCTTTCTTGAATAAGTTGGTGAGCCTGGGCTGAATTTCAGGATACAGAATCCTGTTAATTGAACACACAAACAGATAAATATTATGATAAACAATGACAAGAGACAAACCCTTTGAAAGGTAATGTTCAGGAGTGTAGACATACTTCCAGTCATCTGGCGCAGTGGGAAAGACTTTCCCAGACTTGGTAGTGATGATGCAGCCATCTATGTCAAACCCAGCAATCTGGAGATGGACAAGAACAGGAAATGTTCAGCCATTTACACATTAGCTGCATGTTCTTACCAGAAATCATGTAAGGTGATATTAGGAAACCCCTTTACAGCACTTTGGTGTTTATATGAAAAACTATGTTAACAAGAATAACTCGTCAGAGGACCTGCCTTTTGAAGAAGTGCTTTTCACTGCTGTTTATCAGACTGTTGGTTTTATTTTGTCACTTCCTGTGACTGGAGACCTTGCCAAACCAAACTCAACAACCAAAATGAAAGCTGCAAACCATTATTTAATGAATTTGTATTCATTTTATTAAAATTAAATTATTTTGTATTTATTAATCTGTTATATCAAATATCAAAAAGTAGTAAAACAGAACTGTCAGTTTTTGTATTTAAATCTCTTGTTTTTTCCAACCAGTCCAAAAGTCAAAAGGTAATCAGTTAATAATATTAAACAGTGGAAAGCAGGGCATGTTAATACTTAAAATGCTGGAATCAGTGACATCTTGTCATTTTTGCTTGAAAAATGACTTACCCACTTAATAGATTTTCTTTTGCTTAACTATTCAATGAATCGACTAATCGTTGATTGAGCTGCTGTGGCAGAAATACATAGGTCCTCAATGGTTGGGAGTCCTTTTTTTTTTTTACAATAACACTGACAACTGTACCTCTACATATTTTTGCATTACATTTACCATACTTGTATTTCATTGTGAGGCCTAAATTTCATTTCACATGATTACGTTGCCTACCACAATACTGTGTAATTCTCTGACCTCAGACACTGAAACAATAATAAATGAATACATACAGCTGTTCTATTGAAACAGTTCCCACCTTGTCACTCCCTTTGACACCAGCAGCAGTGTAAAGCATCAGGTTGCTGATCTGCTGCCAGCTGCTCTTTAGACAGCCCTTTGAAGAGGATGAAGATGATGAAGGCTGGGTGCTATTACTCCTCTGTGTTATAGACTTCTCTGCTAACTCCTGCAGCTGCTTGAGCCTTTCCTCTGCCATTCTTTCCTCTGCGTCCTCTGCCTTCATTTGTCTGTCGGAGGCCTCCTCGTCTCTTCGTTGGCGCTTCACCTCAGGGTTTTCACTCTCGGGGCTCAGCCGTCTTTTAGATGACTAGACAGAAAAATAAAAATAAAAATACTCTATTATTTCTTAGTTGTTTGACTTCAACGTCCCTTGATAAATATCATTACTACATAGGTTCAAACACAATGTCCAAACAAATGTGATACCTTCATTGGAGATGTAGAAAAGAAATCCTTTATACTGCGCTTGGGTTCTGGACTCGACTGTGCCTCTTTTTCTTTCCCGCTTCTCCCTCCTTTTGTCTTATCTGTGGCCTTTTGTCCTTTCTGTGCAGTGCTGGAGGTGGATCCATTTGAGCTCAGGGAGTAGAGCAGTTTAAATGGGTGGCTCTGGTTAACTAGGAAGAGGGTGCCTCCAGGGGTGAGTCTACCAGACTGGCTCCGGCCCAGCTTCTCACCATCTAGGAAACTGGGATTAGGACCCAACTGTGGAAGAAAATAATGTATGGACATTGGACATACAGATAGTTTATAGGATGTTAGATAACCAGTGTGTGTCTAGGCAGTAAAGATAAAGCTGTGCTGTTATCAGGTTTTCAGCGAACATGGGCACGTAGGGAGGCATGCCCTGGAATTAAAATGGCCGTCTAGTGTGTGCTGAGAATTTTACTCAAACAAAAAAAAAAGATAAATATAATTTGATTGTCAGTTCTGGCTCGGAGGATGTTTCCCGAACCGACTGGAGTTTAGAACGCCAACACAAAGAAAGCCAAAAGTGAGGGACATCCAGCGGAATCTTCGGCGGCACCGGAACAATCAATGAATGTTTGTTGGGTGTGTCTGGCAGTGTTGTTTTTTCTTAGCCTGACGGCTTCACAGAAAGACAAACTGAATTATAAACTGAGATGTGGGACTTAAAAGGGTTTCTTTTTATACCTGAGTAACAACCACATCCTGTTCTTCAAAGCAAGCCACCACCTTCACTGTGAGAAACACAAGAAGGATTATTACCATCTCTACGTACTCACGGACACATGCGCACACATATTTGGATAGTCATTTAGAACTGAAATGATTACTCAAACAATCTACAACATTTCTGATAATTATTTAATGGTTCAAATCACTTTTTAAGCATCAATGCAAAATAAAGGAATTTGCATATTTAAGATTTGTCTTTCTGACATTCCAGACCATGTGACTAATCGAGAAAAACGTCAGATTAATAATATGCACAGTTACTGTGGCCTGCAAAGATACTTATGACACCAATTCTATCCCTGTTTCTTATTTTCTGTATTTTATCTTTATGTATTTTATGCACAGCAACAAAAATGACATATAGGGCTGCAGCAAACAATTATTGTATTACTGATTGCTCCGCCTGTTTTTTTCTTGAGTAATAATTTTGTCTGTAACAGTTAAACATGTCCATTGAAATTTACTCTACATTACTTGTTTTAGCCAGCCAACAGTCCAAAACCCAAATATACTCTGTCTAATGAAACAGAGAAAAGCAGCAAATTCTAAGATTAATAAGCCTGAAGAAGTGACTCAAATGATTAATCAATTATCAAAATAGTTGCCAGTTTTCTGTCTAACAATTTAATCAATTCATCCATCCACTAGTCATTTCAGATCTTGACATGACCAACTCCTTTAAATTCTGTAATCAATATTATGAAGCATTAAAATTGTTAATTCATCTTTCTCTTCCAACAAATGTATATTTCTCTCTATGTAAGCTCTATGAAGGTTTACGGCTATAAGAAACAGTATTTCCCATGCTGTGTAAAAGTTACTTATTGATCAGTCCATCTCAAAACATGCAGGGATAAATAGTCCTAATTGTTTTTACCACTCAGCAACTTATTTAACCCTTGTATGGTGTGCGGGTCTGTGGGACCCGTTTTCAATGTTTGCTAAAAGAAAAACGATGCTATTTATTATTTCTTCTACCTTAAACTCATTGGCCTTGGCTCATTTTCTGTGAAGAACATAAACAATAATGTATTTTCAATGACTGCACATGGTACACATAACTATGAGGTGTTCGGGTCTACTGGACCTGAGTGTATTTAATTGTAGGTGCTATGAAACTATGTTGTCTCTGTCTCTACCTTTTTATAATTGAATTTCCTTGTTTTCTCACAAAAAAAACGAAAATGATCATATGATCATAAATGTGATCTCATAGGGGTAAATGGCAAATATGAAAAATAAATGATGTATATATAATTGGTAATTGAGCTAAAGTAAACATCTGTTAAGTATTTTTACATAAATTGTTATGGTTGTATATTGATTTAAAAGCCTAATAATGTGGTGGGTCCACCAGACCCGGGAACATTGGCCGTGTTACACAAATATGAACACCACACGAGGGTGAAACTAAATACTAAATTACTGAATAGTACATTTTGCAAACTACAAGGGTCTCGCATGGGCTCTTTTGGTAAATTGTTCGACAGTAAATGACGCGCGTGTGCATTGTCACGAAAAGCACCAACGTATTTATGTCGAAATTTCCCTCACCCTGGTGCCTGGAGCATTTCTTGTCGGTGACCCCAGTGTCCGGACCCCGGCCCAGAATCACAGCTCGTCCGTTCTCCAGGGGGACCCGAGCTCCAGAGGGGCTAACCAGCATACACGACATCAGAGCGAGCGGCCACCACAGCAGCGACACTAGTAACTCTGAGGGTGTTTGTTAACCACTCGTTTAATAAAACACTTATCGCACGAAGGTGGCTGCGTATATAACAATTGTGTAACGTTTTGCCACAACTTATTTGTTTCTGAGTTGGTTGTAGAAGTGCAGTAAAAACCAAACAGAAACTAACCGGAGGGGGCCTTTTTTTGCAGTGTACCCACGGTCCATCAGAAAAATACGCTCGTGTAGAAACGTACTCCCTTTCAAGCTTCCACTCAGTTACTTTTCCGGGATTTCAGTACTAGCATAGTCGTTGCTTTGCTGACTCGTAATGTAAAGTAATTTCACGGAAAGCCACGTCCGCATGGTAAAGTAGACTTTTTAATTAATTTCGTTTTTGGTAATAAAAAAAATGTCATTATCTACTTGTAGCCTACATTTTAAGGAGTTTCAGTGTTGAATGTTGCGCAGAACAGTAAACCTACCCGAGCGACTCATCAATTTGCTCCTCCGTCAGTCAAAGAAGAAAATTAACACACGGAGAAAACAGGACAAGAAATACTTGTTCGTCATCTTTCTCTATTTATTATCCAGTCTGTTAATGATGACAGCCTAGATGTTTTGATCAATAAATATAGACTACTATGTCTGTAACCTATTTTCTTCAACAGGGTGGCAATGTTGTAACTCATGTAGCCTGGTTGGTTGAAGAAAACCTTGTTAGAATTGTAATATGGTTTGCTTATTATCATAGAAGTAGGCTTTTTACATCAGATTCTTTTATAAGTTTTTATTTACAAGTTGCATGTTAATTGTCAAAAAATATTGGGACAGGCCCACACAACATTGACACTAGAATTTGTAGTGGGGATTCTGGTGTTTACAACAACAAAATGTAATACACTATTATTTAATTAATCGTTTTAATAGTCATCATATGTTTCTTTAAGAAACTAAAACACAGATGTCCTTATTGGTTATTTATTTTACAGCCACAATGTTGTGTTGTGCTCCCAACATTCACAAATATTGACTTACACCCATGATTCCAGGGTGTTGCTCACTGAGAATGTTAACAGACAGGTGATGTCATCCATGGGTCATTGGGTAGTTCTCACTGAAGCCCCTCCTATTATCATTTTTTTCTGAGCTACTCAATCCTGTTCTTACTCTATTTATATTCCCTCTTCTCAGATAGAGTACTTGCTGGATTGCCTGTCTGGAAAACTGTCTGATAATACAAACAGAAAGACAACTCGACTTTCAGGTAAAAAGAAAAAGAACACTTTGAGATTTAGGTAGCGTTTAGGTAGCGTAATTAATTAATTGTAAATTGACATTTTTGTTGTAATTTGATGTATGAAAGTGTAACACATTAGGCAGCAGTAGTACATTATTTGTTGTTTTAATCTTGGTCAACTTCTTTTCTCACAGGACAACCAACGGACACTATATACATCTAGGTGCAACTGTTTAACCACATTTACTAACGCTTAACAACTTCACACCATATTTTCGGCATCGCGCTTTCCACCCTTTTCTTCTAATCTTCAACGCATTGATCCATCTCACCATGTCCAACCAGCCCATCCAAAATAAAAATGAAGGGGCCTACATGTCCCTGATGAGAGGCTTGAGTGAGCTGGACCTCCAGGGCCCTTCTGTTCCCAGTGACCTGGTGCTAGTTGGAGACCATGCATTTCCTTTAGCAATGAACAGCCGAGGCCAGGTCCTGATGGCAGCCTCTCTGTACGGCCGTGGAAGGATTGTGGTTCTGGGTCATGAGGGCTACCTGACCACGTTTCCTGCTCTGGTAGAGAACGCTCTGACTTGGCTGAGAGGAGATGGATCTGACAACCTGTCTGTGGGGGTCCAAAATAACATCAAGGCAGTTGCTGATAACATCAGCAAATCCAGCTTCCAAGCCAACGTTGTGGGGGCCTTCAGTGACAATCTGGGGGTGGGGGTGTATGTGACAGATGCCTACAGCGTGGGTGCTGACGTGAAGGACCTGGTGGCATTTCTGAAAGCTGGAGGAGGAGTGCTGATAGCGGGGCAGGCGTGGAACTGGGCTGCAAATCACCCTAAGGAGAACACGCTGCTACAGTTTGAGGGGAATAAGGTTTCTGGTGTGGCAGGGATCTACTTCTCTAAACATCAGGGGGAGGTAGAGTGCCTGCCTGTCTACCCTCAGATCCCATCATCCTGGATGGCTAGAGTGTGAGTGTATACTGTACTTCTCATTTGTTGCACATATAAAGGTTCTACTTATAATTTTAATAATTAATAATATAGAATTATTTTTTAGAATATGTGGTGGATTTCTCTAGGTGCCGAATGAGATAATGAATTTTCAGGGACAGAGAATATTGTGTATATACAATTCATCCACCCTTCTCACCTCCAATCAAAAGCTTTGCCAGGTATCATGCAGCTACATATGATGATATGATGATATCAGATAATATCTCTTCAAGCTTCCAAAATAGGAGCTAGTCCATTCTAAGAAGGTCCGACAGACATGGATATGTTTATTCTCTCACTCTAATCACTGTACATTACCAAAGTTCAGGTCACACATGAGAGGTCAAACAATTAATTTATAATAAAGCATGTAAAGTACATATCTGTAAGTATTTTAATATACAACATATATAATATTGCATATATAATATAATACTTTATAGTATATTGTAAATACTATTGTAATATAACAACTGTATGCCATAGCTGTCAAAATAATTGTTTTTCAGGATTGTTTGTTTGTGGCCTAATGGTTAAGACGCATATATCATATAACTGTGCTCCATTAGATTCTGGCTATTAACCAATGTTTTTCTGGACTGTTAAATATCCAATAAAAATGGCAACATTTTAAAAAACAAACACAAAGAAGAAGAAGAAGAAAAATAACCACCATGCACCAAGGCATGTCCTTTCTCACAATGTTAATGCAGTGTAAATCTTCCCAGTCGGGAATACATTTTTTTAGATTATTCCAACACCACATGAATGCAGCACAAATGCCGTATCTCGCAATGTTAACAACAGTGAAAATAATTTGTGTATTCGTCCTGTGATTCGGATCCGCTCCAAAATGTATGGGTTCTTTCTTAGCCCATGCTACACTCTTCCACTGGGTTTCATGAAAATTGGGCCAGTAGTTTTTCCATAATCCTGCTAACAAACAGACAGACTAATAAGCAAAACAACCAAAAACATAAACACCTTGGTAGAGGTAAATATAATACATAACATATTACCATACCGTTTTTTTATTAGACTTTAATAGAAAAACAAAATAATCCCATCAAAAATATTGAATACGAATACAAAAATGTGATTTTCCTTTTGTTTTCCTCCTTGCAAATACAGAATCGGAAAGGATTTTGAGGATGACTTGGAGTTCTTACTCGAGGGGGTTTCAGAGTTTGACATCCAGAGTGGAAGAATACCTTCTGAGCTTCTGGTCCACGGCCCACTAACCTTCCCCATTGGTACCACTGGGGATGGACGAGCGTTCCTGGCAGGAGCCTACTATGGGCAGGGACGGGTTATTGTGGTTACACATGAAGGATTTATGGGACAAGAGGTGGAGTTTACAATAAACTGATTCATTTTAGAATTTCTGCCTACATAAGTCAAATAGAGCACAGAATTTACTAACGTAGTACACATAAAAGATCTCATGTCAGATAGTATGATCTCATTTAGACAGTAAATATGATTATTTTGCCTATTTATTTGCATATATATTACCTCTTGCCCACCAGCAGGTGGATGTCTGCAGTCTGCTAAATTATAAGATGTGTGCTGATCTGCCAAAGCTTTTTATGTGATCAACAAACTACTGCCTTTCTTGTAATAACTGTCTTTATCACAGACAATGGCTCCATTTTGGAAAAATGCCATTAATTGGCTGGATGAAGGCCGGCAGGGAGTCGTTGGTGTAGCGCCACATCATGCCCTCGAAGTTCTCCGGATGTCAGGGTTACAATGTGAGAAGACAGACTTCAGGAAAGACCTGAGTGTATTTGTGTGTACAGCGTACAGTGATAATCATGCGCAGGAAATCCGAGACTTTGTGGCAGAGGGAGGAGGCCTGCTGATTGGTGGACATGCCTGGTACTGGGCACAGTCCCACCCTGGGCAAAACGAATTAACAGATTTCCCAGGTATGATAATGCACCACCACCAAAGTTTTCTTATATACTTAACCAGTTCATTACGTGATAGTATAACATGATGCATGCTAAGCAGATTCCAGTTACTACTATCTAAATGCTCATTCCGGTGTGATTGTACTAGGCAATGACTCATTTTAGGCACAACTCAAAACTGTGTTCTGCGTTACATCCCCACACAATGAATCCCACTTTGTCAAGTGAGAAACACATTCATAGTCATAAACGCAGTATAGAGTACAGGATGGTACACAGGAATATGGAAGGAGGTATGGGGGTCAAAATTTTCCAGGCATTTACAGAATTACTACATGGAGGTACATACAGATTAAGCACAGGGAAACCAGGTACAGGCACTCTTAAATTAGAATTAGGGGCTGATTTTACCATAGGCATGGCTGGCCCAGCAAGTCACCCACCACAAGAATCCTGTGTCAGGAGATAGGGCAGACAAGACATTCTGGTAAGAACTTACATTAACATATATTTCACTAATAGGCTACTGCTTTATAGAAGCAACAGACCTGCATAAACTTAAATCTAAAAGTTTTTATAACCCACCCAGTCCCAACATAACATAATAGTTCCAACAATAAAACACAGTTTATCAAATCCGGTTTGCTGGAATTTGTTTCAGGAAACAAAATCCTGACCACAATGGGCTTGAGCCTGTTGAAGGCAACAATCGTAGGAGGTACCTACAAGGCCCCTGTGCCTAGCCAGGCCATCAAAGATGCCTACCACTTCCGTCACCTTCTACAACGCTTCGCCGGTCATGTCACCCAGGGGGAGGAACTTACAGAGCACGAGGAGAAATTCCTTCCAAAGCTGGGCCAGGACTGTGCTAACTACTTGCAATTGAAGGCTCACGACTGCTCCTCCTATACACAGGTTGTGTCCACCCTCACTGACATTGTGATGAATTCAGACATGCCACAGGTGAGCCGTCAAATTACGTGACAGCTTTATAAAACATTCCAGTATAACAGCTAGAAGCTGAAAACATCAGCACCATCTTCAATAATTCCTTTTCTTTCAAGGTGAATCACAGCTGCCCTGTGGAGAGTCCCAAAGACCACCTACTCCTTAGTGTAGCGTCACAGGTGTATAAGATGTGCCAAAATCCTGATGCCCTCTTGCCATTGCTTATCAAGGATAACCCCTTGATGCCGGTTGTCTATAACCATAAGATCAAGATTAATGCCAACACAGCAGGTAAGACCTTGTTGTGGACAAATTTGCGAACTGTTTATAAGTTTGACTTATATTCAGTATGTGCACACTTGTGATTCATTGTGTTTCATTGACGTGCACAACTGAATTCAGTAATGTTTGTATTATTACATTGCATTAATCTACAGACCTCAATGTTAAGAAGTAGAAAGGTAAAATGTGTCTTAAAAATGTTATACATGTTGCTGCTGTGTGTGTGTGTGTGTGTGTGTGTGTGTGTGTGTGTGTGTGTGTGTGTGTGTGTGTGTGTGTGTGTGTGTGTGTGTGTGTGTGTGTGTGTGTGTGTGTGTGTGTGTGTGTGTGTGTGTGTCAGGAGGGGAGGAGTGGATCAGTACAGGTCTCTACCTCTCTCCTGGAATGAAGACCTACATTTCCATGCCGGCAGAGATTGTCAACAAGGGATGGAAGGTGCGGTACACAAAATTGAGTTCATTGTGTTTCTGTTAATTTTGTGCCCCTAGTGGAGGTCCAGCCCGCCCTATGTATGCCCCTGTCCCCAGCAGTGACTAGGCCCATCCCTAACATTTTCCCGCCCCATCCACAGTGCAGTCCAGCCCACTTGGCTGCCTCCAGAATATATCAGTGCCCTCCCCCATATGAAAGTAAATATGGTGCAAAACGTGAGAGCTTGTAGAATACAATGTGAGAACTTGCAGAACAAAAAATCTGAACTTTTATTCACACACGTGATCTGAATTTGAAGTCACACGAAAAAAACACGAGAGCTTGTACAAAAAATCTGAGAGCTTGTGAAAAAAATCTGAACTTGAAGAAAATGTTCACACACCTGTATTCTGAATGTGAAGTCACAGAAAAAATATTCACAAATGTGTAGCTTGATATTTGCATGAACACAATGACAGCTGCACACTTGCAATGCAACATTTACTCCTATGCTGTTATTTTACTTGGGTAAATCTTCCATCACAACCACAACTCAGTGATTACAACCTCTCGAATCTGTCACTGCAACTTCACATATGTGCTCTCTCGCATCACAAAGTGGCGAATCTGCGCCTCCACTTTTGACGATACATTTGGTGCAAAACTAGTTTGTACCTGTGGACTTAGGCTGTGGAGCTCTGAGCCAACAGAACGGGGAAAGCACGGTTTCTGCCAACAGCGGCCCAAGTATAGGAGTACATGTTGCATTACAAGTGTGCAGCTGTCATTTTGTTTATGGAAATATCAATCTACACATTTGTGAATATTTTGTTTTTTACACATTCAGAATACAGGTGTGTGAAGATTTTCTACAAGTGAAAATTTCAATTTACAAGTTCAGATTTTTTTAACAAGCTCTCAGATTTTTCTTACAAGCTCTCACATTTTTTTTACAAGCTCTCGTTTTTTTTCGTATGACTTCAAATTCAGATCACGTGTGTGAATATATAATAAGTGCAAATTTTCACATACAAATTCAGATTTTTTGTTCTGCAAGTTCATGTTTTGCACCATATTTACCTTCATATCCCCCAGAGAATCAGTAGGCCACACCCCAAAAATCTAACCTAACCCCATGGCCTCGGGCAAAATTAGGAGTAGGAGTCATCTCAGGTCTTTCAGTCTTTGAATGTACTGCAGTCATTACCATATCCAATTTTCCAGCATCCTTTTATTTATCATACAAACTATACTTCCAATCAGTAACACATATTTTCATGTCTTCCTCAGATCCAGATAGGCTGTCAAACAGACCATCTCAAATCAGAAGTGTTGAAGAGAGCACCGTGTGTTCATGAGAAATTTCCTATAATCTCAGAGATGATGCAGGTGTGGAACCTGTGGGGGGGACTCATCTACCTGGTGGCTCCACCGAAAACACAAGTGGAGGGGCTAAAGGTCACAGTGCAGATCTCTGTACCTGTGCCATATTATAAATCTGGTGAGTCTGTGGCGAATGTATGTGTATCATCATGGAGGTAAATGGCAGGCATGTAGTATACAGGGCATGTAGGGTTAAATATGGTTTGGTTGTATCATTTAGGACAGTGTAAGTAATGACCTCTTGAAAAAGCTAATGCAATCTCATTAGTTCTTATCAAGCATCACTTGCCAGAATAATTCAAGGGAAGTCATTTAATTTAATTTAATTTAATTGAGAAGGTGATCATTTAAAATCTATGAAAGGATACCTTAAACTAAAATTTACAAAATATTCTTGTAAAAATTAATTGCTCAGTTTTCAATACATCCATCCCGTTTGTTCTTTTCAGGTGTGACAACAGCTGCTGAATGGATGTTGCTGCGGACAGCTCCCTCACCCTGGGCAGAGTTGGAGTTTGACAACATCATCCTTACTGTACCATCAGATGTCGTTCGGAGTCTGGATCGCCCGGATCAGTTGGCAGCACATTGGAATGACATCATGAGGGGCATTGCTGACCTAGCTGCCATACCACACAAATTTCTTCGCAAAGAACGCTTTGTTACTGATGTGCAGATTTCCCATGGTAAGTCAATCAATCAATCAACCAATCAATCAATCATTAATTAGTCAATCAATAATCAATCAATCAGTCTTTAATTAGTCAATCAATCAATAACACACAATTTTTGTTAAATGTAATCCTGTCAGTTCCTACAATGTATGCATTAAAAACTAATGTTAATAATAATAATAATAATAACTAGGGCTGTCAAATGATTAAAATTTTTAATCAAATTAATCAGAATTTTCAGTGGATTAATCATGATTAATCACTATTTGCAATTACACCTGAATCCTAACCATTTTTTTCTGAAATGCATACCAAAAGATACTAGTGCTGTCAAGCGATTAAAATATTTAATCGCATTAATGTCATAGTTAACTCGCGATTAATCGCAATTAATCGCACATTTTTATCTATTCTAAATGTCCCTTGATTTCTTTTTGTCCCATTATATTTTCTCATTTTAATTCTCTTATCAGCATGGAAAAGTAGATTGGCTTGCTTTGTGACAATGTTTTTTTATTGAAAACAACATTGTCATATACGTTATGTTCAATTTCACACTAACATTCACACTTGGAACTAATAATCTGTCACACAATGTAACACTGTTACCTCGATTTTCCATTGCAGGTAGTACTGCAGGTAGTACTGCAGATAGTACTGCAGGTAGTACTGCCTCATGCCTGAGGCGAGCGTGGCTCGTCCTACTGTCTACGGGCTCATAGCGTCGTCAGCGGCATAGCCGTCGTCATAGCAACTGGTTTCCCGTGACTCATTTCCTGGTTCTCGTTCTCTTTCATAACCAACGTAAAATCAAGGAGAGGGTTTTCCTGCTCCAGGTTTCCCACCGTGGTCAGAAAGAACAGAGGAGACACTTTGTTTCTCTCTCTGACTGTAGAGTTACTACTCGCTCCGAAGATAATCGCCGTGACGAGCCTACTAGCTACGCGGCTAGCAAGCTCAAACCATACTGTCTTTGGCTCAAACCGGCCGTGTCTGTTTTGTTTCCGGTCTGCGAAATTACAAGACCCGCCCTTGGCGTCCAAGGTAACGTAACTCCATTTGTTCAGGTCCTATGAAATGCCTAAACCAAACCAATCAGCTGCTTCGTAGGGCGGGACATGGCGTCGCCATAGACAGTTAAAGAAGTGGACTAACAGATCCCGTTGCTCTCTCTATGCGTTAAAAAAATTATCGGCATTAAAATGGGTTTGCGTTAACGCCGTTAATAACGCGTTAAACTGACAGCCCTAATAATAACACATATAATAAATATATGTGTATGATGGGGGGGGGGTCCTCGTAGCCTGAGGGTAGAATCTCCTCAGGGCCTTGGGGTCCTGTTTGTTGCTGTTTATACTGTATAATACTACAAGGTTTCTCCACTGTATATGGAACCCTAAATATATTTTGCTATAACACTGTTTTTCTAATGTTTCTTCATCTAGGTTACATGCATGCAGGTTATCCTATCATGGGACCTCAAAACGTAGCACAAGAGCTGGTCAGCGTTGACCATGCTAGGAGTATAGGCCTGTGGGGCCCCATCCATGAACTGGGACATAACCAGCAGAGAGCCTGCTGGGAATTCCCATCACACACCACAGAATGCACTTGCAACCTGTGGTCAGTGTATGTGCATGAAGAGGTGCTGGGGATCAACAGAGCACAGGTGGAGTAAATACGTTTTTTTGACAAAACAACTTAGACCAATGGCTAGAAAAGCCTCGTATTAAGATGTATTGTGACACATTTTGATATCAAAAGATCTCACAAATGACAAATAATTTTTTGAGAAAAGTAGTCAATGGGATCACATCATTTCACCTTGTTCAATGCAGGCTCATCCAATGATGACTATAGAAAATCGAAACCTACGAGCAAAGGAATATGCTAAGGGGGGCAAGAAACTGAGCAACTGGGACATGTGGGTGGCCCTGGAGACATACATGCAGGTGAGAGAGAATTACTATATATTACATCCTTGAGAGAAACTTTATCACATATAAGTCAGCAATTAAACACAACTGCACTCCTACAAAGGCAAAACAAATCGAAATACAGCAGCAGGCTGCAATTCCAGGTATACTCATACTCAAAATATGTTCAGCATGATTCATCCAAAAAATGATATCACCAATTCATATAGTGCTTCTCTACCGTAATGGACAAAGCAATCTATAATTGGCTTCTCATTTACCCATTCATACACACACTTTTACACCATTGGCGATGAAGCTGCCATTTAAGGCACTGGTCTGTCTTGCCAAAGGACACTTTGACATGTGGACACCAATCACCAAGATCCTCTTTGCTAGATTTGATACTAAAGTCTGTCTAAAGAGAAGTTGGTGCGCTCGGCTTGATGTGGATGTGAATTAAACTTGATGTGTATGTTCAGGACATAGTGCAGGATCTCCACTGAGATGAATCAGGGTCGCTCAAAGGGAACTTGACTTATGAGCCAATATATAATTGACTCTACCCACATGCACTATCAAAATGAAACTGCTTTTGGTTAATACTTACCCCTAGAGCATGTGCTCCAAAATTGGAGACATTCTGTCCAATAGGTTTAGAGATACATGTTTTTGGCATTTGTGGTGCCCCCTTTGTATCGGTTTCAAAATGCTTTGGCAGGCCTATTCCCAAACTTACTGAAGATATCTACCAAGATATAACGATTGGACAAATGGTCAATGAGTTATGGCCAATTTCCTGCCAAGCCTGGAACCATGTTTTTGGACATTTCTACCTCTTCGGGTTTGAACCCTAATAAGATTGGAAGTTTTAAGATCAAGAGACAACACTGGTAATTTTCACAATTGCCTTTACCTCTGTCTCCATGTAGCTCCAGGATAAGTTTGGTTGGGATGCCTTTAAGAAGGTATTCACTGCCTACCACAAGATGAGCAGCTTTCAGAGTGATAATCATGGAAAGATGAACCTGTATGCTGAGACCTTCTCCCAGACTGTGGGGATGAACCTGGCTGGATTCTTTAAGGCCTGGGGCTGGCCCATAGAAACAGTCACTGAGGAGAAACTCTCCAACCTGCCTCCCTGGACTGACCACCCCATGGTCCAGTATGACTGAACTTCAGACTGCAGCTGGTTAAAAGTGCAGAGAGATGGGTTCAATAAGCACATTCTTGACGTTGAGTATTTAGTGGGTAATTGAATTAACTGACCTTTCTTTTCTTGTTGTTGTATTTTACCATACTCAGTGCAATATTTTAAGAATAAACAGGAGTTACATAGTTGACCAGATATACTTTATACAACTTTTACATTCAGAAGAGGTCATTAAATGAACATGATTGTTACCAGGTGGGCTATACTTGTATTTAGAAGATTTTGAGTTAGAAAAACAGTGAAGCATTAAGCACATTGGGGAATTATTTAATTTGTAGTAATTTTTTAGGAAAAAAGGGTTCTGTTTTAGGGTTAAAACAACATGAATTCTCTGATATTTGGATGTGTGAATTAGTAAGCTACATATTTCCCTGGTACTGTGGTACATAATTTGCTCTAAAGCTCCATCTTAATATTATACAGTAAGTCAGTCCAACGTTGTAAGATGAACACATATCTTTTATTTCACTACAATATTTGCCTTTCCTATCAATGGAAAATACATTAATAAACAATTAATTCACTGCTCTGCTACTTCTTTTCATTTGTCAATTTTTTGTAATGAATGAGAAGATTAGTAAGAGAAACATTAGAGTTAAATACATGGTCAAATACACCATATTCACCTACGGAACTAAATATGTGGATAGTGCAATATGGAAGTAATGTGAATAATAGTTTTCCAAAGTTATACAAATTTAATGTAAAAGTGCAAATACACCTGAACAAATTATTTCATTGTTAATCGTTTATGCCCTGCAGTTGTGGTAAAACCGCTCCTCTTATAGATGATTAGATAACTGCTCCCAGTTATCTAATCCCATGCACAAAGGGTCTGTCCTGCCATCATGTCTGTTTTTTTCTATGTTCTTTTGGTCACAATGAACAACCTGAGATAATATGGAGATGTCTGCTCTTTTCGAGGAAAAGTTACAGAGGGGATACACATAATATCAGGTCGCTTTTTCACCTAATGTGTACCCCCTCTGTAACTTTTGCTAGAAAAGAGCAGGCATCTCCATATTATCTCAGGTTGTTCATTGTGACCAAAAGAACACAGAAAATAACACACATGATGGCAGGACAGACCTTTTGCATGTTAGGGGAGGGGGTACACATTATATCAGGTGAAAAAATGGCCTGATATAATGTGTATCCCCTCTGTAACTCATATTTAGACAGGTGAACAAAGCAGTTAATTGAAAAGCCTTATTAAACTAAATTAAATTAAAACAGAAATCACGTTAGAGGGCAGGGAGGGACGGGTTAGCAAAGACGGGGCATCCTTGTCAGACCACACCCGCAGAGAATGGACAGATGGAGGTAGCCTAGATTAAAGGAAAAAATATTGTTCATAAACCTGCATGTGATGTCGAGTCACACATATAGGCCTATCAGTCGGCCTATGTAGCTAAGGTGCATGACAATATGGAATTTTGGAAAACACTGTTGATTAATCCACAATACGACACAATACAATCCACGACGCATTAAACAATTCACACGTTGCCTTAATGTAACAGACAAACTTATTTATGTAGGTAAATGAGTCCCTTTTTACTATTGTATACTATATATGCTATTGAGTGTTGCATTTTCCCACAGAGGTGAGTGTTTATTTATTTGTGCTTTAGAACATAACCGCTGTAAAACAATCAGGTTAAACAATAAAGTAAAAATGTTTACTCAAGGGTTCAAGGGCACTGAGGCACTCAGGAGGGTAAAGTTTAAAAAGCCTTTATTTTATTTCTTGGCTTGTGTTGCCTTGTTTTAATGATTTGGAGGGACACCCTTTCTACACACCCGAGCAGACTGCATTGTGACTGCAAACAGTTTAATCCTCTGACTCACTGCTTTGTTCGCCGCTCCTTCTTGTCATTCAGTAGCTTGCTCGTGCAATTGATGTGCTCTCTCTCTGGCTCTGAGCCGGGGAGGAGAGCAGGGCCCAACTACAACATATTATGCCTTTATGTCATGAAGAAGTAATATGCCAGCAGTATTTCCACTGAATTCTTTGTATGAATCAAACTGATTTAGATGTATTTGTTTTGTATTATTAGCAGAGGTTAGTGGCATAGGCCTACAGTAAGTCCTGTTCCCATTGTAACCAAGTCTGTGCATTTCAATGATTTGAGAAATAGATCACACCCACAAAGGCTCAAAAGTGTTCCCACAAAGCATATAAACATATGCAGTATTTCATCTGTAGCCAAATACAAGCTATTTGTTTGGATATATGGTATATGACCTTTATAAGTTGGACTTTGCTTCATCATCTAAATGATGGGGTTTCTTTACGGTTTGAGTGCTGGGTTGATATCTGACTTGATGCCAATGCAGCCATGAAATAGCAGCTGACTACTGTGCATTTAGCCAAAAAGTATATGTTACCACAAATTAATATAATTATACATTTGTGACTTCTTGCTGCTTAGCAGGGATCATTTCTGATGACTGACCTTATCATTCTTATTTGACCACACAAATTAAAACATGTTTGTGTACCATTATTGCAAAGTATTATATGTCTCTAGTGCAACACAACACCTCCATATTTATTTAAGTAATTAATACACAAATATGACATTTCACAGTCAATTTATTATTGCAGTCTCACTACAAATTTGCTTTTGCTGACTAGATGAACAGGTTTCTTATACCTGCATAACTGGGATTTGTATCCGTCTCAACCCACATAAGTAGGGATTTAGCTATTACAACAGGGTGTGACACATGGGTGTTGTTTGTTCCCTTAATACAATTACAGATGCGTAGTCATAGTCGTTGGGTTGTTCTAAGTGAAGTCCTTCGTCTTACTGTTTTTACCCTTTGTTGACTGAAACAGTCCCTACTGCTCTTGCTCTCATTTATATCCACTCTTCTTTTCTGTCAGGAAGTGTTGTTGGAGCATTGCCTGTTTGGCAAGCTGTGTCGCACAGTGTAATAATACAAGCAACAAGCCAACTTAACTTTCTATGGAATGCCGTTTTATTCAGAATTAAATAAATTAATAAATACATGAATAAATAAATAAATATGCCTTTGAAATACATCATGAAATAAATAAATGAGGCAATAAATACATAATTAAATACATTTAATAATTTCATGGTACTTTTATTTCATAAGTCCACATTTATTTATTTCAAGAGACTTTTATTTCATAAGTCTACATTCATTCATTTCAAGATACTTTTTTTTCATAAGTCCACATTTATTTATTTCAAGAGGCTTTTATTTCCTAATGCCACATTTATTTATGTCCCTCTCGATTTATTTCCAGTTCTTATATGCAAATCAGGGGACGTGGCTATCTCTCTTGATGTGGTGGACCAACTAACAGACGGACCACCAATGGTATATTTAGAACAATGTCGTTTCCATGGCTAAAAATAATAGGTATAGCCCTTTCCAAAGTGGAAATTCCTTTTCTGCTTGTGTCATTGTCAGGGGATGCGAGGCAGCAAGGATGGGTTGCAAGGCTGCGGTCGTATGGTCCTTTTTGCCTATGAAGGTTGCTAACAGGGTGAAATGTAGTATCTTAGAAGTATCTAAGTGGTAGCTTTGATAAGAGCAGGTTTAATTCTCTAAATGCTAAGGTAAGGAGCTTCAATGCTTTCTTTATTATATCCTTTTGCTTAGGATACTCTGGACTATCCTTTACAAAAGGAAAGGAGATATGCCGGAACATATACATTGATGCACCATTTATGATCAGCATATTAAAAGTTATATTTTTTACCGGGTTTTCCACGTTTATAGAGAGCCTGCATGAAGCAACACAGTAAGGGCGAGGTATCCAGATGTGCTTTTTGTAGTCCATCTTCTGAATGTTGTAGTTTTACCGCATCATTCCCTAACCCTAACTCTGAAAGGGTTACTGCAGGGCAGGAGGGAGTGGCTGGATGTGAGACAGGTGACTCTGGTGGCATCTGGTGGACAGGTAGAGAATGGCAATGAACGGGCCTGGGAAAGTGGAAATTTGGCTGGAGAGAGGCAGAATGTGACTTTCTTCTCCCACTGTCTCTTTCATTCTCCCTTCTGTTTCCTCTTTTTCCTCTTCTTTTTTTCTCTTTTCCTCTCCCCTTTCAATTTCAGAATCAGTAAGAATTTTGAGGACGACCTCGTACTCCAAGGGGTGTCAGAGTTTGACCTCCAGAATGGGTTAGTAGCTTCTGAGCTTCTGGTCCACGGCCAGCTAGCTTTCCCAATAGGTACCACCAAGGATGGATGAGTCATAGATATAGAACAAGGGCCGAGTGTTCTTGGCAGGAGCCTTCTATGGGCAGGGACGAGTTGTTGTGATTACACATGAAGGACTTCTGACACAAGAGGTGGGGAGTAAATAATCATTTATTTTATTAAATAAACAGAAATATGGGGTTCACCAAATGGTTTGATTAGTATTTAAAGTATGTAAATCACATGCTAAGGCCTTCCCAGTCATTAGATCTCAGAAAGCAGACAGTCTTCTTAGACAGATGTTCCCAGTTCACTCTCTTTACATATTTGGGTTCGCCAGTTCTGTCTTGGAACCCTCCCCAGCTGTCTAAATCAACTCATGATCGTGATAGCTCTGTTCCTTTGTCAGCCAAATGTTCAATATGGCCACATATCTGATGATACGACCACAAAGTCAATTTTCAATCTTTGGCCTAGGGTGTTCTGGACCAGGTACACTTAGAAATCCCCTAATGCTCGAACAGGGTTTTATTTATTGCCAATCCATGACTAGCACAGAAGTTCAATGACAAAGCACCACTAAGGTTAAGATCCAGCACGTGGCTCACACGCCTGATGTCCCTCACCTTCCGCTCTGTGTATGTTGCCGTTCTGAAAATCCCTTCGCTACAGGAAAAAAAAATAAAACTTTGAGCTAGCAAGCCACACGCTGAAAATGGCAAGTTTTGAAGAACATTTGGATTGTGCAATAAGGCAGGCCTGTTTGGTTCTACAGGTAAATAACTGTAAAGATTTACAAAGAATATGTTTACGGCATTCACTATCTAACTGGGATGTTTTGGGAAGGATTGGCGGGGATTGCTATGGACGTAGTATACATGGCGATACAAATTACGTTTAACCATGTATTCAGCTATTTTAAATAGCTCACGTTACTGTATTGTGTGAACAATTAACTTCATTTAATATTTTATCTCACGTGGGTGCAAATATTCCACCAAAACAAGTTCCTTCCCGAGACTATTTTGCAGAGCCACCGTCGCTGCGTCTGGTTTAAAGAAATGCAAACAACCCAGAGAGTTTTTTTTTCCTATCCTAGAAATAGCTGTGGTGTAGACCTAGACCAGACCTTACTCCACAGCTCTGTGGAGATAGGTCTGACAATGCAAAGCGTGTGGCTCCTCCCTGACAAAACCACTCACGGGGCCACAGATAATTAATACATGATTTGTTCACCATTTGTTTATCATAATATAGTAGATTTTCAATTGAGAAAAGTTATTTAGATGAAATAACCAGATGGGTATGTCTGTTTTTGGCTAATCAGGTGGATATTTAGTGGTATTTAGATTCATCTATTTGTCTATTATACATGCTTAATCTGCCAAATGTTTTTTTGTGATTAACAAACAGTTTTTTCTTGGACAAACCTCACAGACACTGGCTCCATTTTGGAACAATGCCATTCATTGATTGGATGAAGGCCGAAATGGGATTGTCGGCATAGTTCCAGATCTCGACCAAGCCTTTAACCTCTTCGGCAAGTCAGAGTTTACGTGTGAGAAGACAGACTTCAGGGAAGACCTGAGTGTATTTGTGTGTACAGCGTATAGCGATAAACATGTGGAGGAAATACAACATTTTGTGGCAGAGGGAGGAGGCCTGCTGATTGGTGGACATGCCTGGTACTGGGCACAGACACACCCTGGGCAAAACCCAATCACAGATTTCACAGGTATGACAATGTGCCGCTGCCAATTTCAATATAATGAAAATATACCATGTAATGATTTATTTCATTTGTAAGGGACCATGTATAATATTAAAATAACAATAAATGTTACCATTTGATGTAGTGTACCGGACTCTGGTACAATTTAAGTGAAATCACATTTTCAACTACACAAGCACAGCTAAATCAGGTACAATGGCACATTAAAGGGCCCAGTATTTTTTAAGAAACTCTCCAACCTGCCTCCCTGGACTGACCACCCCATGGTCCAGTATGACTGAACTTCAGACTGCTGCTGGTTAAAAGTGCAGAGAGATGGGTTCAATAAGCACATTCTTGACACTGAGTATTTAGTGGGTAATTCAATCAACTGACTTTCTTTTCTATTTTTTTACCATACCGGTATTCATTCAATATTTTAAAGAAGAAACATGAGTTACATAGTTGACCAGATATACAGCTTTTAAATTCAGTTGCTTCATTTGAGAAAATTTAGTGTTAACAATTCATGTGAGGATGGGAAGGTAATTGTTTTTGTTTCTATATGTAATGATGGTAAATGATTCAGGCTGTGTTTATGAGATGAATAACACATTTACTATTTGTTTATGTTAACATTTTATTTTACTGTCACTGGAAAATATACCAATAAACATTCACTTCACCCTTTATGTGTCCTTCCGTTGTTGTAAAACAGCTCCCCTACTTGTTGATTGGAGAACTGCTGGAGGACTTCTCCCAGTTCATCCAGAGAGAGCTTCTCCACCCAGTTGTCCTCTGTGTTCCTCACTGTGACAAGGCATTGTAAGACAGAGGGACAGAGTACAGTCCCCTCCAAAAGTATTGGAACGGCAAGGGAAATTTCTTTGTTTTTGTTGTTCATTGAAGACATTTGGGTTTAAGATCAAAAGATGAGTATGAGACAAGAGTTCAGAATATCAGCTTTTATTTCCTGGTATTTACATTTAGATGTGTTAAACAACTTAGGACACACCACCATTTGTATAAGACCACAGCATTTTTAGGTGAGCAAAAGTATTGGACCAAATAATCTTAAAGTAAATAACATTTAATATTTGGTGGAATAACCCTTGCTTGCAATAACTGCCTCAAGCCTGCGGCCCATCGACATCACTAAACTGTTGCATTCTTCATTTGTGATGCTATTCCAGGCTTTTACTGCAGCTTCTTTCAGTTCTTGTTTCGGGGGGTTTCTCCCTTCAGTCTCCTCTTCAGGAGGTGAAATGCTCCATTGGGTTAAGGTCAGCTGACTGACTTGGCCAGTCTAAAACCTTCCACTTTTTTCCCCTGATGAAGTCCTTTGTTTTGTTGGCAGTGTGCTTTGGGTCATTGTCCTGCTGCATGATGAACTTCCTCCTGAATAGGTTTCAATGCATTTCTCTGTAAATTGGCAGACAAAATGTTTCTGTACACTTCTGAATTCATTCTGCTGCTACCATCATCAGTTACATCATCAATAAATATGAATGAGCCTGTTCCAGAAGCAGCCATGCACGCCCAAGCCATGACATTACCTCCACCATGCTTCACAGATGAGCTCGTATGCTTCGGATCATAAGCAGTTCCTTTCTTTCTCCACACTTTGGCCTTGAATTATCTGACCAGGAGACCAAATTAACTTTCAGGTAAAGGTCAGGTTTTACTTTTCTGTACTGTTTGAATAAAATTCTAATGTGTAAACACTCAGATCTTGATAGCAACAAATGAAGAACTGTGGATGTTTTTAAATATCTGCACCAACTGTAGATTTATATTTTAATGTAGACTATATTTTAAATTACTTTTTATATTAAAAAATAGGACTGGACGTGCTCCACTCACGTAGATACTTAGTAATCTTTGAAGGCTGAGTACTGGATCCTAAAAGTGAACGATCATAAGTAAAGCTATGGAAGTATTCCTATTTGATAACATTTATTACCAAACAACGGACGTTTCAGGCAGCGCCTTTATCAGCCTGGCGTATAATAATGTTCTCGTTATTCATCAACTCTGCTACAGCTTTTCTCTCTGACCCTATAAGGATAGAGGGCCGTTTTGTGTTGAGTCTGGGCACGGAAGTCCATAATATCTCTTTCCCCTAACCAACAGTAGGTTTCAACTGATTAATTATTAACCATTGGTTTAAATGTACTTTTAGATTTGAAAATATTTTCATCAGTGTTGACAGGTTGTGACTGGCTTTAGGTATGATAAGACGCAGGATTCCTGACAGTGTCTTTCATGTAAAAGACTTTCAATCTTATGCCTCAAAAAAACTTGCTCCACTCACGTAGATACTTAGAACACTTTGAAGTCAGGGTGCTGGATCCTAAAAGTGAACAAGATGGAGACGGGGGTGGAATCCTTCTCCAAAGAAAGACATACTGGATACATTTCCTGAACACCCTCATTCCAAACGGATTGAACGAGGAGATTTCATTTGCTTGTTTTTTATGAATTGTTTTCCCTGTCTTTTCAGTTCAAACAGTTTGTATTTAATTTATATATATATATTAATTTTTGTTCTCCATGTTTTTCAATTTTAATAGTTTTTTCATTTTTTCATGGATCTGGATCTACGTTTTAATTTCAACTAATTGAGTTTATGTTATAGTTTTCAGAGCAGCCTTTATGAGCAAATTTTTCTGAAAGGTTGAGTCTTTATAGATTTATTTTCATTTTTACAGGTTGGGGCCAGATGTAGCGCCTCGGATGTATCTACATATACAGACAAAAAGAATAGTTGAGAACTGTAGAAATGCTAGGATGTTTAAACTTAAACCAAAACTTACAACTTTACCACTGAAGCAATTTACTTCCACATTCAATTGCCATTTAATACATTCCAGGGTTTCGTCTGGTGAGCCAACCCATAATCCACTGCAGAATCATAATACAACACATTTTATGTATTATTGACCTAACTTTACTTCCTAAGATTCTAAAGATTCTTTCAATGAAAGACTGCTTGCATTAAAACATGCACAAAATTTAAACAATCTCATTTAAATGTATTTCTGTGATGAGGCTATTTTATTGAAAAACCAAACCAGCCAATTGTAGTAGGGCCTAATAAAATAAGATAACCACTGTTTTGCATGTTTTCTGAAGTTTCACCAGACAGTGAGTACAGTCACAAAATATTTCTTAGGAAACACAAAACATGTCCCTCCTCTTTTTCCTTGTAATAGTCCCTCCTGTCCTACACTCTCTTCTTTATAATCTCTTTCAACTCATTAGAAAGTTCTGTTGTGCTGACAACTGCTGTGCCTTGATTGACTTTTCTGACCAGGAGACCAAATTAACTTTCAGGTAAAGGTCAGTTTTTACTGTTCTGTACTGTTAGAATAAAATTCTAATGTGTAAACGCTCAGATCTTGATAGCAACAAATGAAGAACTGTGGATGTTTTTAAATATCTGCACCAACTGTAGATTTATATTTTAATGTTAATGTTCTCGTTATTCATCAACTCTGCTACAGCTTTTCTCTCTGACTGTATAATGATAGAGGGCCGTTTTGTGTTGAGTCTGGGCACGGAAGTCCATAATATCTCTTTCCCCTAACCAACAGTAAGTTTCAACTGATTAATTATTAACCATTGGTTTAAATGTACTTTTAGATTTGAAAATATTTTCATCAGTGTTGACAGGTTGTGACTGGCTTTAGGTATGATAAGACGCAGGATTCCTGACAGTGTCTTTCATGTAAAAGACTTTCAATCTTATGCCTCAAAAAAACTTGCTCCACTCACGTAGATACTTAGAACACTTTGAAGTCAGGGTGCTGGATCCTAAAAGTGAACAAGATGGAGACGGGGGTGGAATCCTTCTCCAAAGAAAGACATACTGGATACATTTCCTGAACACCCTCATTCCAAACTGATTGAACGAGGAGATTTCATTTGCTTGTTTTTTTATGAATTGTTTTCCTTGTCTTTTCATGTCAAACAGTTTGCATTTAATTTATATGCATTCATTTTTTCCATGTTTTTCCATTTTAATAGTTTTTTCATTTCAATAGTTTTTTTATTTTCTTCATTCTGTGTCTGGATTATTCAGAAAGTTTCAGTCTTTATAGATTTCATTTCATTTTTACAGGTTGGGGCCAGATGTAGCGCCTCGGATGTATCTCTACAGACACAAAGGATAGTTGAGAACTGTAGAAATAGCAAGGATGTTTAATGTTTAATATCTGCACTGCTTTAGTATCTGATAGGAAGTAGTCTACATACACGTTAACTTCCAGGATTGCTCAGGTGCCGCTGGAAATTCCGCCAAATGGGGGTTTTGTCCTCAGATTGAACAAAACAAACTAAAAACTCAAAATCAAACAGCCACTGAGGCACCAAATGAGTGAATCTTAAGCAGAGATAAAAACGTTCATTGTCCAGGCAGAGATGGCATTTTGTGAGCTTTATTTATCCAGTTCTCGGCAAACAAAGGAACTATGGCGTCTCTAGGCTCTGGTAAAAAACCATTAGCCCTCCCTGGTGTCTACCTCCTACATACCCGATCACCCCTATATGTAGACTTCACCTGCTGGCTAGGGCTGCTTGGTACTTTCAAAACAAAAGCACAGATACTTCAAATAACCAAAATAAAAATACTAATGATATAAACAATTTGATGTAGCTGTATGAGTCAAGCAAAACAGAAACTAAATTTAATATTAAACTATTAAATATAACAAAACAATAAATAGCTCCAACAGTTACCGTGGGCTTTGTTTAAGTTTACTTTATTTTTTTATTTTTCTGGTTGGTGTCTTTGGCCTGATAATGCCGTTTTAGTTTGGTTTTAGTTTTTCTTGAAGAATTTAGTTTTATTCAGTTCCAGATACCAAAATTATTGATCACTGCTTTTCTTATGTTTTGGTTTGTGTTTATTAACCCTGATCTGGATTGGTTCTGGCTCCCTTCGTTTAGATTGATGTGCTAGTTGTTGATGATTCACTCCACCTATGCATTACGGGTTGTATAATTAAACCAACCTGTGTGTGGAGTATTGTTTGTAATTGCCTGAGCACATGGTATGGCCGTTACCCGAAACATCCATTGTGTGGCAATAAATTCTATCAAATTGGAGTGCTGTCCAAGTAGCTTTATTTATGATTACTATTTATATTCCCCCAGGCAGCCTGACTGACACAAAACACCTAATTTTGGTACAACTGTAAACCTTAATTACTCACAACTTACTTTTTATCTGACTTAACATCCTTTTTTCTACCATCCTGCCATCCAGTCTCTCCATCCATCCTTCAGATTGTCCATCCTTCTCACCATGTCCTCCAAAACCACCCAGTCCTTCCATGAAGGGGCCTACATGTCCCTGATGAGAGGCTTGAGAGAGCTGGACCTCCATGGCCCATGTGTTCCCAGTGAACTGGTGCTAATGGACCATGCCTTTCCTTTAGCAATGAACAGCCGAGGCCAGGTCCTGATGGCAGCCTCTCTGTACGGCCGTGGAAGGATCGTGGTTCTGGGTCATGAGGGCTACCTGACCGCGTTTCCTGCTCTGGTAGAGAACGGTCTGACCTGGCTGAGAGGAGATGGATCTGACAACCTGTCTGTGGGGGTCCAAAATAACATCAAGGCAGTTGCTGATAACATCAGCAAATCCAGCTTCCAAGCCAACGTTGTGGGGGCCTTCAGTGACAATCTGGGGGTGGGTGTGTATGTGACAGATGCCTACAGCGTGGGTGCTGACGTGAAGGACCTGGTGGCATTTCTGAAAGCTGGAGGAGGAGTGCTGATAGCGGGGCAGGCGTGGAACTGGGCTGCAAATCACCCTAAAGAGAACACGCTGCTACAGTTTAAGGGGAATAAGGTTTCTGGTGTGGCAGGGATCTACTTCTCTAAACGTTATGGGAAGGTAGAGTGCCTGCCTGTCTACCCTCAGATCCCCTCTTCATGGATGGCTTTATGGTAAGTGTATTCTCCTCTTCCATTTTATATTCGTATATTGCATTGCCAGACCTATCTCCTCAGCGCTGGGTTAGCAATGGAGTATGGTCTGGCTACACCGCATATCTATTCTGGAATAGGGGGAAAAATGCTCTGGCTTGTTTGTATTTCTTTAAACCAATCACAACTGTCCTGTGCGTCACTAAGCTCCGACAGTGGAGATTGCGTGAGTGGAGGGACATCCAGCATGTCTCTCATGCTCCAGATGTCAGGCTTTATCCCAGCAGTGTACATCAGTTGAACCAGACATACTTGTGACTTGTCTTTTAATCTAACAACTGCTACATATACAGTATATCACCATCCTCCTCTTTAGACTATCCTTAATACCAAAACTTACAATTGTATTGTTTAATACATTCCAGGGTTTCGTCTGGTGAGCAGATTGCAATATGCCAACCCATAATCCACTGCGGAATCATAATACAACACATTTTATTAATTATAGACCTAGCTTTACTTCCTAAGATTCTAAAGATTATTTCAATGAAAGACTGCTTGCATTAAAACATGCACAAAATCTAAATCTCACTGAAATGTTTTATGTGATAAGGGTATTTTATTGAAAAACCAAACCAGCCAATTATAGCAGGGCCTAATAAAATAAATTAACACGTTTTAAAGCGTGGCTAATATTGAAATGGGTTTATCGCTGCATCCCTCTCGTGTTGTTGTGAGAGGGTAGCTGCAGTAGAGTTAAAGCTGAAAACAGATATTGGTTTATGTGAGGCAAAATTATCAGCATGCAACCATTTTACTTCCCATTCCACCATCCCAGAGGATTTAACACAGCATATTCAAACCTTATGAAAAATCCCTTGACATTAAACTTGACACCAAGTTTTAAGGCTTGCTTTGGACATGCATATTTATAAATAAATAGTTTTATTTCGAACAATATACAAAAAAAAGGGTAGGACCCGAAAAGCATTTAGCTTCTTCCTACTTTCAGACAAGATCATTTATTTAAGAGTACTTATTTATTTTGCTTATTCTTGCTTATTCTTTAGGGATATTTTACGTTTTTTTGTTTATTTTTTTGTATGTTGTTTGAAATAAAACTATTCATTTATTCATTAAAAAGTTACGAGTACTGATACAGGGCATTAGGATGGACATTCATAAAGTTTGAAGATTATTTCCCTGCTCCACCTATCTCATATCTCTGTGTGTGTGTGTGTGTGTGTGTGTGTCTCTCTCTCCTCTTTCCCTTGATACAGTGTTGGTCAGGAGTTTGAGGAGGACCTGAAGTTCTTACTCCAGGGGGTTTCAGAGTTTGACCTCCGTGATACATCTTCTTCTGAGCTTCTGGTCCACGGCCCACTAGCCTTCCCCATTGGTACCACTGAGGATGGAGGGGCGTTCCTGGGAGGATCCTACTATGGGCAGGGACGAGTCATCGTGATTACACATGAACGACTTCTGAAATCAAAGGTGCAGTCTAAATGAATGAATGTTTTGAATACATTTCAAGAAGTCCTCCAAAGCATTCAACTATAGGTTGATTATTCCTACCCTCTAATACGACCCATAGGAGGGTTTTATAAATTAGCACCACCAGCGGTACCAGGGAATGTGACAGGAGGGTTTTCCGTCCTTTTATCTAAACTTAACGGTCGTGGTCGATGCACAAAAGAAGTACTAGAAGATAATCATCACAGCTGTGTAATAGATTGGGGGGGGGGGGGGGGGGGGGGGGTTCTTGTACCACACCAGTTTAAATTATATTCAGGCTTAAAGTTCTGCATAATTAAGGGTGTTCTGCTTTGAGTGACAGCTGCCGTCACAGGAGGCGAGCAAAGACTGTAGGCTTTATTTGATCCGCCTTAGCTCCGTCCACGATCCACCACTTTGACCATTTTTGGATTAGCTGACGTCAGGCTCTGCCAAGATGGTGACGGCCGGAGCCACCAGGAGCCACCACTTTCATTCACTTCATTTTGGCTCTTTATAAACCTTTTGGTGACATCACAGAGACTACATCCATATTTTATACAGTCAATAGTAATTACGCACATGACGGAGATAGATAGATAGATAGATAGATAGATAGATAGATAGATAGATAGATAGATAGATAGATAGATAGATAGATAGAGAGATAGATAGATAGATAGATAGATAGATAGATAGATAGATAGATAGATAGATAGATAGATAGATAGATAGATAGATAGATAGAGAAGAAATACATATGACGAAGACCAATTCTGGTCTGTCCCAAACGGCCAGAAGTATCTGACTCCAAACTTTTAGGTCACCTCACCCGCACCTTTAACTTAAGTGTTCGTTTGACTGGTGGATCAGAAATAAAACTCAGTTAAAGTATAGCAACGCTTTAGTGAATGATTTAACAAAATACAAAAACCTGTGCACAGGTGACCAGATTCCTTCAAGACAATTTCAGCCTATCGCTAAACCTAGCAATCAGACAGAGCGTCCCGCAGCAACTGGTGCCCGCTAACTCAAACCCTCACTTTTTATTCATTCTTCTGCTCTGCATGTGGCACTCCTGTTATCAGTTGGATGGAATCCAGACCTGCTGCTCTCCTTGTCCAGTCCTCTTCGACCTTTTGCCACGATTCTGCAACATGTGTCAGAAAGTACCTTGGTTTTCTCATCCCATGGTCACTTGGACAGCTTGTTAACATTTCAATCAGGAGAGACTTCGTTGCAGAAATGCAAAATTTATTCACAAGAATAACATGACATGAATGATGTTTGGAGATTAGACTCCATCACGAATATATTAATACAATAATATATTTAGAAGGGGGTAGGAAGCCGAAGATCTCCCCCGATGGAGTCTAGACACTGGCGGTGGTGTGAGGAAGTCCCGAATACCGAGCTGAGTCATGCTGTGATTGGAAAAGTTAGTGGCCGCTTCTGATTGGCTAAAAGAAAGTGGGCGTTTCAGCAACTGATTAGATAAAGAGAGAGAGACAGGGAATAAATTGAGAAGTCTTCCTGCATGAATTTACGCTGAGCTTCATTAAGTTACTTTATGATCACAAAATGTTCTCACCCCACATTTTTCTCACCGCTTGTGAATACAGCTCCTATTGTTTCTCTCTGTTCCCCTGAGAAAGGGAGGTTTTCTTTGATTTAGGTTTTTAATCATTTTTCCGGGCAAATGCTGCATCTTCTACTTTAATAATGTCTTATCACTCTTAAGACCAGATGTCTTTTCTTCATGACCCAGAAGAACAGAGAGAGACAATGTCAGGTTATGAATTCTGAGGCCTTACTTCATTCTAAACAAAATAATCCTTCAATAGATAGATAGATAGATAGATAGATAGATAGATAGATAGATAGATAGATAGATAGATAGATAGATAGATAGATAGATAGAGAGATAGATAGATAGATAGATAGATAGATAGATAGATAGATAGATAGATAGATAGATAGATAGATAGATAGATAGATAGATAGATAGATAGATAGATAGATAGATAGAGAAGAAATACATATGACGAAGACCAATTCTGGTCTGTCCCAAACGGCCAGAAGTATCTGACTCCAAACTTTTAGGTCACCTCACCCGCACCTTTAACTTAAGTGTTCGTTTGACTGGTGGATCAGAAATAAAACTCAGTTAAAGTATAGCAACGCTTTAGTGAATGATTTAACAAAATACAAAAACCTGTGCACAGGTGACCAGATTCCTTCAAGACAATTTCAGCCTATCGCTAAACCTAGCAATCAGACAGAGCGTCCCGCAGCAACTGGTGCCCGCTAACTCAAACCCTCACTTTTTATTCATTCTTCTGCTCTGCATGTGGCACTCCTGTTATCAGTTGGATGGAATCCAGACCTGCTGCTCTCCTTGTCCAGTCCTCTTCGACCTTTTGCCACGATTCTGCAACATGTGTCAGAAAGTACCTTGGTTTTCTCATCCCATGGTCACTTGGACAGCTTGTTAACATTTCAATCAGGAGAGACTTCGTTGCAGAAATGCAAAATTTATTCACAAGAATAACATGACATGAATGATGTTTGGAGATTAGACTCCATCAAGAATATATTAATACAATAATATATTTAGAAGGGGGTAGGAAGCCGAAGATCTCCCCCGATGGAGTCTAGACACTGGCGGTGGTGTGAGGAAGTCCCGAATACCGAGCTGAGTCATGCTGTGATTGGAAAAGTTAGTGGCCGCTTCTGATTGGCTAAAAGAAAGTGGGCGTTTCAGCAACTGATTAGATAAAGAGAGAGAGACAGGGAATAAATTGAGAAGTCTTCCTGCATGAATTTACGCTGAGCTTCATTAAGTTACTTTATGATCACAAAATGTTCTCACCCCACATTTTTCTCACCGCTTGTGAATACAGCTCCTATTGTTTCTCTCTGTTCCCCTGAGAAAGGGAGGTTTTCTTTGATTTAGGTTTTTAATCATTTTTCCGGGCAAATGCTGCATCTTCTACTTTAATAATGTCTTATCACTCTTAAGACCAGATGTCTTTTCTTCATGACCCAGAAGAACAGAGAGAGACAATGTCAGGTTATGAATTCTGAGGCCTTACTTCATTCTAAACAAAATAATCCTTCAATAGATAGATAGATAGATAGATAGATAGATAGATAGATAGATAGATAGATAGATAGATAGATAGATAGATAGATAGATAGATAGATAGATAGATAGATAGATAGATATTACTAATGGGGGGTGCAATGGCCCCTTTCCTACTTCCTAACTCCCATCTGAACTACACAGCCTCAAAGTTTCGTAATATTGCACGGCTGTAAAGCCATCATGGTGGCAAAATCTGTCCGCAGACAGTTCTATCTACCACAGAGGCAAATATTAATGAAAATATTCCATATTCATGCAATCAGTTTGATATAAATAGGAAGAAGTCTAGATAGAACTAGAACTTACAGTTAGGTATCTAACTACATTTTGCAATGAAGACACACACGCACATGCACACACAGAGACTCACAAGGTGAAAACAATACCAGCATCATTGTCGCTATTGGTAAATTTCAGGTGTAATTACTGATTGTACATGAATGTGCTATTGGGGGGGAGGACAATGTCTGAAATATAGTATTTTGTGTAATTTCTTTTGCAAGATCTTAATGTAAATGAACTGTATTTATCTAGCACTTTTCCAGTCTTAACAACTACTCAAAGCGCTTTACATAGTACAGGAACCATTCACACACATTCACATTCACTGCGTCTGCCACTTGCTCATCAGCAGTCAACTTGGGGTTCAGTGTCTTGACCAAGGACACTTCAACATCGAACCACCAACCTTCCGATTGGCAGGCAAACACTCTACCACTGAGCCACATCCCGCCCATCTTAAGTTAATATAACTAGTAGTTGGGCATCTGCAGTGCACTGAATAATGTTACATTTACATCTGGCATTTAACATGATTATCTACTCTCTCTTTTGAAATGACTCTTTTCATTACAGACGCTGGCATCGTTTTGGAAGAATGCCATTGATTGGTTGGATCAAGGCCGGAAGGGGGTTGTTGGTGTTGTACCAAAGCTCAAACTTCCCAGCGAGTCAGGGTTTAAGTATGAGGAGACGGAGTTCAGGAAAGACCTGAGTGTATATGTTTGTACAGTTTACAAGGATGACCATATGGAAGAAATCCAAAACTTTGTTGCAGAGGGAGGAGGTCTGCTGATCGGCGGACACGCATGGCATTGGTCATACACACACATTGGGCAAAACCCAATGACAGATTTCTCAGGTATGATAATGTAGCACACAATTTTGATTCTATGGTTCCCATTTCAACCCACTGGCAAGTGCATAGACATGATAATATGGGATGTATGCTTGCTGAGCAAAGCCATTTGATGTTTACTGGACTTTATAATATAATACAGTCCCACATAATGATTTCCACAGTGCTACATTTGTAACACGTGTAGTGTCAACGTACAAGATAATACAGGAAGAAGGGAGGAGAGGGGGTTTAAAATGAGGATGGTGGAGCTGCAGCAATCTTGCATCTGTGTGTGTCAATATGTCTAATATCCAACTCAATCAAAATGGATCTGAGCATACTCAGTATTCAACTTGATCACATGGAATTTCCTAATTACTGTGCGAGCAAATATTTGTAAAACTAATTTGCAATTAATGAAAGTTACTTTTAGGAATTGGATTTACAGATATGAGGTTGCTTAGAAAAGTATTATCTTCTGTCTATCTTTTGCCCAGTTGAAATGTTTTATTGTTGTCTCTGTGTTTCAGGAAACAAGATCCTGAACAAAATGGGTTTAAGCGTGTTGGTGACAATAAATGAACAAGGATCCTACAAGCCTAGCCAGGCCAAGAAAGACACCAACCACTTCCGCCATCTTCTACGTCGCTTTGCTGCTGATGTTACCCAGGGCAAAGAACTTACAGAGAATGACGGGGAACAACTAAATATACTGGCCATGAAGTGTGTCAACTTCTTGAACATGAAGGCTTATGACAGCTACTCCTACACACAGGTGCTGTCCATCCTCACTGATGTGTTGAAGTCTGCCATGCCACAGGTAGGCAGTAGTTGACTTTATAGTCTATTAATGAATCTATGAAGTTTCATTAATTTAGTTCCGTTTATGCTTTGCTATTTACAGTAAATTGCACATTTAAAAATAACTGTATAATAAAAATTGTTGGAAAACAATAGTAATATACAACCCCAAATCAGAAAACGTTGGGACAGTATGGAAAACACAAATAAAAAAAGAAAGTAGTGATTTCTAAATGTACTTTGACTTGTATTTCATCGCAGACAATACAACAGCACATAATTGAATGTGTTCCTCATGATTTTTATTGTTTTTTTTTTCTTCAAAATCCTCGGCCCATCTTTGCTCCTAAAGGACTAGACCTTTCTTGGATGCTGCTTTTGTACCAAATCATAATTACAATCACCTGTTGATATCACCTGTTTCAAATCACATCATAATTTAACCAATTTACCTGATTACTAGCCCTTAATTGCTCCTGTCCCAACCTTTTTTGGAATGTGTTGCAGGTCTGAATGACAGGAAAGGATGTATATTTACAAATGAAATTAAGTTGACTAGACAAAACATGAAAAATTTTGTGTTCACATTGTCTGCAATGAAATACAAGTCAAATGACATTTAGAAATCACTACTTTCTTTTTTTATTTGTGCTTTTCATACTGTCCCAACTTTTTCTGATTTGGGGTTGTAGTACCATAGTAATATAATGTGTACAGTTTGCGGACAATACATGTGCTGGTGAGCAGTACCATTGAGTCAGAGGTTAGTTTCCCTGCTACTGAGATTTATATGGCCTTCAGGCTTTAAAACTACTAGTGCAGTGGCCATTCGGAGAACTTGCAGCATTCTTGAGAAGAGCTCATGCGATCAACTTCACACTTGACAGTAGACTCTCTTGGGTTCTCAGCAAGACACCTCCCGAGTGTAAAGTCGATTGGATGAACGTTTCTATGCATGCATACATACACAGAAAGACAGAAAGAGATTCCTTCCTTCATATGATGCTGCTACAGTGTCAGCTATTGGTCAAATGGCCCCTCATTTGTCATGGCCATTCAGACATCATATCAACACATGCCCACCAAATGTGATTGCAATAACACATAGAGTTCAGTAGATATGACATTTTAATATAATATATTAAAATGCCCACAGTATTTGAGCAAACTGTGAGGGCCAGCTTTAGCAAAACCTTTACAGCATTAGTTTCTTATGTTAACAGGCCATTTTAGGTTGTTGATATTTAACACAAAATAGATTTTTTGTGGTCACAACCTAAGGAGCAATATCTGGAATGATTGACTAACAATAGAAACATACTGTACTTTTTACATCCCAAAACATTTTTTGAAATTTGGTTATGTACCACAAACACATTTAGTTGTCATCACTAAGGCAGGCATTCATTTATATTGTCGCCCTCACTGCGTCACCACTGGAAAACAATCCAACCAAGGCTGTGTTACAGAGATCTGTTTTATACCTATACATAGTCCCTTTATTTCAAGGTGAGTGAGAAGAACCCTGTCAAGAGTCCAAAAGGCCGCCTACTCCTCAGTTTAGCGGCAGCGGTATATAACACTTCCCCAGATCCTGATGCCCTCCTGCCCTTCCTCATCATGTCAGTTGTTGAAAACCAAAGGATCAGGATTAATACTAACACAGCAGGTAAGACCACATTGTTGTGAACAAATGTGTAAAATGATGATGAGATAAACTTGCAGACCTGTAACTTGTCTGTATATAATTGAATATGTCACAGTAGTGTGTGTGGTACTACATTGCACTAATATGAAGAATGTAAAATGCCTTACATGCAACTCTGAGTATAATATTTGTTTGTTTCTTTGTATGTGTGTCAGGAAAGATTGAGTGGATCAGTACAGGTCTGTACCTTCCTCCTGGTATGAAGACCGAGATAATCATACCAGCAAACATCGTCAACAAGAGCTGGACGGTACAGTACACAAAATCAAATGATTACTGAGCTCATTATGTTTTTGTCCATGTTCTGGTAATTCAGATTACCAAATCACGTCAAGTCAAATTTAGTCTAAATCCTTGACATTCCACTTCCTGGATTGCTCTGGTGCCGCAGGAAATTAAGCCGCATGCGTGTATGTCCGTTTCCTTCCGCTTTCTTTGTGTTGGAATTTTAAACTCTGGTGGATTTATGAGGACTATGGTTAACTGCTCCTCAGATCTCTGCAGAGTAAATTGAGACAGCTAGCTAGACTATCTTTCCAATCGGAGTTTTCTCTCACACAACTATTTTACAGCGGCTCTGTACGGTGCTTATTGCTGCCCATGACGATTGTGATTGGTTTTAAGAAATTCCAATAAACCAGAGCACGTTTTTCTCCCATCCCAGAATGCTATGTGGACTAGCCAGGCCCTCCTCTGCTCCACAACGTGTGGATGGTCTGGCAAAGTGAGTGACTTTGACTAAGTCAAATCCATTCTGTCAGTTGTCCAAAATCACATTTTCTTTTTTAATCACAAAGAGCATCATAATATGTACAGTAAAGTCTATGGCAAGCTGTTTTAACATAGCATCTAATCATTTTTGATTTCAACAATTCAAATTATTGAGCTCAATAATTGAATTATTTAGATCAACAATTCAGGGTAATTAGCATTTGTGCGTAATTTTTTATCTCAATAATTCACATTCTTAAACTCAATAAATTAATTATTTATTGAGTTTAAAAATGCAAATTACTGAGATTATTTGCAGATATGAATCTAAATAATGAAGGAAACCAATCACCGTAGCTAGTTAAAAAGTGGCTGACAATTATAAAAATGTTGCAGAAACTTGCCTTTTCTGACTACATTTTATTAGCACTTTGTAAAAGCTAACATGGAGGCCATAGGGAGCGCCGGCCGGGATGTCAGAAAGCTCCAGCCCTGCCACCAGTGCCATGCAATGTGTGCACCATGCAATAGAATTAGAGTTAGAATCTGTCAGGGATTATTTTCACCACAATCGAGGCAGCATTCAATCTCCCAACACCAGCCAAATTCAAGGGATGCTTGACTTCAGCTCATTCTAACTTTCTAAAAGTTCGTGAAACGTTTCTGTTCTCAAATGGTTTTCGACCTGATGCAAATTTGCGATAACATTAGAAATGATTTGCAATTAATGGCATCCCGCGGATCCTCGCTGCAAAAGGTTTTTCAATTGTAAAAATTCTCCTTCAGACTTGATCTAATACCCGCACAGCCATGGTGCACTGTATCTCTCCTACTGTTTATCCGAGGCAGAAAACAACATCTACACCAGTATGCAAATGTAATCCCCACCCCTCCAGCTCATTACCCTGAATTTGTTTGATAAAAAATGTGAATTATTGGGATAAAAAATAAGAAATTTTAAGATCAAACATTTATTTATTTTTAGCTCAATAATTAAAAAAAAAATCTCAATAATTAAAATTTTTGAGATAAAAAAAATGTTTAGATATTATGTTAAAACGGCTTGCCATAAAAGACACCCTCTATTTATTGATATTGAGCAAATATCCCCCCCCCCCCCAGCTGTTCATTCCCCAACTCCCTGCGAGTTTCAGGTTGAGGTGGTGTTCTGGCCTCTCTCTTCAAGGATGAGTACAGATGCAGATTATTACCTGCATTCTGTTGTACTAGTTTTGAAGTTCAGCTGTTTGTGTCTGATCTGGATTATCCTGTGTTGTGTGCAGTTTTTATCGCCCACCAAAACTCAACAAGGATTTTATGCAAGAGTTTTCTGAGTTCTTAGCTGATGTTCCAAAATATGACAAGCTCCTGGTTTGTGGGGACTTCAATATGCATGTGTGTTGCAACTAAAACCTATTTTACAATTATCACTGGGTCTATTAAGGGACAATCTAGCCGAATACCAGAAGGCTGTGAAGGTGGCGAAGATGCACCATCTCTCTTCTGTCATAGCTAGCAGTTGTTATTTAGTGTTATTTAAAGGTATAGTGGAGGATTTTCTTTTTCCCGGTGGATCATCAAGACTATTGGTCCTCCTAGTTGTCAATCACTCTGGTGATATGTTTACGTAAGGCCGTCGTACGTGCTCGTCCCTAGGTAGTTTTCGCTTTCTGCGGCCTCTAGCCCGTCGTAAATAGATTTCCACTTACCGGTGGCGAGTCTGACATAGTGGAAAAAGTGCAAATTTCCTTTGGAAAGTAGGCTTGTATGAGCCATGCCGACAGCAACTTGTAAACAGAGCGTGCACGAGGAGAACTAGGCTTGTGCATGCTCTCTCGTGCACGCGTTTAATAGGCGTTCCTTCTCGGAGCAGGTAGAGTGTTGTGCATGTGCATTTTTTCAAAAAGTGGAGAGGGCAGTTCTTTTCTAAAATTCGGGAAAATCCTCCACTATACCTTTAACACTATAAACTCTGTCGTGAATCCATGCACCTCTGCTCTGACAGATGTTTCAACCAGTACTTGTGAGAAGTTCCTCTGTTATTTTATTGACGAAGTAGCATCTGTCAGGCAAAATGCCAGTGTTAATTTTAGTGTGTTTGTACCTACTGCTCCTTTGCATTCTGCTGTGTTTGGGGAATTTAAGCCAGTTTCTCTGCCATTGCTTACTGAGGTAGTGCAGCACATGAAACTTACCAACTGTCCCTTAGATATTGTTCCTGCCAGAATAGTGAGGGAGGTTTTTAATAGCACTATTGGGTCGAGTCTACTTACTTTTTTTTGTCTTAGTTTAGGTTCTGTCCCAGCTGCCTTTAAACATGCTGTGGTCAGGCCCCTACTTAAGAAGCCTTATCTTGACCCCACAGTGTTGTCCAGTGTTAGACCAATCTCTCATCTGCCTTTTCTTTCAAAGGTTTTGGAAAATGTTGTTTTCGTACATGCCTTTTTACAACAGAACTCTGTGTTTGAAAAATTTCAATCTGGTTTCAGATCACGTCACAGCACTGAGTCTGCACTGTTGAGAGTACACAATGATATTGCCTTAGTGGTAGTAGTGGTGTGACAATTTCCCTCTCCTCTTTCTATGTAACTTTTTCTGATTTTACTGTTTTCTATGTTTCATTCTTTTTATTGTATGATATGTTGTTTTATTCGTGGTTCCTGATGTAAAGCACTTTGGATACCTGCTGGTTGCTGTAAAGTGCTATATAAATACATGTTGATTTATTGATTTGTTATATCTACTGTATATCAGGTATATCATGAAATTCAAATATAATTGCAATCAATCCTTTCAAATGGCATGGCCATTTCATTTGTTGTTGAAGGTTTAAAATGCCACATACTGTCCATTCATGAAGACATTTATTCATGCTATTCTGGCCCATTTGTGTCGATTGACTTATATGCATCTACTGATAAATGCAACTACAGGCCAGTAGACTTTTCATACAGGTTTTCAAGGCAGTGACACATCCCCTTTCTTCCTCAGATCCAGATAGGTTGTCAAACAGACATACTGAAGACTGACAAGTTGAAGAGAGCACCAAGTGTTTGTGAGCGATTTCCTGTGACCACAGAGAAGATGCAGGTGTCGAACCTATGGGGGGGACTCATCTATCTTCTGGCTCCACCCAACACAAAGGTGGAGGGGGCAGAGGTCATAGTGCAGATGGCAGTGCTTGCTCCTTATTACAAGTCTGGTGAGTGTGTGTCACTGTCTGCTCCACAAAAAACTGTATAGAGAATCCAATGCACATCATGCAGCAGTTCTGAAACGGTTTGCTGCCTAGGAACCAACTTTCTGGTCTAGTTTGTATGTTATTTTTCAATAGATTCACAACACTTTGTATTCATGAAACCCATTTAGTGCTGTAGAAGTGTTGACTGTTTTCTTTGAAACATGCTTGTTTTTGGCATGAGGACTTCATGCTGTATACTCTGCCTACAATTGGACTTTTGATGAATAATAACAATAATTCTAAGCTCTGTTTTGATTTCACTCCAACACCCAACCTTTGTCCATTTTAGGTGTGACAACAGCTGCTGATTGGTCGATGCTGCGCACAGCTCCCTCACCCTGGGCAGAGTTGGAGTTTGACAACGTCATCCTTACTGTACCATCAGATGTTGTTCGAGACCTGGAGCGCATTGATGAGGTGGCAGCGCTTTGGAATGACATCATGAAGGGCGTCGCAGATTTGGCTGCCATACCACACAAATTTGCCCGCAAAGAACGCTTTGTAGCAGATGTGCAGATTTCTGCTGGTAAGTGTGTTTTGCTGTCACATTCTCACATGTTCAATCTAATGATTTCTCCACCTCATGTGCTATAAAAGAAGAATGGTGTGTCTGTTATTTAAACCCTTAAACCTGTTTATAAATGATTAAATTGAAAGAAAAAAGGTTTGATAGATGTTCAGTCTTAGTCCCAGATCCAGATGTGCTTGCTGTACAATTCCAAGATCTACAGTGGGTGAACAAGTTTATTGCTTAAGGATTATGACTTACTATTGGCATACAACTGTTATTAGGCATGGTACATTTTGTAAGTATGTTGTAATTAATTGTAATTTTGAACAGCATGAAGCCAGGATTAATGACAAAAATTTTGTTTTGCAGTTTTTGATTGAGCTCTATATGCCTGTATTATTAGCAACATTGTGTGTTGTCTTGAGTTTTGTGATTTGGACAAGCATTACTACTACAATTACTACTAGTAGTACTACTACTACTCTTAGTTGTTACCATATTTTGAAAACACATAAAAGGCGTTTTAAAATGTCAACTTCTAATTGAAAATGTTTTTAATTCAATGACGTTTAACGTGCACAATGGTGAGCTCAGTGACTCACAAATGGAAACTCCTCTCTAATTTCTCACCATCCAGGTTGGATGCATGCAGGCTATCCAGTCATGATCCACACAGAATCAGCAAATGAGCTGGTCAGACCAGGTGATGCCAGAACCAAAGGCCTGTGGGGAGAAACTCATGAACTAGGACACAACCAACAAAGAACCTGCTGGGAGTTCCGACCAAACACCACAGAGTGTACATGTAACCTGTGGTCAGTGTATGTTCATGAAGAGGTGCTGGGGCTCAACAGGGAAAAGGTGAAGTAAATGAGTTTTATTTTAGATAAATGACCAAGGCCCAGAAAAGCAGGTCTGTAAGTGTATGTATTGCAATACATTAACAACAGAGTATCTTTTTTCTGTGATCACATTGTTTTTCAGTCCTGTTATTTCCCTTTGGTTAACATTATAATATAATGAGTATAACATCTTCAATGCAGGCTCATCCATCTATGACCTTAACAGAGAGGAAGAGACGTGTAGACAAGTATGTTAAGGGGGGCAAGAAACTCAGCGACTGGACAGTGTGGGTGGCCCTGGAGACATACATGCAGGTGAAAGAGAATTACTGCATTTTAAATCCTGCAGAGGAAATATGCTTGGGTCACACTGGCATCAACATTTGTATGTTGCACAATATTCTTCAGCATTACCTGCCCTTCATCAAGCTAAACTGACCTTTGTCAGTTTTTTACTTTCATTTGCCAGCTCTGTAGCTCCAACTCTACTTGGACAGTTTCAGCTGCACTTTGTCAGCCTAGGATCACCTGTAGAGTTGGACGGCTGAAGTTGTTTTCATGTTAATGTTATGGTAACATAACGTGCAGCTGAGCTCAATAATGTCATACAATATGGGAGTTACCTTAACATTCTCCAACATGTAAACATGCCAACATCTAAATTTGAATCATAACTAGTAAACTCTGATGTGATTGAAATCTCTGATATATCTAACTTGCTGCTTAAAAATGTGAAAGTGCCTGGAAGCGTGCCAGCGAGTGCCTGGTGGCCAGGCCTACACCAGGGGGCCTGGTCAGCTTCAGCCTGTTAGATTTTTGTGCTAGTGATGGTTTGTGCATAATGAGCACCATGTTCAGCCATGAGGTAATAATAATAATAATAATAATAATAATAATAATGATAATACATTTTATTTGTAAAGCACTTTTCATAAAAGAATCTCAAAGTGCTACAGAATCCACATTACAAGTAAGGAAAATACAGCATAACATGAGGAAAGGGGAGGAGAAATAAGCGACTATAAGCAACTATAAGCAAACTATGCTCAGTACAGTACAGAGTACAGTGTGGGAACAGGAAAAAAAACATTGGTAATAAGCACATACAACACGATTCAACACATGACTTGCAACAGGAGAGGGGAATGGGGGGTGGAGGTAACCCAGACATAGGCAAGCAGCCATCCGGTCCTGCAGCCGACAAATGGCGCTGGTCACAGACCCGCTTGTCAGACTGGGGGGTAAAAAAGCGGCGAAGGTGTGGGACGGGGGTATTAGGGGGGAGGGGGGCCTGGTGAGAGTCGCTTAGCCTGGCACCCATTGGTGCCTTCAGTCCGCAGGATGTCATAGCGTTAACACAGCAGGTTGCCATGGAGACAACCTTGAATAGGTCCCAAGCAGAGTCAACAATCAGCAGGTGTCTGAGGGAAGTTGGGGGAGGAACGCAAGAGTGTCTCTCTGCAGTGCACTTCAGGGGGATGTTTTTGTTCCAGCAGCAGCCTTGGCCGAGGCCAGTGCTAGATAAGGGGGCCGAAAGTTGATAAGATTGGAGTTATTTTGTCTCGGCGCGAGTAGCTGCATTCCTTTACACAGCCACTCTTAGTCAATTTCTGGTCAATCTGTCTTTGTAAAAGCGGTGATCTATCCAAGATAATGTCCAAATTGCAGTTCATCTCCATGTTGTTATCCATAATGCGGTTAATAGTCCCAGCTTCAAACGCTGACCGCTCTGCCCACCCCTTCAATCATTCCAGGCAGCTTTTTGGGGCTTTGAACAGCTGTCATAGTCTTGTCAAATTTGTCGATAAACCAAGGCAATGCCTAATCCGGTCAGCAAGGGCCTGTTATCATGGTTCCGAATAGGTAGATATCCTCAACGTCCTCCACGGAATGAGCCACCAGACACACGCTCCTCCCACGCGTCCATCGTGTAGCCAGCAGCAAACGTTCCGGCAGGGCAAGCAAGTTCCCCCGAACCCAAGCTTCTCGTCGAGAAGATGGTGTCAATTGCGTTGAGAGACCAGTTGATCAAATCCATGGTTTTAGGGTTTGGAGAGCAGTGCTGAGAGAGTCTCTCAAAGAGTTAGACGAGACAAGAGGAGCAAAGCAGGGGAGGTGTGGGAGAGGAGAGGGAGAGAAAATGCGACCGCCTTCGTTGAGAGACAAACGAAACAGGAGGTGGTTCGTAACTGTAAACCAGTAGGAAGGCTGATCTTGGAACATCTTGCTAAGACCGCTTTACAAGAGGTCTTCAACTCCCATCTTCGGAATGATTTCGGAATAAGGTGTTTTGCATTGGAGAAGTAGAAATTTTGATATGGTGCAGCTCGTTGAAAAGTCATGATTTTACAACCCCAAATCAGAAAAAGTTGGAACCGTATGGAAAACACAAATAAAAAAAGAAAGTAGTGATTTCTAAATGTACTTTGACTTGTATTTCATTGCAGACAATACAACAGCACATCATTTAATGTGTTCCTCATGATTTTTATTGGGTTTTTTTTTTCAAAAAAACAAAATTCCTATTTTGGTTCTTGCGACACATTTCAAAAAAAGTTGGAACAGTAAAGCATTTTCCACTTTGTAATGTTGCCACTCCTTTTCACAACACTTAAAAGACGTTTAGGGACTGAAGACACCAGGGGCCTCATGTATAAACGTTGCGTACGCACGAAAAGCTTGCGTACGCTGGTTGTCACAGACACTTTGTGATGTATAAAAAAAAAAACTTGACGTGAGAATGTGCGGGCCGTCACGCAAACTGTTGAGCAGTCGTGAGAATGTGCGGGCCGTCTGCAAAGTCTTGTCTGGCTCTGTAAGGTGGCGAATTCTAAGTTAAAAGTGCTGAAAACCACCAAACATTACAAAATAAAGTTTCCACTTCACTTACTGGCATATGTCTGTGACGTTGTCTATGAAAAAACATATTTATATCCGCTGATACTCCAAAAAAGTTTGATCATTTATAGGGCTAATGTTTCACATCTTTCACACTATTAACTGTTTAATCTGCAGGCTACTTAACCTCTGTTAAACATGAGGACGGGAAATGAATGATAAATCCACTTAGAAAATATTTTCAGTCATCCTCTGTATTTCCCATAGATTAAATATATACTCACTGTGCAGCAAAAAGATCGGCATGGAAAAATGCAATAGCCTATATTACATTTTTCCATGGCGATCTTTTTGTTAGTGTCTGTAAGTCTGTAGTTAATGAGGCTCAGACATCCATGGCGCACGGTATGCGGGACGCACGGCTCCATCTCCCCAGGAACAAACGCTGTGTCGGGTGGGCAAACTCGTGATGCGTAATTGATCCCGTGGATGATTTGTAGGCTATTAAGTGAACAAGGTGTACCCGGTCCACCAAACACTGGGCCGTCTTGACTGTCTTGATTCTGCACATATTTCTGTTACTGTAGTCCTATTTACTATTTCAATATTTCATCCATGTGTGGCGCAGCGGATCCATGCGCACTGTCACCTGCCGTGGAGACGCTGGCCTCGCTAACCTCTCCTCCTCTGATTCAGATCTCTCTCGCGCTCTAGCCTACTAACACTTAAAATAAATGGCATTACATCAGTGCTTATTGTGCGTCATTTGGACTGACACTGGTATGGCGCTGCCTCTATTCTCTTGATTTCCACTTCAACATTAGACATTGTTTTTTAAATTTCTGCCATGGTTCGGTGCATTCACCGCCTGGTCAACATTTGCCACTCTGGGCATTTTCTTTTATTGCTTATCCGAGATGACAAACCTCCAAACAGAAAAACATTTCTTGGCTCCACCTCAACCTCACAGTCGGTGAAGTTTTTTTTCTGTCTGCAGCGGGATAATCCGTTGTGATTGGACGAAGAATGACGTCGGGGGCGCATTTATAGTAATTTCCATATTCATTTATGGGAGGAGGCAAGGCGGGGTCGGTGGCTCGTTCATGTGCGCTCAATTTCACGTTGATTGTGGTGTATAAAGGAAAGATGCGAAGGACCTGGCTTACGCCCGGTTTTATACATCTGAATATTTCTGTGCGTAGGTACTTTTCAAGTTTTTGGTTGTATGCCATCTTCTGGTATGAAAGCTGCGCAATCTTTTATACATGAGGCCCCTGGTGATGAAGTGTTTCAGGTGTAATCTTGCTGCAAACAAGTCTTAAGGTGGGCAACAGTACGGGGTCGCATTTTGCGCTTCAAAATGCACCACACATTCTCTATTGGAGACAGGTCAGGACTGCAGGCAAGCCAGTCAAGTACCCGTATCCTCTTCCTCCACAGCCTGAACTTTGTAATGTGTGCAGAATGTGGTTTTGCATTATCTTGTTGAAATATGCATGGATGTCCCTGGAAAAGATGTCTTCTTGAAGGCAGCATATTGTGCTCCAAAATCTCTATGTACTTTTCAGCATTAATGGTGCCATCACAGAAGTGCAAATTACCTTTGCCAAGGGCACTGACACAACCCCACACCATGACAGACCCTGGCTTTTGGACTTGTTGCTGGTAACAGTCTGGATGATCCTTTTCTTCTTTGGTCACACAGCGTCCATTTCTCCCAAAAAATACCTGAAATACTGATTCATCTGACCACAGTACACGTTTCCACTTTGTGATGGTCCATCCTAGATGCCTCCAAGCCCAGAGAAGTCGACGGCGCTTCTGGACACTGTTAACATAGGGCTTCCTTTTGGCACAGTACAGTTTTAACTGGCATTTGTGACTTAACTACGTATTGTGGTACTTGACAAAGGTTTGCCAAAGTAGTCCTGAGCCCATGTGGTGATATCGCTTATAGATGAATGACGATTCTTGATGCAGTGCTGCCTGAGGGATTGGAGATCACGGTTGTTCAGCTTAGGCTTGTGCCCTTGTCCTTTACGCACTGAAATTCCTCCTCATTCCTTGAATCTTTTAATTATGTTATGCAGTGTTGAAGGTGAAATAAGCAAATGTCTTCCTATAATAATAAATAATTTTCTCACATATTTGTTGGCAAACTGGCGATCCTCTGCCCATCTTTGCTCCTAAAGGACTAGACCTTTCTTGGATGCTGCTTTTGTACCAAATCATAATTACAATCACCTGTTGACATCACCTGTTTCAAATCACATCATTATTTAACCAATTTACCTGATTACTAGCCCTAAATTGCTCCTGTCCCAACCTTTTTTGGAATGTGTTGCAGGTCTGAATGACAGGAAAGGATGTATATTTACAAATGAAATTAAGTTGACCAGACAAAACATGAAATATTTTGTGTTCACATTGTCTGCAATAAAATACAAGTCAAAGTACATTTAGAAATCACTACTTTCTTTTTTTATTTGTGTTTTCCATACTGTCCCAAATTTTTCTGATTTGGTTTTACAGTTATAATTCATTGCGTGTCTTTTAAAATTCCAACGCTATCCATCCAATAACTGTTGATGAGATATTCTGGACTAAGGTTATGGACGTACAGACTGAGCAACATTAGAATCTGGACAGCCCCGTTGCCATGTGTCTAAAGTAGCCTCTTAAGACTTTTCTAGTTTATTGCAGGTCACATGTTAACTCTCTCATAAACTTTTATTCCTCCATCAACCCACTGTCTATTCACAATTTCCCTCGACCTCCGTTTACTCCTATGTAGCTCCAAGGAAAGTTTGGCTGGGATGCCTTTAAAAAGGTGTTTGCTGCCTACCACAAGATTACCGACTATCCCAGTGACAACGACGGAAAGATGAACCTGTATGCTGAGACTTTCTCCCAGGCTGTGGGGATGAACCTGGCAGGATTCTTTAAGGCCTGGAGCTGGCCCATAGATAGAGCCACTGAGGAGAAACTCTCCAACCTGCCTCCCTGGACTGACCACCCCATGGTCTAGTATGACTGAACTTCAGACTCTAGCTGATTAAAAGTGCAGAGAGATGGATGCCAGTTTATAATAATTATTAGTTCCAATTGAAAGGTAAATCTCAGTTCTTCTTTCGGGGTCATATTTACTCTAATGCTTTTAAAGACAATTTTTGGGTGGGATCTTCATGGGTGAATGCACTTATTGTAGTTGCTTTGGATAAGTGTTAAGCTAAATGAATGTAATCTAATGTAATGACACTCAATTAGTTTTTACTGTACTAACACACTTTAATCATTATTAAAACTAGCTTTTTGTGGTTATACAAAATGTAATGTAATGACATTAAAGGGGGACTGGCATCAACAATTATTGTTTCATCATACCTTTGTCATCCTTTATGCCCTGCAGTTGTTGTAAAACAGCTCCCCTACTGTCTCTTTGGAGAACTGCTGGAGGAATTCTCCCAGTTCATCCAGAGAGAGCTTTTCCACCCAGTTGTCCTCTGTGTTCCTCGCTGTGGCAGCACCACTCTGAATGGGTCTGCCATTGCTGTCCACACAGCAGTAGGCATTCCACAGGTATTCTGGTGTTGACACGCTTCACATTGTTTTTCATAATCCAGTTGTCTGCAGAGGGAATGGACCCAACCAGCACATAGGCCTTAGAGCACCTGTCCCGGAAAAGTTAATGAGCATGAACCTTAACCACTCGAGGTAAAATGCCTAACCCCAACCAATCGAGCTGCTTCGTAGGGCGGGTCTTGGCGTGGCCATAGTGGGATTCGTAATTTTGCCGCCCGGAAATCTCCCTAATTTTCTGCAGTTAACGACAATTAACAGCCTGTGAGCTCCCGCGGTGGTGCTAATGGCTCTAATAAGCATATGAAGCAGCAAAACCTCTCCTGGACAGAGAGCGTCTGGCCTAATTAGCATATGAATAGCAGTGAAGGCGCCGTTTCACGTGTGTGTCTGTGTGTGTGTTGATGCTGTGTGATATTTAAACAAACGGTACGTCAACGGCGAAATAAAAGCCTCTTATTTACGAGACCGCGGTCCAGCTTACAGCGGGGCGCCTCAGGATGACAGGCCGCCCGGAGAACAGCATTCCCCGGCGGCCACCAGCTGTCTCCCGTCACATTATGGAGCTTCTGAACTCAGCAAATTGTCAATTCGGCATCAATTTTCACAAGACTGCCTATATTCGAAATCTAAACAGTTCATTTCTTGCCTAAAACGTTATCAGAAGTGACTTTAATGATGAATAAGATAGTGAAAATGGTTAAAAATGTCCCGCTATTGCTCTGCAGGATCGCAGCGCGATTTGAAGCCACTGCAGTGGCCGTGGTTTCCTCTGGGATTTGAATATTTTCTAAACATTTAGCTTTACACTTGACGACACATTTAGATATAACATTTAGATTTAAGATTTAGATATATATTTAAGATTTAGATTTAGATATACTATTTAGATATATATTTAAGATTTAGATTTAGATATAATATTTACATATACATTTAAGATTTAGATTTAGATATAATATTTAGATATATATTTAAGATTTAGATTTAGATATAATATTTAGATATATATTTAAGATTTAGATTGAGATATAATATTTAGATATATATTTAAGATTTAGATTTAGATATCATATTTAGATATATATTTAAGATTTAGATTTAGATATAATATTTAGATATATATTTAAGATTTAGATTTAGATATAATATGTACATATATATTTAAGATTTAGATTTAGATATAATATTTAGATATATATTTAAGATTTAGATTTAGATATAATATTTAGATATATATTTAAGATTTAGATTTAGATATAATATTTTGATATATATTTAAGATTTAGATTTAACATTTAACATTTAGATATATATTTAAGATTTAGATTTAGATATAACATTTAGATATATATTTAACATTTAGATTTAGATATAATATTTAGATTTAACATTTAGATTTAGATATAATATTTAGATTTAACATTTAGATTTAGATTTAACATTTAGATTTAGATTTAACATTTAGATTTAGATATAATATTTAGATTTAACATTTAGATTTAGATATAATATTTAGATTTAACATTTAGATTTAGATATAATATATATATATATAATTTCTGTCTCAAATGTGAGGAAAATGTGCTAAATGTGAGGAAAGTGAGCTAAATGTTGAAAATGTATCAGCTAAAAAAATGTAACCAGCCGTTTACATTCGGCGCCCCATACATGCACGCCCAAGCCATGACATTACCTCCACCATGCTTCACAGATGAGCTCGCATGCTTTCGATCATAAGCAGTTCCTTTTTTTCTCCACACTTTGGCCTTGAATTATCTGACCAGGAGACCAAATTAACTTTCAGGTATAGGTCAGTTTTTACTTTTGGACGCGCTTCACTCACGTAGATACTTAGTAAGTTTTGAAGGCTGAGTACTGGATCCTAAAAGTGAACGATCATAAGTAAAGCTATGGAAGTACTCCATTGGAAGTACTCCATTTGATATATTGTATAATAATATTCTCGTTATTCATCACCTCTGCTACAGCTTTTCTCTCTGACCCTATAAGGATAGAGGGCAGTTTTTTGGGCACGAAAGTCCATAATATTTCTTTCTACTAACCAACAGTAGGTTTCATCTGATGAATTATTAACCACTGGTTTCATTTTTACAGGTTGGGGCCAGGTGTACAGACAAAAAGGATAGTTGAGAACTGTATAGCAAGGATGTTTAAACTTAAACCAAAACTTATAACGTTATCACTAAAGCAATTTACTTCCACATTCAATTGCCATTTAATACATTCCAGGGTTTCGTCTGGTGAGCAGATTGCAATATGCCAACCCATAATCCACTGCAGAATCATAATACAACACATTTGATGTATTATTGACCTAACTTTACTTCCTAAGATTCTAAAGATTCTTTCAATGAAAGACTGCTTGTATTAAAACATGTCCACATTTTTTTGGGGGGGCTTTTCCCTTTATTATAGTGACAAATGAAGACATTAAAGGGGGAGTGATGGGGGATAACACGCAGCAAAGGGCCACTGGTCGGATTCAAACCCTGGCCACTGCAGGACTCAGCCAACATGGGGCGAATGCTCTTACTGGGTGAGCTAGAGGCCACCCGACATGCACACAATTTTAAACAATCTCATTTAAACGTATTTCTGTGATGAGATTATTTTATTGAAAAACCAAACCAGCCAATTGTAGTAGGGCCTAATAAAATAAGATAACCACTGTTTTGCATGTTTTCTGAAGTTTCACCAGACAGTGAGTACAGTCGCAAAATATTTCTTAGGAAACACAAAAGTCCTTCCTCTTTTTCTCTGGTATTTTTCTTTGGAATAGTCACCCAATCTGCAATGACCACAATACAGTTAGTTGTGATATATGCTGACTTTGTGTGTTTTTAAGTGCCAGTAATTGAAATAGGCTACATTAAAATATATCAAAAAAACCTTTTAAATTACATATTTTGGCATCTACAAGTGTTGGTAGATATGTTTCTGGAATTTTTCCTTGGAATAGTTCCTCCTGTCCTCTCTCTCCTTTATACTCTCTTTCATCTCATTAGAAAGAATTATCTGACCACGACATCAAATTAACTTTCAGGTAAAGGTCAGTTTTTATGTTTCATGTACTGGAGTTGCAGTACATGAAAAAAATAAAGTTGCGAATTAGAAATGTGTTGGTCCAATGGGATGCACAATGAGGTTTGATAAGGGAGAGACAAAGAGAGTGTGTAAGACAACAAGACCAGGTACGGTGTGTCCAGTTCACCGTTGACCAGGTTCTTTTCAATTATAGATAAGGAAATAATAGAATTAGTGCTATAATAACAAGGTAATGTGTGGAAACACCTTCAGTCTGTCCTGAGCAGACATGAACTTTTTATGACTCCTCTTTTTCCTCTTATATTATGGTAATATGTGATGTTTGAGTCAGAGGAACCAGCAATTAAAGGGAACTATGAGTGTGTGTGGGGTGGGGATTATAAGTGATGAGTTAATGGACAGCTGTGTGCAATACTCACCCAATCTGCAATGACCACAAGACAGTTATTTGTGATTACTATGCTGACTAATTTGTGTTTTGTAAGTGCCAGTAATTGAAATAGGCTACATTAAAATAAATCAAGAAATCTTTTACATATCATATTTTGGCATCTACAAGTGTTGGTGTAGGTTTCCTTGGCTTATGTACAGTAAAAAATCATCACAAAGTAGCAAAGTAAGGCTACTTTTCAGAGTAGTATTGTGCTCCTTTTTATCACTCCCCACACATAGGCCTATCTGTTTATACATGACATGATGTGTTATTAAATGTCTCACAAGCACAGACTTCTTGTGCTCAGGCCATAATGATGTCAGAGATCGAACCTGTTGATATTAGTGATAAGCACAGTTTTGCATGTTGGTTGAAATAATCACGCGGCAGTGAGCACAGTTGCAAAATATTTCTTAGGAAACACAAAACATGTCCCTCCTCTTTTTCCTTGTAATAGTCCCTCCTGTCCTGCTCTCTCTCCTTTATAATCTCTTTCAACTCATTAGAAAGTTCTGTTGTGCTGACAACTGCTGTGCCTTGATTGACTTTTCTGACCAGGAGACCAAATTAACTTTCAGGTAAAGGTCAGTTTTTACTGTTCTGTACTGTTTGAATAAAATTCTAATGTGTAAATGCTCAGATCTTGATAGCAACAAATGAAGAACTGTGGATGTTTTTAAATATCTGCACCAACTGTAGATTTATATTTTAATGTAGACTATATTTTAAATTACTCTTTATATTAAATAATAGGACTGGACGCACTCCACTCACGTAGATACTTAGTAATCTTTGAAGGCTGAGTACTGGATCCTAAAAGTGAACGATTATAAGTAAAGCTATGGAAGTACTCCAATTTGATAGAATTTATTGTCACACAACGGACGTTTCGGGCAGCGCCCTTATCAGCCTGGTGTATAATAATGTTCTCGTTATTCATCAACTCTGCTACAGCTTTTCTCTCTGACTGTATAATGATAGAGGGCCGTTTTGTGTTGAGTCTGGGCACGGAAGTCCATAATATTTCTTTCCACTAACCAACAGTAGGTTTCAACTGATTAATTATTAACCATTGGTTTAAATGTACTTTTAGATTTGAAAATATTTTTCGGTATTGATGACGCAAAACATAATAACGGTAACTCCACTGAAATTATTCGACACTAAAGTAACGAGGCAATTTTGTAAAATGTACGGAGTAGAAAGTACCGATATTCATGTTAAAAATGTAAGGAGTAAAAGTAAAAAGTCTGCAAAAAAATGAATAGTAAAGCAAAGTAAAAATATCTGAAAAATCTACTTGAGTACAGTAACGAAGTATTTGTACTTCGTTACTTCCCATCCCTGGATTCCTGGCAGTGTCTTTCATGTAAAAGACTTTTAATCTTATGCCTCAAAAAAACTTGCTCCACTCACGTAGATACTTAGAACACTCTGAAGTCAGGGTGCTGGATCCTAAAAGTGAACAAGATGGAGACGGGGGTGGAATCCTTCTCCAAAGAAAGACATACTGGATACATTTCCTGAACACCCTCATTCCAAACGGATTGAATGAGATTTCATTTGCTTGTTTTTTTATGAATTGTTTTCCTTGTCTTTTCATGTCAAACAGTTTGCATTTAATGTATATGTATTCATTTTTTCCAAGTTTTTCCATTTTAATAGTTTTTTCATTTCAATAGTTTTTTATTTTCTTCATTCTGTGTCTGGATTATTCAGAAAGTTTCAGTCTTTATAGATTTAATTTCATTTTTACAGGTTGGGGCCAGATGTAGCGCCTCGGATGTATCTCTACAGACACAAAGGATAGTTGAGAACTGTAGAAATAGCAAGGATGTTTAATGTTTAATATCTGCACTGCTTTAGTATCTGATAGGAAGTAGTCTACATACACGTTAACTTCCAGGATTGCTCAGGTGCCGCTGGAAATTCCGCCAAATGGGGGTTTTGTCCTCAGATTGAACAAAACAAACTAAAAACTCAAAATCAAACAGCCACTGAGGCACCAAATGAGTGAATCTTAAGCAGAGATAAAAACATTCATTGTCCAGGCAGAGATGGCATTTTGTGAGCTTTATTTATCCAGTTCTCGGCAAACAAAGGAACTATGGCGTCTCTAGGCTCTGGTAAAAAACCATTAGCCCTCCCTGGTGTCTACCTCCTACATACCCGATCACCCCTATATGTAGACTTCACCTGCTGGCTAGGGCTGCTTGGTACTTTCAAAACAAAAGCACAGATACTTAAAATAACCAAAATAAAAATACTAATGATATAAACAATTTGATGTAGCTATATGATTCAAGCAAAACATAAACTAATTTTAATATTTAACAATTAAATATAACAAAACAATAAATAGCTCCAACAGTTACCGTGGGCTTTGTTTAAGTTTACTTTATTTTTTTATTTTTCTGGTTGGTGTCTTTGGCCTGATAATGCCGTTTTAGTTTGGTTTTAGTTTTTCTTGAAGAATTTAGTTTTATTCAGTTTCAGATACCAAAATTATTGATCACTGTTTTTTTATGTTTTGGTTTGTGTTTACTAACCCTGATCTGGATTGGTTCTGGCTCCCTTCATTTGGATTGATGTGCTAGTTGTGGATGATTCACTCCACCTATGCATTATGGGCTGTATAATTAAACCAACCTGTGTGTGGAGTATTGTTTGTAATTGCCTGAGCACATGGTATGGCCGCTGCCTGAAACATCCATTGTGTGGCAATAAATTCTATCAAATTGGAGTGCTGTCCAAGTAGCTTTATTTATGATTACTATTTATATTCCCCCAGGCAGCCTGACTGACACAAAACACCTAATGTTGGTACAACCGTAAACCTTAATTACTCACAACTTACTTTTTATCTGACTTAACATCCTTTTTTCTACCATCCTGCCATCCAGTCTCTCCATCCATCCTTCAGATCGTCCATCCTTCTCACCATGTCCTCCAAAACCACCCAGTCCTTCCATGAAGGGGCCTACATGTCCCTGATGAGAGGCTTGAGAGAGCTGGACCTCCATGGCCCATGTGTTCCCAGTGAACTGGTGCTAATGGACCATGCCTTTCCTTTAGCAATGAACAGCCAAGGCCAGGTCCTGATGGCAGCCTCTCTGTACGGCCGTGGAAGGATCGTGGCTCTGGGTCATGAGGGCTACCTGACCGCGTTTCCTGCTCTGGTAGAGAACGCTCTGACTTGGCTGAGAGGAGATGGATCTGACAACCTGTCTGTGGGGGTCCAAAATAACATCAAGGCAGTTGCTGATAACATCAGCAAATCATGCTTCCAAGCCAACGTTGTGGGGGCCTTCAGTGCTAATCTCGGGGTGGGTGTGTATGTGACAGATGCCTACAGCGTCGGTGCTGACGTGAAGGACCTGGTGGCATTTCTGAAAGCTGGAGGAGGAGTGCTGATAGCGGGGCAGGCGTGGAACTGGGCTGCAAATCACCCTAAGGAGAACACGCTGCTACAGTTTAAGGGGAATAAGGTTTCTGGTGTGGCAGGGATCTACTTCTCTAAACGTTATGGGAAGGTAGAGTGCCTGCCTGTCTACCCTCAGATCCCCTCTTCATGGATGGCTTTATGGTAAGTGTATTCTCCTCTTCCATTTTATATTCGTATATTGCATTGCCAGACCTATCTCCACAGCGCTGGGTTAGCAATGGAGTATGGTCTGGCTACACCGCATATCTATTCTGGAATAGGGGGAAAAATGCTCTGGCTTGTTTGTATTTCTTTAAACCAATCACAACTGTCCTGTGCGTCACTAAGCTCCGACAGTGGAGATTGCGTGAGTGGAGGGACATCCAGCATGTCTCTCATGCTCCAGATGTCAGGCTTTATCCCAGCAGTGTACATCAGTTGAGCCAGACATACTTGTGACTGATCTTTTAAACTAACAACTGCTACATATACAGTATATGACCATCCTCCTCTTTAGACTATGCTTAATACCAAAACTTACAATTGTATCACTAAAGCAATTTACTTCCACATTCAATTGCCATTTAATACATTCCAGGGTTTCGTATGGTGAGCAGATTGCAATATGCCAACCCATAATCCACTGCGGAATCATAATACAACACATTTTATTAATTATAGACCTAGCTTTACTTCCTAAGATTCTAAAGATTATTTCAATGAAAGACTGCTTAAATTAAAACATGCACAAAATCTAAATCTCACTGAAATGTTTTATGTGATAAGGCTATTTTATTGAAAAAACAAACCAGCCAATTATAACAGGGCCTAATAAAATAAATGGACCGTGATGTTTTAAAGCGTGGCTAATATTGAAATGGGTTTATCGCTGCATCCCTCTCGAGTTGTTGTGAGAGGGGAGCTACAGTACAGTTAAAGCTGAAAACAGATATTGGCTTATGTGAGGCAAAATTATCAGCATGCAACCATTTTACTTCCCATTCCACCATCCCAGAGGATTTAACACAGCATATTCAAACCTTATGAAAAATCCCTTGACATTGAACTTGACACCAAGTTTTAAGGCTTGCTTTTGACATGCATATTTATGAATAAATAGTTTTATTTCGAACAATATACAAAAAGAAAAGGGTAGGACCCGAAAAGCATTTAGCTTCTTCCTACTCCCTTTCAGACAAGAAAAATTTACGTTAGAGTATTTATTTATTTTGCTTACCGTATTCTTGCTTTTTCTTTAGGGAAGTTTTACGTTTTTTTTGTTTATTTTTTTATATGTTGTTTGAAATAAATCTATTCATTTATTCATTAAAAAGTTACAAGTACTGATACAGGGCATTAGGATGGACATTCATAAAGTTTGAAGATTATTTCCCTGCTCCACCTATCTCATATCTCTCTGTGTGTGTGTGTGTGTCTCTCTCTCCTCTTTCCCTTGATACAGTGTTGGTCAGGAGTTTGAGGAGGACCTGAAGTTCTTACTCCAGGGGGTTTCAGAGTTTGACCTCCGTGATACATCTTCTTCTGAGCTTCTGGTCCACGGCCCACTAGCCTTCCCCATTGGTACCACTGAGGATGGAGGGGCGTTCCTGGGAGGATCCTACTATGGGCAGGGACGAGTCATCGTGATTACACATGAACGACTTCTGTATAAGGTTCAGTCTAAACGAATTAATGTTTCGAATAGCTTACATTTCAAGAAGTCCTCCAAAGCATTCAACTATAGGTTGATTATTCCTACCCTCTAATACGACCCATAGGAGGGTTTTATGAATTAGCACCACCAGCGGTACCAGGGAATGTGACAGGAGGGTTTTCCGTCCTTTTATCTAAACTTAACGGTCGTGGTCGATGCACAAAAGTAGTACTAGAAGATAATCATCACAGCTGTGGAATAGATTGGGGGGGTTCTTGTACCACACCAGTTTAAATTATATTCAGGCTTAAAGTTCTGCATAATTAAGGGTGTTCTGCTTTGAGTGACAGCTGCCGTCACAGGAGGCGAGCAAAGACTGTAGGCTTCATTTGATCCGCCTTAGCTCCGTCCACGATCCACCACTTTGACCATTTTTGGATTAGCTGACGTCAGGCTCTGCCAAGATGGCGACGGCCGGAGCCACCAGGAGCCACCACTTTCATTCACTTCATTTTGGCTCTTTATAAACCTTTTGGTGACATCACAGAGACTACATCCATATTTTATACAGTCAATAGTAATTACGCACATGACGGAGATAGATAGATAGATAGATAGATAGATAGATAGATAGATAGATAGATAGATAGATAGATAGATAGATAGATAGATAGATAGATAGATAGATAGATAGATATTACTAATGGGGGGTGCAATGGCCCCTTTCCTACTTCCTAACTCCCTACTTCCAGTGCCATTGCTCAGACCACACCCATTTTCGACCTCAGCCTTCATTTTGAACTACACAGCTGCAAAGTTTCGTAATATTGCACGGCTGTAAAGCCATCATGGTGGCAAAATCTGGCCGCAGACATATAAACATCAAAACCGCCTCTGTGGTAGTTCCCGCTACAGTCTCCAGGACCACATTTTGCAATGAAGACATACACGCACATGCACACACAGAGACTCACAAGGTGAAAACAATACCAGCATCGTTGTCGCTGTTGGTAAATTTGGGTTGTAATTACTGATTGTACATGAATGTGCTATTGGGGGGGAGGACAATATCTGAAATATAGTATTTTGTGTAATTTCTTTTGCAAGATCTTAAGTTAATATAACTAGTAGTTGGGCATCTGCACTGAATAATGTTACATATATATCTGGCATTTAACATGATTATCTACTCTCTCTTTTGAAATGACTCTTTTCATTACAGACGCTGGCATCGTTTTGGAAGAATGCCATTGATTGGTTGGACCAAGGCCGGAAGGGGGTTGTTGGTGTTGTACCAGAGCTCAAACTTCCCAGCGAGTCAGGGTTTAAGTATGAGGAGACGGAGTTCAGGAAAGACCTGAGTGTATATGTTTGTACAGTTTACAAGGATGACCATATGGAAGAAATCCAAAACTTTGTTGCAGAGGGAGGAGGTCTGCTGATCGGCGGACACGCATGGTATTGGTCATACACACACATTGGGCAAAACCCAATGACAGATTTCTCAGGTATGATAATGTAGCCCACAATTTTGATTCTATGGTTCCCATTTCAACCCACTGGGGAGTGCATAGACATGATAATATGGGATGTATGCTTGCTGAGCAAAGCCATTTGATGTTTACTGGACTTTATAATATAATACAGCCCCACATAATGATTTCCACAGTGCTACATTTGTAACACGTGTAGTGTCAACGTACAAGATAGTACAGGAAGAAGGGAGGAGAGGGGGTTTAAAATGAGGATGGTGGAGCTGCAGCAATCTTGCATCTGTGTGTGTCAATATGTCTAATATCCAACTCAATCAAAATGGATCTGAGCATACTCAGTATTCAACTTGATCACATGGAATTTCCTAATTACTGTGGGAGCAAATATTTGTAAAACTAATTTGCAATTAATGAGAGTTACTTTTAGGAATTTGATTTACAGATATGAGGTTGCTTAGAAAAGTATTATCTTCTGTCTATCTTTTGCCCAGTTGAAATGTTTTATTGTTGTCTCTGTGTTTCAGGAAACAAGATCCTGAACAAAATGGGTTTAAGCGTGTTGGTGACAATAAATGAACAAGGATCCTACAAGCCTAGCCAGGCCAAGAAAGACACCAACCACTTCCGCCATCTTCTACGTCGCTTTGCTGCTCATGTTACCCAGGGCAAAGAACTTACAGAGAATGACGGGGAACAACTAAATATACTGGCCATGAAGTGTGTCAACTTCTTGAACATGAAGGCTTATGACAGCTACTCCTACACACAGGTGCTGTCCATCCTCACTGATGTGTTGAAGTCTGCCATGCCACAGGTAGGCAGTAGTTGACTTTATAGTCTATTAATGAATCTATGAAGTTTCATTAATTTAGTTCCATTTATGGTTTGCTATTTACAGTAAATCGCACATTTAAAAATAACTGTATAATAAAAATTGTTGGTAAACAATGGTAATATAGTACCAAAGTAATATAATGTGCACAGTTTGCGGACAATACATGTGCTGGTGAGCAGTACCATTGAGTCAGAGGTTAGTTTCCCTGCTACTGAGATTTATATGGCATTCAGGCTTTAAAACTACTAGTGCAGTGGCCATTCGGAGAACTTGCAGCATTCTTGAGAAGAACTCATGCGATGCTGCTACAGTGTCAGCTATTGGTCAAATGGCCCCTCATTTGTCATGGCCATTCAGACATCATATCAACACATGCCCACCAAATGTGATTGCATAGCACATAGAGTTCAATAGATATAACATTTTAATATAATATAAGCCCTGCCCACAGTATTTGAGCAAACTGTGAGGGCCAGCTTTAGCAAAAAAAAGTTTCTTATGTTAACAGGCCATTTTAGGTTGTTGATATTTAACACAAAATAGATTTTTTGTGGTAACAACCTAAGGAGCAATATCTGGAATGATTGACTAACAATACAAACATACTGTACTTTTTACATTCCAAAACGTTTTTTGAAATTTGGTTATGTACCACAAACACATTTAGTTGTCATCACTAAGGCAGGCATTCATTTATATTGTCGCCCTCACTGCGTCACCACTGGAAAACAATCCAACCAAGGCTGTGTTACAGAGATCTGTTTTATACCTATACATAGTCCCTTTATTTCAAGGTGAGTGAGAAGAACCCTGTCAAGAGTCCAAAAGGCCGCCTACTCCTCAGTTTAGCGGCAGCGGTATATAACACTTCCCCAGATCCTGATGCCCTCCTGCCCTTCCTCATCATGTCAGTTGTTGAAAACCAAAGGATCAGGATTAATACTAACACAGCAGGTAAGACCACATTGTTGTGAACAAATGTGTAAAATGATTATGAGATAAACTTGCAGACCTGTAACTTGTCTGTATATAATTGAATATGTCACAGTAGTGTGTGGTACTACAGTGCATTAATATGAATAATGTAAAATGTCTCTTGTGCCATACATGCAACTCTGAGTATAATGTTTGTTTGTTTCTTTGTATGTGTGTCAGGAGAGATTGAGTGGATCAGTACAGGTCTGTACCTTCCTCCTGGTATGAAGACCGAGATAATCATACCAGCAAACATCGTCAACAAGAGCTGGACGGTACAGTACACAAAATCAAATAATTACTGAGCTCATTATGTTTTTGTCCATGTTCTGGTAATTCAGAAGTCAAATTTAGTCTAAATCCTTGACATTCCACTTCCTGGATTGCTCTGGTGCCGCAGGAAATTAAGCCGCATGCATGTATGTCCGTTTCCTTCCGTTTTCTTTTGTTTTGAAATTTTAAACTCTGGTGGATTTATGAGGACTATGGTTATATATCAGTGTTATATCTATATCAGGCATGTCATGAAATTAAAATATCATAATTGCAATCAATCCTTTCAAATGGCATGGCCATTTCATTTGTTGTTTAAAGCCCCATTGTGTAAGAATTTCTCCCATCTAGTGGTGAAATTGTATATGACAACCAACTGAATTTCACTTTGTAGACCCCCCCATTCCGAATGCGTTATAACTCCTATGGTGGCCGAACCCGAAATTAGCGACAACTTCGTCCATGAGTGTCCCTTCCAGTGTAATAATAGTTTGACGTTATTTTGGTACCATTTCATTGCTAACATCAGCTATCAGGTTCCCAAACATATGCAAGCTAATGTTAGTAAAGTATCAGTGCTATCGTTATTCTGTATATTGTACAAGATTAATAATGTAAGGCGATGTTTACAGCGTAGGAGAGAAGCAACAGAGGTTTGTGTTTTTAATATATTTCTCTGAGCAGCATGAACAATGTCAATGAAACCAAAATGATCTCTTAGTTTCTCCATTGTTTCCACGCAGCTGTTCTAGTAGCTAGTCTGTGTTACAACTCCATGACGTGAGTTGTCTGCCAGGAAAATCACGGCACATATGATTACGTTTATGTTACAAGGTAGACAATCCTTTTTCATTATTGACGCAAGGAAAAGTATCCTAGATGTCATTATAGTGTTATGCCCAACCATGCTATAGTTAGCCAAGCAAGTAGCAACTATAAAACTTCTAATTTACACAAATAGGCAGAATTACTTGTTGAGAAGAAAGCAGGCAACTTCGGTGTCCCTTTTAAAATCCTTGCTCCTCATCAGCTCTTTCCATCTTGGAAAAGCCACACCAATATTAACTTTGGTCGCATTGTCGTTTTAATTTCCTCGGCGACTCAGTTACATGTCCTCGATAATAGACGCAACAGGCTTTCAAATCTGCCGGCGGTGAGTCACAAGTAATCTTCTCCCCCCTCCCTCCCTGGTATACGTCACAGTCAGTGCCACTGAGTGAAAAGCGCGAAATGCGGAGCAGTATAGCCTGTATGTCCCTTATGGGCTAACGTATTTCAAGATGGTGCATGGCTATCGAGCGTCTACCCCAGTTCATGTAAGCGCAAATGTAAAATTTCAAGCCAATAGGAATACTTGGAATTGATGGTGGTGGTCAAATATTCATAAAAAAGGACAAGTTTGTGAAGGGCAATACAGATTTTGATAATGAACAACTACAAATGTTACACACTGAGGCTTTAAAGTGCTCATATTATGCTATTTGGCTTTTTCCCTTTCCTTTATTGTGTTATATCTTTTTGTGCACGTTATAGATTGACAAAGTGAAAAAGCCCAAAGTCCACCCCAAAGGCACTTATCATCTCCAACAGAAAACACTGTTCACAAACTGCTCCAAACAGCTCTGTTGTAGTCCAGCCTTTACTTCTGTGACGAACGTGCGTCACTATAACACACGTTATAATGCTCGCCTAGCTGCCACGACCTCATACTCTGCAACTGACTAGCTAGCAGTGCTTACCTAAGTACTGTGCATGTGTGACACCCAACAAAGATGGAACAGAAGTGAGATGCCTCACTTGGTAGCTAAACGTTAAGGTATAAAATGCCACATACTGTCCTATCATGAAGCCATTTATTTATGCTATTCTGGCCCGTTTTGTGTCAATTGACTTATATGCATCTACTGATAAATGCAACTACAGTCCAGTAGACTTTTCATACAGGTTTTCAAGGCAGTGACACATCCCCTTTCTTCCTCAGATCCAGATAGGTTGTCAAACAGACATACTGAAGGCTGACATGTTGAAGAGAGCACCAAGTGTTTGTGAGCGATTTCCTGTGACCACAGAGAAGATGCAGGTGTCGAACCTATGGGGGGGACTCATCTATCTTCTGGCCCCACCCAACACAAAGGTGGAGGGGGCAGAGGTCATAGTGCAGATGGCAGTGCTTGCTCCTTATTACAAGTCTGGTGAGTATGTGTCACTGTCTGCTCCACAAAAAACTGTATAGAGAATCCAATGCACATCATGCAGCAGTTCTGAAACGGTTTGCTGCCTAGGAACCAACTTTCTGGTCTAGTTTGTATGTTATTTTTCAATAGATTCACAACACTTTGTATTCATGAAACCCATTTAGTGCTGTAGAAGTGTTGACTGTTTTCTTTGAAACATGCTTGTTTTTGGCATGAGGACTTCATGCTGTATACTCTGCCTACAATTGGACTTTTGATGAATAATAACAATAATTCTAAGCTCTGTTTTGATTTCACTCCAACACCCAACCTTTGTCCATTTTAGGTGTGACAACAGCTGCTGATTGGTCGATGCTGCGCACAGCTCCCTCACCCTGGGCAGAGTTGGAGTTTGACAACGTCATCCTTACTGTACCATCAGATGTTGTTCGAGACCTGGAGCGCATTGATGAGGTGGCAGCGCTTTGGAATGACATCATGAAGGGCGTCGCAGATTTGGCTGCCATACCACACAAATTTGCCCGCAAAGAACGCTTTGTAGCAGATGTGCAGATTTCTGCTGGTAAGTGTGTTTTGCTGTCACATTCTCACATGTTCAATCTAATGATTTCTCCACCTCATGTGCTATAAAAGAAGAATGGTGTGTCTGTTATTTAAACCCTTAAACCTGTTTATAAATGATTAAATTGAAAGAAAAAAGGTTTGATAGATGTTCAGTCTTAGTCCCAGATCCAGATGTGCTTGCTGTACAATTCCAAGATCTACAGTGGGTGAACAAGTTTATTGCTAGTGTCACTCCAGAGGATGTGTTTGGGAGATATTGCTTGTAAAGCGCATTGGCATAGCTTTAGAACTGTAAAAATACATTCCTGTAACACTATTTGTTTTACTAAATTACCATCCAGGTTGGATGCATTCAGGCTATCCAGTCATGATCCACACAGAATCAGCAAATGAGCTGGTCAGACCAGGTGATGCCAGAACCAAAGGCCTGTGGGGAGAAACTCATGAACTAGGACACAACCAACAAAAAACCTGCTGGGAGTTCCGACCAAACACCACAGAGTGTACATGTAACCTGTGGTCAGTGTATGTTCATGAAGAGGTGCTGGGGCTCAACAGGGAAAAGGTGAAGTAAATGAGTTTTATTTTAGATAAATGACCAAGGCCCAGAAAAGCAGGTCTGTAAGTGTATGTATTGCGATACATTAACAACAGAGTATCTTTTTTTCTGTGATCACATTGTTCAGTCCTGTTATTTCCCTTTGGTTAACATTATAATATAATGAGTGTAACATCTTCAATGCAGGCTCATCCATCTATGACCTTAACAGAGAGGAAGAGACGTGTAGACGAGTATGTTAAGGGGGGCAAGAAACTCAGCGACTGGACAGTGTGGGTGGCCCTGGAGACATACATGCAGGTGAAAGAGAATTACTGCATTTTAAATCCTAGAGGAAATATGCTTGGGTCACACTGGCATCAACATTTATCTAAAATTGGAACTGTAAATGCATTACCTGCCCTTCATCAAGCTAAACTGACCTTTGTCCGTTTTTTATTTTTTTTTTTCTCTACTTGGTCAGCTTCAGCTGCACTTTGTCAGCCTAGGATCACCTGTAGAGTTGGACGGCTGAAGTTAGTAAAGTATGCTAACATTTAGCATGTTTTCATGTTACATTACCTTACATGTCATTTAGCTGACGCTTTTATCCAAACGACTTACAATTAAGTGCTTTCAGCTGTGAAGGTACAAACTCCAGACAACAAGTAGTAAGTGCAAGTACATTAGCTTTAAATATGTAGCCTAAGCTACAAAGAGACATATGAAGGCGTGTAGGCGTGTCAACCAAGACAGTCCCTCCACACTAGGGGCTATATCTAACTTGCTGCTTAAAAATGTGAAAGTGCCTGGGAGCGTGCCAGCGAATGCCTGGTGGCCAGGCCTACACCATGGGGCCTGGTCAGCCTCAGCCTATTGGACTTTTGTGCTAGTGATGGAGTGTGCATAATGAACACCATGTTCAGCCATGAGGTGGTTCGTAATTGTAAACCAGTAGGAAGGCTGACCTTGGAACATCTCGCTAAGACCGCTTTACAAGAGGTCTTCAACTCCCATCTTCGGAATCATTTTTCATCCTTTATTCTGGGGGAAGTAGAGGTCTTTTGCATTGGAGAAGTAAAAATTTTGATATGGTGCAGCTCATTGAAAAGTCATGATTTTAGTTATAATTCATTGTGTGTCTTTACAAATTCCAACGCTATCCATCCAGTAACTGTTGATGAGATATTCTGGACTAAGGTTATGGACGTACGGACTGAGCAACATTAGAATCTGGACAGCCCCATTATCATGTGTCTAAAGTAGCCTCTTTAAGACGTTTCTAGTTTATTGCAGGTGTCAGCGTGTTCGTTTGTTGAGAAGAAGGTAAAAAAGTCACTCCAACTTCAGATAAAAAAGTCTACAACTTCTCTCCTGTTCAAGATTTATTTCCAAGCAATAAGGCAGAAAAAGGGTACAGGATACATAGCTGTGGGCCACAGTTTACTTCGCTCTTAAAGCTCTGCAAACTGTGCCCCGAGTCCTTTGACTTAACAGTTACTACTCGGGCGCGTTCTTCTCTCATTGGTTCCGGCAGGTGTCAGGTCTGTTTTGTGCGTCCAATGGCTTTTCCAGACATCTCCTGAGGGGAGGGATTCTCCTTGAAACATGATATGCCTAGTTTTTAAATATTGTATTAAATATGTCAAAACTGGTTAAAAGTTCAAACTAAAAGCAAATATATTATGTATGTTGCTGTAATATTTAATAATATTTGAGAGTCACATTTCCTTGGTTATACAAGACCTAGTCTACATGAGAAAGAGGGAGGGCCATGTAGCCCTGCATGAGGGATACAGAAGCAGCTATGATCGTCTTTTAAAATAACAGAGTAATATAATGAATCCCTATAATATGAGATATTATAATATCATATAGAAAACTGAGTAAATATTGTATTGTATAAAAGTGAATACATATGACGTGATGAGAATATAAAAAAACATGCAGTAATGGATAACATACAGTGTGAAAGAAATATCACACATGACAGATACAAACTTTATACATGATTTTTATATATATATTATGGTATAAAAAGTCATTATTAACTATAATAATTAATAATTAATGATATTAATGATTGCATTTAGTGGCCTTGGTGTGACTTGTTTTGTTGAACTTAGGCCAATGTTAACTTTGATTATTTCTTCACACAGGTCACATGTTAACTCTCTCATGAACTTTCATTCCTCGATCAACCCACTGTCTATTCATAATTCCCCTCGACCTCTGTTTACTTCTATGTAGCTCCAAGGAAAGTTTGGCTGGGATGCCTTTAAAAAGGTGTTTGCTGCCTACCACAAGATTACCGACTATCCCAGTGACAACGACGGAAAGATGAACCTGTATGCTGAGACTTTCTCCCAGGCTGTGGGGATGAACCTGGCAGGATTCTTTAAGGCCTGGAGCTGGCCCATAGATAGAGCCACTGAGGAGAAACTCTCCAACCTGCCTCCCTGGACTGACCACCCGATGGTCTAGTATGACTGAACTTCAGACTGCAGCTGATTAAAAGTGCAGATAGATGGGTACCAGTCTATAATAGTTATTAGTTCCAATTGAAAGCTAAATCTCAGGTCTTTTTTCGGGGTCATATTTACTCTAATACTTTTAAAGACATTTGGATGTTTCTTTTGTGGAAAAGTCAGCTGTGTCTTTCATATGTAGGTCATGTGGTCTTAGGTTGTTAAAGGTTACACTATTACTTCTACATTAATTCCTGTAATTGCTTCTCGGATGGTGTTTATACTGTAACCGTCAAGGGGTGGTTTATCTTTTTGACAGAACAAGAAAAATAATGTAATTCATTCATTAATACAATACAGTACAGTACCTGACAGTTGATTCAGTGTTTGCATTAGGCAGATACTTTTAATTGTTTCCATTTTTGTATGTTGATAATTGTCTTTACTTTCAATGAAAAAGACACAACCGTCACTGTCATTTATTTTCATTCATCAAGTTGTAGTTGAATAATAATAACAATAAGGGATGCATTAAACCTGTTGAATTGTATCACATAGTACACCATGTATGCAACAGTGTATTTATAATGAAGCATTTGGAGCAGCTTTGTTTATTTGATGATTTTTATGTACTCGCATGATTCTTGCAATTTTTGGGTGGGATCTTCACGGCTGAATGCACTTATTGTAAGTTGCTTTGGATAAGTGTTAAGCTAAATGAATGTAATCTAATGTAATGAAACTCAATTAGTTTTTACTGTACTACTTGAATCATTAATTAAACTAGCTTTTAATGGTTATACAAAATGTAATGTAATGACATTAAAGGGGGACTGGCATCAACAATTATTGTTTCATCGTACCTTTGTCATCCTTTATGCCCTGCAGTTGTTGTAAAACAGCTCCCCTACTGTCTCTTTGGAGAACTGCTGGAGGAATTCTCCTAGTTCATCCAGAGAGAGCTTTTCCACCCAGTTGTCCTCTGTGTTCCTCGCTGTGGCAGCACCACTCTGAATGGGTCTGCCATTGTTGTCCACACAGCAGTAGGCATTCCACAGGTAGTCTGGGATGTTGACACGCTTCACATTGTTTTTCACAATCCAGTTGTCTGCAGAGGGAATGGCCCCAACCAGCACATAGGCCTTAGAGCACTTGTCCCGGAAAAAGTCTGTGAGCTGGGACTCGTGGATCCTCCAGGCGTTCTGGTTCAGCTTGGGGTTCTGAGGAACCACGTTTGTCAGGGTGAAAGTGGCATTGCGGCTGGGGACTGTAAGAGGAATGTAGAATTACAGGATGTTTTGCAAGAAATAAAGTTACAGTTTGTGGGACAAAAAAAAGTTGTGTAAAGGTGGCTTGATAGGATGCAGAGAGAGAGAGAGAGAGAGAAAAAAAAATACCAAATAGATGTGTAGAGTAGTAGATGCATCATTGTCATTCTACCAGGTTTGAAAAAAGTTTCCTCATGATAATTTTTTTTCTTAGAATTGAGATTATTAAATATTTAGTTGCTGCAGATTAAGGAATAATTTCATTAATTTCATGATCACAAGTAAATAAAGCATGGAACATTTGTATGAGCAATTCCCCTTTGTCTATGTTAAACATGAATGAATATTAATATAAAACAGACTTGGCAATTAGTAATTACTGTAAGTATCTGCAAAGGTCCTATTTAATATTAACTGATCTTTATGATTTAGGACTGACATTTGATTGTGTTAAGATATAGAAGGCTGTTATTCTACATCTGTCAGTATTATATGATCCTCTTACATCACAGCAAAATAATCTTAAATGCCAAAAAATGCATATCTGTTAAACATGAGTAAAACAATATTAACTATTGTATGTGCACGTTATCTTCCATTATCAAGTAAGTGAACTTCTAGTGTGAGAGGCCGTTTTGCCATTGGGATCATCACAAAAGAAGTGTATCATTGACTGGGTGTGGATAATAATTTGGTGGATATGTTGTTTGGTTATCATTTATTTGTTATATTTATATCAGTTGATGAACAACAAACTATTTTAAATGATAAATGTGAATTAGTGGGAATGTCACTGGACACAGAGAATCCCTTCGTTCATTAAAGATCGCTAAAGCATTGATTTAAAGCAATAATCCTTCTTGTATCCAGTAGTGGAATGTAATGAAGTACATGTACTCAAGTACTTTACTTCAGTTTTGAGGCACTTGTACTTTACTTGAGTATTTCAATTTTAGGCTACTTCATACTTTTACTCCAATGCATTTGTTTGATAACTTAAGTTACAATTTACAGATTTAAATTATCAATACAATATATAAATCAATTTATAGATTATGATGTATTATTATTATTATTATTATAGCTTACTGTACACAGCAGTATATTATGTGATATAAACTAGCCCCACCTTTACAAGCTGCAACAATAAAATTATTCTTACACATTTGCTTACAAATTAATGCATCAATAATTATAACCCATAATATAATAAACATTATTCTGAAATGGGTCATTCTGCGATAATAAGTCCTTTTACTTTTGGTACTTTAAGTATATTTTGATGCTAATACTTTTTTACTTTTATTTAAGTAAGATTTTAGTATTCTAACTTTTACTCAAGTAAAATATCTGAATACTTCTTCCACCACTGCTTGTATCAGAGGTCTCCAATCAACACAGTCTCACTCCCAACTCGTCAAATGTCTGACGCATGGCCAAGGACCCGTGGCGTTAAGTTTCAACGCCAGGGAGGTACCCCTTGCGTTATTTTCCGACAAGGGGGTCCGTCAGATAGACAGTCATGTTAATCCCTCACCGTCAGATATTGACGAAAGAAAAAACACGCCCCCTTAACTCGAAATCTGTGACAGTTTTAATGTTGGTATTTTTAGCCCAATAACCGCTGTTTTAATCAACATTATTCACGAGATCTTATCATGGTTTATATGCATTTCTTTTAATGTTATTATTTCGGTCTATTTCGGCCAGGGAAGCTGGGTTTCTTTGTTGTTTATTGATATTTTTTAAACTATAACGCTACATCTATCAACATTTATTTAGATGTTATTATGATATTCATTTCTTTATTTTAATAATATTATTTCGGTCTTATTACCGGTGAAATATTACAGTAGCCTACGCTGTAATAGGCTACAGCATTACGATATGATCCGAGCTAGACCCTATGGCTAGACCCAGCTAGACGCATTCAAAGCCCATAGCCCACAATGCAATGCGGGCATTCATTCACAAAATTGGACAGCGATCAGCTGGTCTTTAACGCCAGTATCGCTTCAGTGTTCATATATATAATCAGTGGTTTTATCACCAACCACATCACATAGCTCAGTTTTGTTCCAGTAAGTTATGCACCGTAATAACGTTTTAAAAAATCAGTTGAAGACTCAGGAAGTGACGTGGTACGTGCCGCTCGGCAGATAAGAAGATACAAAAATACATAATATTCGTAATATTGATGTTTTTGTCTAACATTGTATTTGAGGATTTAAACAATGAAGATAATAATAATAATAAAATACAGTTTCATGTATTTGTCTCATGTATTGTCTGCTCGGTCGGCCGGCGGGCGGCGGCAATCTGAAATGGAATGAAGCCCATTCACGGCAGACGGCAGAAACCACAGGAATCGAACACAGGCAGCTCCCGTCTCTTATGGGAGTTGTAGTTTTAAAGTATATTGGTATATTTCTCATAATTAGAAGTTAAAAGTGTATCATTTTGGATGCCCCCTGGGGTTTTTTGGGATGGGGAACACACTGGTGTAATCAGATTTTAAAAATTGAATCGTTAAATAGGTGAAAATAGCTTATTACCATATTTGACAGTGCTTACAGTGGTTACACATTGGTGACCATATCTACATGACACCTGAGGTCCAGAGCTTTCTATAACAGCTGGTCCCATGTTTGTAGCACCTTCTGTTGCTAAATGACAAGCCTTCAAACATGGACTAGGTTCAAGGTTCAGAGGTCAATATGTCTGAGGAGGAGTAATGGATCCTCTTCAGACTGACATGTTACTGGAGGTTGAGACCTTTCCAACAATATGTTTGATATAGACCTACGACAACATTTTAATTTTCACATATCATGGAGGTGATACTTTATTATCCCCGGAGTGATATCTGCCTTGAGTTCAAATGCTTCACACATAACACTTGACATATTGTTTTATCATACAGCTGACATATACTTACAATAAAAAACATAAACAAAGTGATACGTAGTCAGACTGAAGCACATCACACAGCAACAATCTATTGATCATCTTGCACAAACAGTGCAGAGTAACACACAACCATTAGCATCATATCATGAAGCTATTGCACAACCAGCCTCAAGCAACATTATTTAAAGTTGTAATTGAGGTAGGTCCGAATAGGCCTATAGTTTAGAAATGTTAAGTTTACATTGGGGTAACCATATCTTCTGCTAGAGTATAAGAACTCATACTTGGCATTGAGAATAAAGATAGATCAGGTCATATTCTCTGTGCTTGCCTGGAGAGACTGGTTTCTATTCCTCTCCACAACCTTCATGACAGTCATATATAACATAAACCCTCTGATTCACCGTGAATGTCTGTTCTAAATGACGAAAACACACTTTGAACACATGCCTTCCAGCCAGGTGTTGTCCATATGAACACCAAGGTGTCTATAGCAGAGCCCATTGATTGGTTCATCATGTATGACCTCTGATACCCTCTGACCCATGTCACCACCAACTCCTCAGCTTGTCAAATGGTTGAATAAGATGTGTGAATTTTGTCTGTGTGCAGTATAGGCTGAGGCATAAGTGTGCCAAAAGTGCCAAAACACATGTTATATATGTACACATACCCATACAAAGCTATATACATATTACTCTGTAAACAAAAACCTCTGCAACAATCTGCTTATTCTTTTACTTTCCTGAAAATGCCTCCTAAAACGGTAAAAGGTAGTCTCTCAGTAAAGGCTACAAAGGTTAGGATGGCTACAAGCTGTAACCATGGTGATTGATATGAGGATCATCTTCTGAATATAATAATTAATATGTTAGGCCTACCATAAATTGATATTTCAAAAAAGTAATTTATTTTAAACAACTAATGCAGTGTGATATTAAATCAAACTAAGTCCCACACATAACTATGCTCATGTTTTTTTACCTTTAGTATTTGATATTGATAGTCATCAACCGCAACATTACAAAATTGGGTTTTAAAATAACTATGCATGGAAAATAAAATAAAAAATCATTCTCTTTGTATATACACAACAGTACAAGTCAAAACAAATGCAAATTATTCATTCTATTATTCTAAACACTCAACTGTAGGTTTTTTATATAGTATATATGTATAAGGCAAATCAAAGTGCCTAGCATAAAGCACTATTTTTATTTATTTTAATATTTATTATTGGCATTTTATTGTGTAAATTCTCACCTGCAACATTCATTCACAGACATCACTTCCGCGGATGTTTTTAAACGTTATTACGGTGTGTGTGTGTATAACTGGAACAAAGCTGAGTGACGTGTTGTTACTGGTGACTGATTATATATATATATATATATATATATATATATATATATATATATATATATATATATATATATATATATATATATATATATATATATATATATATATATATATATATATGTACATTGAAGCAATACTGTCGTTAAAGACCAGCTGATCGCTTTTCGATTCTGTGAATGAATGGCCGCATTGCATTGTGGGATATCAGCTTTGAATGAGTCTAGCTCGGATCATATCGTAATGTTCTGTATTACAGCATACTGTAATATTTCACCGGTAAGAAGACCGAAATAATATTGTTAAAATAAAGAAATGAATATCATGATAACATCTAAATAAATGTTGATAGATGTAGCTTTATAGTTTAAAAAATATCAATAAACAACAAAGAAACCCAGCTTCTCTGGTCGAAATAGACCGAAATAATAACATTAAAAGAAATGCATACAAACAATGATAAGATCTCGTGAATAATGTTGATTAAAACAGCGGTTATTAGGCTAAAAATACCAACAATAAAACTGTCACAGATTTCGAGTTAAGGGGGCGTGTTTTTTCTTTCGTCGATATCTGACGGTGAGGGATTAACATGACTGTCTATCTGACGGACCCCCTCGTCGGAAAATAACGCAAGGGGTACCTCCCTGGCGTTGAAACTTAATGCCACGGGTCCTTGGCCATGCGTCAGACATTTGATGAGTTGGAGTGAGACTGCTCCAATATCACCTCTGTTGAACTCAACTGACACCTTCACCTGGTGGCTACTGCCACCTACTGACCTCAATCCCAAAAATCACCCATGTTCAACCTCCGTTACCTGCATGGTGTCCGTTGGGGTTGAGGTGACCACGGTCGAAGCCAGAGTGTGTGTAGTCCTCATTCAGAGCCTGTTTCTCTCCTTGGTAGACCCCAGGGTAGTCTTTCTCCAGCCAGTACCCATCCTTCATCTCTGTTTGCCAAGACATTCTTACCAGCTGTAAGACAAAAACTCTCAGATTTAAACATACAGCGATTGTCACTGGGCCTCATATAGCCGGAGTACTCAACTGGCTTTGCCTGGAGTCCATTTTTGCAAAAGCTGGGGGCAAATTAATAGGTAAACCAAATGAATAACCAAATACAATTATTCAACATTAAAAAGGCCCATAACTCATCTTTCTTTGAAGTCCTTTATTTTCAAATTAACTGACTTATAAACAAAATTCACTTAGCAAAATGATTGACACTAGTCCTACCAGTATATTATTTTATTTGTATATAATAAAAATAATCTCTATAGTGATGCTTTTTATGCACTTTGGCACCTTATTTAAATTCTAAGTATTCCCATTGTGTCAATTTATTTTCATTGTGAATAAGAACATTTTTGGCAGGTCACCTGGCACCATGGACTGTAAGTTGAGTACTGGAATATATCACTGCATTATGCACAGGGTTTATTCTTTACAACCCAAACTCTACCAAACGTAACAGAAACAGCACAGTCAGTAGATTATACTGTCCTCTCCATACTTGATAGTTATACATTCTGGTGATTTTGACCACATCAATACTGTAGATTCCCATATACAGTACACACCAGTACACCAACCTGAGGCTCTACAAACCACCTTTTCTCCCTGCCACCCCCATTGCTGGGCTGGAAATGATAGGCAGAATAGACAGCAATACGATGGTTGGTGTCATACAGTGTGGCAAAGTGGTACCTGTGGTGCAAAGATTAAGTATAGTGATTTAGAGATTAGAAGTGTTGCAATGAAACATTAAGACGTAAATAACATTTAATGCTGAAAAATAGTAAGATGATAGCAAAAGTCAGATTTTTACTTTTAAGAATCAAATGATAAATTATTACAATAAACTTTATTTACAATGAACTGCAATACAATGCCTTTCTATAAAGTTAAAATTATAGTGCTGTGTAAACAGTATATTGTAGTATATTTAGGTCTAAATTCCACTTTCCCTACCTGTTGTTGAAGCGCTGACAGAGATGGGCAGCACCGGGTGTAGAAGCCCCCCACTCTGGCACCTTCTCTTTATAGAAGTACCTCATACATTCTGGAACATCCTGGGATAAAATAACACAGTCCAAAGTGAGTCAATTACACAACACACAGATTTAATGCTTGTTAAAGGACACAAACCTCAAAACGTTCACCAACATCTGCATGGACAGAGAAGAGAAGTGAGAGAAGAGCGCACAAATGGACCAAGGTTTGCATCCTGGACAAAACGAAAAACAGTTGCATAGAACATAAGATAAACATGTGAATACATTTCACATTTGTTCAACAAGGCAGTGTGTGTATTTTTACTTACACAGCTTAGTCCTGATCAGTTTGTTTGTAGTATCTGTGTTTCTATGTTTGCTGTTTCCACTCACCTGCAGGTGTACCTGTCTGCCGCCACAGTCTGCCCCTGGCCTTTATATAAGAGCTCTCCTCACCTTTCACCTTGTTTGGCCTTTGCTTTTATCTGAACTGAATTTGTTTGCGATGAACCAGAATTTGGTCACCACATAAGGTGTAGATGTGGATGACCAATAGAGAGTGTGGGAAAATGGAACAGTGATATGTACATTGCCAATATTAGCACTGCTAAGTATGATTCCCAGGGGGATTTGTAAAGATGTGAAATAACATACTGTATATGAAGAGGATATTTTATTTCATGTCATTCAACTGTATTTTACTTGAGTATTTCCATGTCCTGTTACTTTATCCATTTTACTCCACTACATGTATTTGATAACTTCAGTTTTTAGAAATTCACATGTATCAAGTTATTAAGATTAGGTCCACCTTTGCCAGCTGCAACATTGAAGTGATGTACATATTAATGCATCAAAAATTGGAATCCAATAATATAGTAAACATTATTCTCAAATGGTCCATTTAATATATTTTGATGCTGATACTATTGTACCTTTAGGAAGTACAATTTCAAATCTAGAACTTTTACTTGTAACCAAGTATAGTCTGTGATATTGCTACTTTAAAGATCTGAATACTTCTTCCACTGGTTTTAAAGCAAAATCCTGTTTTTACATTTATGCATGAGTAATAATAATCTAAGGTAATCATGAGTCATGCATACTCAATGCCATTTTTCTTCATTGAGTATTTCTACTTTTGATCTGAGTACCACCAGTGGTTTTGAGGCTTAAGTCATGTATTGCCTAATATTGTATGAAATCAAGCACATTTCCAGTAAACAACAGTCTATTTTTAGCATCTGTCTAATTCTTTGGAAACAAGATCATTTTACACAGTTAGACAGGAGTCTGAGTTTGTGGTCATGCTGAGATGAGAAATTTAAGTGGAACGTGTTCCAGTGCATAACACTCGTCACTGACTAATAATGTGTTCTAATAACACAAAAACACTGATGTTCATTCCTGTTATTTGATATTAAATTGACCTCCTGGAATATGTACAACATGTGCTTTTGACAGATTCGCTCACAACCTCCAAAAGCCAACTTAGATTAGGTAACACCAAGATATCTGTTAATGTGTTGTATTTCCCACGATCACTGCACAAGCTTTGGCGAACCTCACATGTGGATTCCTCCCAGTTCTCTAAGTTAACACAAAACTGCTCCAAATGTGTGAAGAATATTTAACTTGCTCTTTATGCTTTTGATGTTTTGTTTAAACACTTTGAATTGCCTTGTTGCTAAAATGTGCAACATAAATACACTTGCCTTGCCTTGCTCTGTGTGCACAGAGAGGTCAGGAGGTCAGTTTCAGCTACAGAGCAGCTCATTCTCTTATTTTATTTTATATTTCTATTTTTATTTTATCTTTATTTTTATTTAAATACACATGCGTATATATTTATATTTATACTTATATTGTTTATATTCTTCTTATCCTTCTTATATTAAGAGAATGTGTGACATGCACCAACAACACCAAGACAAATTCCTTGTATGTGTGAGAAACGTACTTGGCAATAAAACCATTCTGATTCTGATTCCTTGAGGTCTAGTTCCTCATATACAAAAACCCTCTCTAGGTTAAAATTCCCAATTTAGAAATCAAGAGCTTCTCCCTCTCAAGGAGAAACTTCTCTAAGTCATCCTTTGCCAGAGATACCATCTCAATTACTAGTAGGAAGAGACTGGGTAAATTATTTTATAAAAGAAATGTACACCACTACTTGTATCTTCTGCTGTTCTGTGTTTGATTTCATTCCACCTTCTGCTACTCCACTACATCTCAGAGGAAACTGTACTTTTCTTATGAAATATGATATGTTCTAAATTACTATCCAACAGTATATACTGTATACATTGAAATGTTGAATAATACCAATAATGTGTTTAACAAAAGTGGAATATTTTAAGGTTTTTAAAAAAAAGAACAGTCATAGTATAGCATGTGGGAAAGTCATAGTATAGGTTTGTCAATAAAAGTAATAGTACTATTATAGCATGTCAAAAAACTGATGAAAAATGAATTGAATAGTATATCGATAAAAGTCATAGTATGTCAAAAAAGGGATAACAAAGTAGTATAGTTTTGTTTGAAGGTTAGATTAGATTGAAGGTTGTGTGTTCAAATCCTATAGGGTGCAATTTGTTCAAGAACTAGAACATGCTATACTATGTCTCTTTATATATGACTTTTTTCATAATACTACTTTTCACATACTATACTATTACTTTTTTCATCACTTTTTTGACATGCCATACTATTACTTTTTTTGATATACTATACTATGACTTTTTATAATTTTTTTACATGCTATACTATTACTTTTTTTGATATACTATACTATGACTTTTTATAATTTTTTTACATGCTATACTATTACTTTTTTTGACAAAAGTTATAAGAAAAAAGTCAAAAAAATAAGTCATAGTATAGTATGTCGAAAAAGTTATAAAAAAGTCAGCAGTATAGCATGTTGAAAAAATCATAGTATAGTATGTTAAAAATAGTCGTAGTATAAAAAAGTATAGCCATAGATATGCCATACTATTACTTTTTTTGACATACTATACTTTGACTTTTTTCACACTTTCTTCGAAATGCTATACTATGATTTTTATTGCTTTTTCGACATGCTATACTATGACCTTTTTATCACTTTTTTTTGACTTAGTATACTATGAGTTTTTTATCACAACATACTATACTATGACTTTTTAGCACTTTTTTCTTCATGACTTTTTTATAAATTTTTTCTACATACTATACTATGACTTTTTAGCACTTTTTTCTTCATGACTTTTTTATAATTTTTTTCTACATACTATACTATGACTTTTTTTAGCACTTTTTTCAATATACTATCCTATGACCTTTTCAACATGCTATACTATGACTTTTTTAGCACTTTTTTCAACATACTATACTATGACTATTTTCTTAATACTACACTATGACTTTTTTATTACTTATTTCGACATGCTATTCTATGACTTTTTATTACTTTTTTACATACTATAGTATGAGTTCTTTATCACTTTTTTTGATATGCCATACTATGACTTTTTTTTATCACTTTTTGTGACATATACTATGACTTTTTTAGCACTTTTTTCTTCATGACTTTTTAGCACTTTTTTCAACATACTACACTATGACTTTTTATGATTTTTTCAACATACTATACTATGACTATTTTATCACTTTTTGACATCTTATACTGTCCAGTTTCGCTTTGGCAATTTAGCTTTTTAGCATTCACGAGCATTTTCTGCGGGAAATGCTTTTTCTAGTTGCCACTTAAAATTGAAGCTAGTTTGTGGATGCTGTGCTATCAAACAGGTAAAATGTCAATCCTTAAACCTTTTTTAGATTAAAAGTGTCCCACTAAAGGTTGAATAATATTGAACCAGGGTAAAGTCACAGAGGTTGATTGATGCCAGAGAAAACACACACAACATTAAGGATAAGTGTGTGGCTTTATTTAATCAGCTTGCATTTTACCATTACTCTGTTGGTGTTAATTATTCACATTTACCAGTCAGTGTAAATCTCACAGTACATGATGGCAAGACAGTAAAGAGCAGTACACAATGTTGTAACTGTGTTTTCTCAGTGTAATTGCTTTATTATTATGGGAAATAAGATTAACATAGTGATTAATGATCCATACTATTTTGCTTTTCATGTCATTTCTGATGTAAATAGTCTAAACATCTAGAGAGGGAAGAAAATGCAGCCAAACTGAGGACTCAGATAATAATAAAAAAAAATGGGACAGATCAAAAGCATTTGATTTACAAGACTTAATTAGCTGAAGTCAAAAGTGTGTACATTCAGGGGTGCCTGGATAGCTCACATGGTTGAGCTTGCGCCTCATGTACAGAGACTCAGTCCTTGCCACAGCACCCACAGGTTTCGATTCCAACCTTTGGCCCTTTGCTGCATGTCATTCCCCGTCTCTTTTCCTTTTTCATAAAGTCAATAAAGGCCTAAAAACTGCCCCAAAAATAATCTTAAAAAATTTATATTTACATTCAAACAGCAGCAATCGAATAAACACATATACAATCACATGAAACAAAAAGCATTGCATCTTTTTATTAATTAATTTAGATTTAATTATAAATTAGTAATTTCCTCCTTTCCCTGTGCATGTATTGTATTGATTGTTGCACAGCTAAAGCAGCTATTACTTTCTTCATTTGTATTGTGTAAAAGGCAGGTGTTCTTGCTGAAGTCTGCCTCTAGGTTGCAGTGTTGCATTATGGTTTCAAGTTCACTTTTGAAGTCTGTTTCTGTTTTTTTTCTGTTTTTTTGCAGATCATTCAAGTGTTCATCCACTTGGAAAATACTCATTGTGTAAACTGATGATCCAATCACTGATAGGCTGTGTTATCAACACTCAAAACAAGTAAATTACAGTTTTGTCTCAATAGATGCCTTCAAAGACATAACACACCTTCAAAGTGAGGATATTGGCAGCTCATCTTTAAAGATGACACTCAGAATGACAAGAGAACATATTAAACCGCCACTATGATGAATTTTAGTTTTTACTTTAGTCTTTTATGTTTTTAAATTTGGTCCAGAAGTTAATTTGACTGGACTGCATCTTTAATAGACTTCACTAGCGCTTTGTCGCTTGAAAAGATCACAGGGAGTTGGGTACACAGATTCAGTCTAATCCTTGACTCAAAATCATCCGCAGTCGCTGTCTGTCAATGACAGCGTGGTTCAACAAGAAAACTGTAGGTGTTTGAGACTTCAGACCAGGAGGCAAGAATCACCGTTTAAAGGCTGTTAAATGGCACTTGTGAGCAATTTTCTGAACTCACCTTTCAATACAAGCCTCTTTACAGTATGAGTCCAGGAAACCACATGCTTTGATTTACATTGATCCTGGTCACTTGATTGATTAGCCTGTTAATTAACCACTTTGATTGTTAATTGCCTGTGGGCTATATACTGTAGATCCAATGTGGCTAGCGAAGATTATTGTTTTTGGGTGAGTTAGTCAGCTTCTTAATTTGTCACCGGACGTGGACAAAAACACATTTGTTACTTACAGTAACCTGAATGGTTTCCCTTTTTAACAGTTCAAACACAACAAACAGTTTAGCTTGATACTTCATGACTTTTCCTATTTTTATGACAATTACTTAAATGATTTTGAACTGATAATATATTTAAGAAGTCCGTAATGGAAAGTCATGTATTACTCCTGTTTGGGGTCTTAGAGACATCAGTTGTAAAACCTAATGAATTTTCATAGTGCTCTATATCTTTGCTTTTAGTTGACAGCATGTTTAATGCAGCACTGTCCTCCCAAATCCTGACTATAGTAAGTCTGCTTGGCTTTCTGTTGTATAACAGTTTGTTCAGAAGAGGTCTGACAGGGAGTGAGACCTCCATAACGTGACTTCAGTACTTTTCCACATTTTTTTTGAAAGGGTCAGAAAAAAAGAAAAAAATACAGGTAAAAAAAATGCTGAATTTCCCATTATTCTTATTATTTTTACACATACAGCAATGGGGTCTTTGGAACCTAAACAATATGGAAGTAAAGCCAATGTCAACAAAGCACAATGGTTTTATATATATATATATATATGGAGAATGTGAAAAGGCACCTGCAATTCGATTTCCACTACACAGGTGGCATTTGGCAAAACATCGACAGTTGGAAGATTCCATGTGACTTACTGAAGTGCATTATTTTGGCCTTATTATATTGTAATTCCAGATACTAAAAGTAATTATTTCTGCAGTGCTGCTGAGGAGGCAAAAAGGTAAGACTGTATCTCTCCACACACTTACCTCTCTGTCTGCTCCAAGGACAGATGGCCAGACACACATCTCATCCCAGACAGAATAAGAAAAGAGGAATTCAATCACAAACTACCCCCTCCAACATCCCAATATCCCCCCACTCCCCCTTTATCATTTTCTCTCATTCTTTTTTTCATATTTCTAAGTCGCTTCATTTCAGATGCATTCATACATTTCCAATATCTTTATGTATGAGTCTGTCCCCCTCCCTCCTCCACACCTCCCCTTGCCCCTTCCTTCTCTCTCCCCTATTTTCTATCTTACTCTTTCTTTATTTTCCTCCCATCCTCACCTCTTTCTATACCTTCCTTCTTTCTTTCTCCCTTTTCCCTATCTTCCTCCTTTCTTCCCTCCCTACATCCCATTACTGTAATCCATCACTCTTCCATCAGCCACCATGCAAACAGGCCTTCTGGTTCCCATAGCAACAACCTCCGGCCTGGCAGTGCGCAGCCCCTCTCTGATTGGCTGGCAGGGCTTAGGCAGTCTCAGTCTGTCTGGGAGATGTGGTAATTGGCTGAGAAGTCATACACACACATGCACGCACACGCACACACACACACACACACACACACACACACACACACACACACACACACACACACACACACACACACACACACACACACACACACACACACACACACACACATACATTGCAAACACATAGTACAGTATTCACACATTGGCATACAGTATACACATCCTTGCACATACACACAAATACATGCACAAATAAAAACACACTTGTGCTTACTCTGGGCCTAAATAAATATACATACACATATTATATTGGGTATTGAGTGGAAAACACACACACACACACACACACACAATGCATAAACATCCTCAGAGATATGAAAGGGAGACTGGGGTCAGAGTAATGAAGCTCATAAGAAGACGGGGGCTCTAGGCTGTGTGCATGTGCATACTGTACAGTATGTGTGTGAAAGTGCACGTTTGTGTGCATGCATGTCTGAGAGTGTGTGGGTTTCTGTATGCACATGATGGCGGGGGTTGGGGGTGTAGTGTAGGATTTTGGATATGGTTGGAGCTCTGCCAAAAGATGGATGGAGGAATTGGTTTTTGCAGAGTATATTGTTAAAAATACCTATATTCCCCCAAGGAACCAAATGTGCACTAGTTTTCCGTTGTCTGGCTTCTGGAAGGAAGCAGGGAAGGGAAAAAATGAAATTGTTGATCAGCCTGACTTCACCCTGCTGCTGTTGCTCAGCCAGGTCTGGCCAGCACAGCAGCTATGATGAATGTCTCATCTCCAGGAATACATCACAAATAGCAAAACTGTACCTGCCCTGAATAGTAAAGTGTATTCTCTTCTGCAGTGTTGTTAAAAACAATTGCGGACAATGGGGCTCCTTTTTTCAGGCCAGCTACAGAAGCAAAACAATGCTGTCCCTTCATCTTTTTTTCAATTCATAGCCAATTTGTTCCATTTTCAGCACATGTAAAAAAATGAAGGGTTCTAGTGAATGTGTTTTAGCCACAAAGTGTGTTTAAATTGGAACTGATAATTAGCCATTCAGGTTTGAAAGCTGACTTTGAACACACTGATTTGAATGATTGTTATCTGCAGTGAAAAGAGAAAGAAATAGTTGGTGTTGGACCTAAGCTCCTAGCCGAAAAGTATAACTGCATGTACGGGAAGAATTGTGTGGGCTAGAAAGTCCTCACTTCCTGATTTAAAAAAAAGTTAAACAGACTAGTAACAATACAGACAACGAGATGAGCAGACAGACAGACTGACTGCTGTCCTAAAACACGGAAATATTCAGTGATTTACATCACAGGAACAAGAGCAGATAAATGCACAAATACACACATGCAATGACAACACAAAAGTAGTAATTTTTCAATCTCATCTTTTTAATGGAAAAAATGAGTAGAGGGAAGAGAGAAAAACTGGGTAAATTGAGAAAGTCGCATGAATTTTACAGAGAATGACTGACAGCAGTGATGACAGCAATGTGGTCACAGTCCACATTTCAAAGCATTCCCAGGTACCAGACAGAGAAGAGAGAGAGAGAGAGAGAGAGAGAGAGAGAGAGAGAGAGAGAGAGAGAGAGAGAGAGGAAAGGGGGGTGGGAGTGGGGGGATAAAAAAAGGCCAAGAAGATTTAATCTTCCTCTCAAGGTAAAAAATCCAAATAAAAACCCATCTTTATCCAGTGTTGTTTACAACAGACAATCACATTGAAAAAATGTAAAGATTAAAAATAAAAAGAGCACCCGCACTCACACACATACATACTTACAATTACTTTCTTATTTTTGGGAAATGAAAAAAAAGTGCAAGCAAGATCACAGAATGACAATTTACAAGAGAGGCCTAGAGTGGCCCAAAGTCTCAACCCTCTGGCTGACCCACCCCAACAGCCTTAAATAGGGGGACATTGGGTTAATGGCGTCAACTTGAGTCCTGGAGGTTTCTGGTGCAGCTTCCTTTTTTAGCCCTGAACCCACATCATCAATACCACCTTGGTTTGTCCATTTTTACAAAGGGAAGGCTCAAGTTTCATTTAATAATCACAATGATACCAAACCTTCCAAAACCCCAACATGGCTTCCCCACCCTCCCCAGATAGTACAATCAAAATGAGTTTGACTCCACCATGCTTCTCCTATTAAATGCAAGGAAAGCTACCAATATAAAGGCTTTGCAGTCACCATCGACATCATCATCACCATCCATCTACAAAACAAACGTTTCTATTATTGATTAATGATCATCATCAACATCCATTTCAACCTCAAACTATTTCCACTAAAACACACTTCAACTTTAGATGTCAGCTCTGATTGGTTAATGGAAATACACATTTTTTGATTGGATACTATTGGTTTTGTTGGCATACACAACACTGACTTAACACACTGTAGAATGACACAGCATTCTTCTTTATCCAAGTGCATTTTGTGAAATGTGTACACTCAAGTACACTGTTGTCATCTGTACTCATTGCAATCCTCTAGCAGTGCTGTACCATGCAAGTGGTTCCACTGTGAAGAAAATATCTGCAAAATAATAATAATTCACTATTTTGGTTCGTAATCATAAGTGCTTATACACAGACATACAGACACACACACACATATACACACAGGCATAAACACACTTGGGGAGCAAATGCAGCCCCGCTGTGCAAAATGTGAAAAGACAGAGATTACAAAACCAAACAAGGAAACAAACATGAAATGCACATAAATTAAAAAGTTATTTCCCATCATTGTTTAAAAAATCAATACTGACAATATCAAAATATGAAATCAGAAACATTTCAGGTGGCATTCATGCATCAGTGGAGTCACATTGAATTGAGGGGTAGCACAGTATTTGCACCTAATGTCTTTCTGTATCAGATGGCAAACACAATTACAGTTCAGGTGTGTTCTCGCAAGCCATCTGATCGTGCGAGTTTCCATTTAGAGACATGATGCAGCATTAAAATGAGTTGTTCATTCAAATCAAAACCAACCGGGTTTTGTCCTGTTTCATACTTTGATATGTACATAAGAATATGAAATAATGTTGCCCTTGATTCAATCCACTATTTACAGCTATTGTCTTCAAACTTAAACCTCACACATCATTGGATGGATGCCTTCTCTATACTATCAAATCATTCAGAAATGTTGAAAACATCCTCCTAAATCAGCATTTGCACTTCAGCTGTCTTGTAATGTGCCCATTAAAGTTGCCTTGAGAAGTTCAGTCAAACTGGTGGAGGAAAACATAATGGGCCTTTGGGTTAAAAAGAAAAAAGAGATTTATTTCAGCTTGGTCTTCAAACACTGATGTATTATACTGGATGGAGTCCAATGTGCAGAGTAGACCTGCAGCCAGCTGGATTTTTTAAAACAAACAAAGTTTCACTCATTTACCTCATGTTTTGCAGGACACAAAGGTGCTAAAACAACATTCACTTGGAAAAAGAGCTGGCAAGCTAGCATGCTAATTTAACTTGTGACTTTGACTTTAACACCAATCACTTCACTTATACCAAGCCCAAAGATAAAAAAAATTGGGTTATTAAAGCTTCTGTATGCTGCTTGAGTGTGTTAGCCAGTGTCAAACAGAAAGCAATGTACTTAGTCATATTTAGGTGATACAATGACTGTGTAGATCTAAATATACAGTTGAGAAGTGGATTAAGTTACAGGAGTGGTTTGGTGTCTATTCAAAGCCACCGTTCAAGGTGGGTGTTGAGTGTTTGATCCCAAAAACCCATATTTTGGGTGGAGTATCGCTTTAAGCTAGTACCAAAGAGCCTCTTCACTAACATAAAATAAATGACCCTCGACACAGTCAGTGTATTGTGGTGATATTTTTCCAAGATGTGTGGTTGTGAGAGAAAAAAGAGGAAAAACAGACAAAAGTATCATGCGTAGGGATAAATCAAATGCAGATGTTACTATGAAGTTAATTTTAACTGGCATTATATTTGGCAAGGATATCATGCCTTTTTAGCTCTTCATGTTTAGGATTTGAACTTGATATTGAGAAATCATTTGACATTTTAGGAAATACACTTATTGACTATATTGCCAGGACACTGTTAGTGTAGCTTAGCATTGAGACTGGAAGCAGGGAAAACAGCTAGCCTGGCTCTGTATAAAGGTAACAAAATCCACCTACATTACCTGCACCTCTAAAGGTGTCTTGTATATAACTCATCTATTTAATCTGTACAAAAACCAAAGGGTAAAAGTGACAACTTATGGTTTTACAAGGGGTTATGTGCCAGACCATTTGTTGATGGGGACAGTGACTTTCTGCCAAGAAATAGACTGACACATAACTCGCCATAAACCCATAACTTTTTTACACTTTGACTTTCATTTATATTGCCCAAAATGTCAAAATACGTCTCAGGACGTCAGTGCCAAGACTTAAGACTTGTAACTTGTGACTTGCAAAACAATAAATTTGTCCCACCTTTGAACAGGAAAATGCTTAATTTCCATACATTCACATAACCTTCATGCTACTCAAATCCACTTAGCATGGAGCTGGCTACAATTACTGTAGTGCTCAGATAAACTCACACAAACAGACACACAGGCACACACAGAGTTTAACACACCCAGTTTGGCCAAAATAGTTCATATCACAAACACATTATTGCGAATTAAGTGTGCTTTCTTTTCAATTTCAATTAAAAGTCTTTAAAACAATTAAAATAACATGCAAATGAAAAAAATAAAATAAAAAACGAATCATAAAAAAGACGTTTTTAGGCCTCAGCATATGGGCCAGACAAAGTTCTGCATTGTCCACACATCAATCCTACATTCTTAACACACCGAATAATACACACCGAGCACCAGGAGCATTTCAGTCTCGCATTGGCTTCACAGTCATTTTTTCATAGAAGGGAAGGGTGATTAAAGGTCAGGTAAAGGATTTGTGAGAGATGCAAAGGCTAAATTGTCATTTTTTTATTACACTGTTTGATCAGAGATAGCTGAGTAGAGAAAAATCCATCTCTCCTCTCATCTGAGGATCACATCCGAACACTAAAATTTTCAGTGTCAAAATCAAAATGCATCATTCATTTGTGAAAACCCCATGCAAGGAGAGAGGATGAAGTGAGGTCAAAGATGGTCTGAGTTCCTGACCAGATTCTCATTGTTTGCCAGTGAGGGGGGGTTTTGAAGAGTGCGTAGATAGTGAATCAGTCTGAATTCTGTACAATTCATTCTCCTTTGAAACTGCACAGGGCAGCGAGCCCTGCAGACAAATAGCGGAGCAGAGTTCAACATCCCAGCTCTGCTGTACAGGGTAAAGGACAGAGGGAGAAAATGAAATTTTGGTTAGGTGTATATTTCACAGTTGGCTAACATTGAAACCTACTGTTCCATGGTTATCCAGGGTCTTCCAAGCCCTGTCCTCGGCCTAACACCTATCCATCTTATTAATTCTCACTCACTACTTGACTGAGTTGCAGCTGAAGATCATTAGGGCTCTTCCGAGGGCCCTTAAGAGGGTTCCTGTGGAGTAGTATGCCTCTGAAGTGCCCTTGGCAGGCTGGAGTGTGTGTCTTGCTAGCAAACGTATTGCCAGCAGATGAATTCCTCTGTTGAAACAAAGCAGGAAAAGGTGGTGGGAGTTCAGGTCAAGCATCAGGGAATGTGAGTCACACAAAAAGACAGAGGTTGGTTTGCCGCTGGGTGCAGCTCTGTGGGTGCTGTGTGCTCAGTTGTGTCAAAGGTCACTGGGACGGATTGTAGAGGAAGTGGCGGCTAGTAGATCAGAAGAGGAGGGGGACAGCTGAGGCACAGAGGGGGGTGACAAAGAAGTGGTTTGGGAGAGGATGAAGGGCCAAGAGGATGAGGCACAGCTCTGCAGATTAAGTGAGGGTGATGTAGGCTGAGGCCTTCTCCTTCAGTTGTCTCAGACACAGATGACAGCTCCAGCTCCCTGTACCACACACACACACACACACACACACACACACACACACACACACACACACACACACACACACACACACACACACACACACACACACACACACACACACACACACACAGAGCACATCACAGATCGAAAGTCCAATCACTGCTATTGTAAAGCCTTGTAGATTAATCCCTCATTTCAGACTGTAATACTGTAAATTAAAGCTCCATGTTAAAACATCACATGCGCCTGTGGATTGCGGATGCAGGGGATTTGACAACTAGTTTGGTTTGGATTTGAGCATGGGATTTGTGACATTTATTAAACATTAACTTAATGCTAAAGTGCAGCGCTCAGTGTACCCTGCTTTACTGTATTATGCCTGAAGGTGTTCTGTGAGCATTAAGCACAGCACAGTATGTTTAAAAATATATGTTTACATCCATGTGAGAGCTCAGTCAGGTCTCTTCTTGAGAGTAAGCTGACTGAATTTAAAAAAATGTTTCCTGTAAATCAAAAGTGTTGCATGTGTGGGCAGAGCATGACACTGTTAGTTAGTGTCGAACACAAGTGCCACCGCTACTGTATGTTCAGCCAAGTGACACTTTTGCCATGGAAACAGAATATCTTTTCTACTACTCATTTCCATGACAACGCCATCAAACATCCTTAGGCAGCAATCTTGTATATAGTAGGCAAATGAGTTTAATTTGAATAGATGTAACCAGCTCCTTTTCGGTGATGATAGCCACACTATCAGGGCATTTGCAACCTCAGATGTTCCCACAAAGAGATGCAGATTTATAAGGAGTCCTGCAGGTTAAATTCTTGTTATGCTTTCAATGCCTAAAAGAGACTGTCTGACTATTTTGACCGCAGGTTTCACGCTCCTCACTGTGATTGTCTCCCCACCTACAGTAGACAACAGGCAGTGACATAATTCTGTACAAACAAAAATGTTCTCAGGTTACTTTTCTTGGGCAGTGCAGTTTGACCAAATACAGGTTCAGGTTCAGAAGTCCTTGATATACTGTAAACACGTGTGAGAACTCCAGGTATGCAGTGAATCTCATGAATATAGTGCTTGTATTTTTTTTTATTGTATTTTTTTAAATTTTTAAATTTATTTTTATTGTTGTACATACCCTCTGGTGGTTCAGACATGGGAGGGCTCAGACAGTACATGTGATAGCCTCTGTCACAATCATCACAGAACAACAGCTGGTCCTGGAACAGAGGAGAATAGTCACATAAACATATTATACATTATATGGCAACAGATTTGAAAGGACACAAGAGCATGAATTGAATGTGTATATAGTTGAAGATATGAATTTGTATAATATAAATCAAAGGGTTATATATATGTGGCATGTCCTTTGGTTGTTACTAAAAATATATATTTAAAAGAAACTCTCTCTAGGCCAGAAACAATAAAAACCTTCACTGTGACTTTATTGTCTGCACTACAGTTTGTTTGAATATACATTTAGGATTAAAATAGCATTTATTCCCTGTTGAGATCTATTTATCTTTCAAATTCTCTCATGGAGTCAGTTTCATCCCAGTGGGACCAAATGGGCAGTATAGACCAGTGGTCAACCTTCAGCCAGAGGGATCAAACCTTGATGCTCTCACATCTGTAAACAAGCCAGTGAATCTCAATTTGCTCCTGGATCACAGTTCAAAAAGTATATTCCTTCAAGGATAAATATCAGTATGCCCTAAACTTGCTCTACCTAAAAGACTGTATACAACCGACATTTCATGTATTATGTACTACAGTATGTATGTCCAGTTGTAGTATTGTGTGTGTGTGTGTGTGTGTGTGTGTGTGTGTGTGTGTGTGTGTGTGTGTGTGTGTGTGTGTGTGTGTGTGTGTGTGTGTGTGTGTGTGTGTGTGTGTGCAGCAACATGTGTTCAGAGTTAACATGTAGTATAAAGTAAGATCCTACGTCATTCTCAGAGGTGCCACACAGACTGCAGGACTTGCACTCGATGCACTGCCAGCGATAAGTCCTCACCGCAGCCGTCATGTTCACTGTGAACTGCAGACAGGACGGGTGGCCTGAGTGCACACAGACACACACACCCACACACACGCACACACACGCACACACACACACACACACACACACACACACACACACACACACACACACACACACACACACACACACACACACACGCACACACACACACACACACACACATGCACACAAGCCGACACAACATTTTTCACCATTGCTTTTTGTCATCCATCATCTACCCATTCTATTTATCCATCAGTTTGTTTGCTTCATATGGATAATTTATTTGAGGGGGAATTCGACAGTGGTGTGTTACAGATGTGAAAATTGCATTAGTTAAGTTAGCCAAAATAATTTTTGGACAGCATTTTTCCTGTATCTACATAAAAAATGTAATAAAAGAAATGTTATTTCAGTCATCTCAGAAACAATCTAGCATGAGCTTACTTTTAAATTTAATCTTAAGAACAACGTAAACTGTTGGAGTTTCAATAAAAGTGGAAAGAAAAATTCCAGATTTAACATAAAAATCATCTGATCTTTTCCATTGTAGTCCACTTCTCTGCCATTCAAAATGTTTTCTATCTTTCTTCTACGGTGGCCCTGAAGTGCAAATCCCACAACGCCACAGCAAATCCCACAACGCCACAGCAACCACAACGCAACAGCAAATCCCACAATGCGACAGCAAATCCCACAACGCGACAGCACATGCCACAACACAACAGCATTTCGCCACAACACAACAGCATATCGCCACAACACAACAGCATTTTGCCACATCATGACAGCATTTTGCCACAACATGACAACATTTTGCAACAACAGCATTTCACCACAACACGACAGCATATCGCCACAACACGATAGCATTTTGCCACAACACAACAGCATTTAGCCACTGAAACGGAAAGGGTAGGTACATATTGGACACTGATCCTCGTTCTGATTGGTCTGTAATTTACAAATGGGTTTGTGTAAGTTTTGATAGTTTTTTTTTTTCATTTGAACCAAGAAACGATCAAACAGAAATAGTATGTTTTTTTTTCGATTTTCATTTCAATTAAAAAACAAATGAATGAAAATGCAGCCGTATTTCTGTTTTTGGTTTCTGATTTCAAAAATGTCTGATTTGGGTTTTTAGCAAATTCCATTTTTCTTTTCTCGGTTTGAAGAATGACATCACGAGAGGAGGGTGAGGTGGCACGGAAGTAAAATATTTCCAAATAAAAGCCAATCCATGTAGACTGGCCGTTCTACAACATTCTCTCGTATGTCATTTTTCAAACGGAGAAAAGAAAAACTGATTTGCTTAAGACCTAAACAAACAATCAAAACGTACACGGGACCATTTGTAAATGACAGATCAGGACGAGGATCAGTGTCCAACATGTACCTACCCTTTCCGTTTCAGTCTTACTAATGCTGTTGTGTTGTGGCGAATTGCTGTCGTGTTGTGCCAAAATGCTGTTGTGTTGTGGCAAATAGCTGTCGCGTTGTGGTGAATTGCTGTCAGGTTGTGGCATTTGCTGTCGTGTTGTGGCATTTGCTGCTGTGGTTTGCACTTCAGGGCCACCGTACTCTTCTTACCCGTTATTACAGTTCGTCCTGGTACTTGCTGTTACATGATCACAACAATAGAAATATTGTTATGTCATCCTTGTTTCCCTACTTTCATTGTAGGTGTTATTTGTGAGTGGTTATAAAGAAGAGGACCATACCAATGTTTTGCATGCTTCAGCCCATTCACTACAAATCACGTACATCTTTTGAGTTCTGCTTTTTTTTATTTTTCAGATGAAAAAAACATGTGGATAAAAATGTATATACAGTACATGCAATCAAGTAATAAATACACAAATTCTGCACCATCAACTGCAATCTATGCATGTATACAAATAACCACAATATACAAGCACATTCCAAAAACCAAAACAAAGGGACTTATAATGGGAAAGAAAATAATACAACCATATTTAAAAAATCATACTTGAACTCTACTCTGATAAGATTTACTGTTGGCCATTCACAACCACAATACATACTAAACAAGGTCATTCTCTCACAAACTTGCAGCACAGGGGACACGGTCTCAAGAAGATGAAATAGACAATGGTTTATATCACATTTGTAAAGTAGGTTGTTGTATAACAAGCCAGGGTTAAAAGAAATGCAGCAGAAAAGATTTGATTTTTTTGGTCAGACAATGACATCACACCAAGATTAGTGTACATCTTATAAAAGCCATTCATATTTTAATGCAAATGAATATCTTTGTTCGACTGTGATCAATGTGACATGACCACCTAAAATAAAAACAAGTGCCAGATTGAAGTTAATTTCTGACCTTGAAAACAATATTTTGACAAGACATGCCAGAGTGTTTTTTCACTTCTGACTGCAGAGCATGTATCTTCATATGTATTGCATATACTGGGAATTTGTTAAATATCAAAAATTGTAACTCATGTGATTCATCTTTTTTATATTCTTGATATTGTACAAAACTTTACAAAATCCCAAATCTTGTTCCCAACTATGTTTATAGTGTTATCACTCACTTACTGTATAAGGTTTTTAAGTGGATGTAAATTCTTGACACTTTTACACCTCTTAAGCAGCAATAAAAGTGTGTTTTATGAATGAGAAATTCTTCTGGCAGAGAAGATTGTAACACATGTTTACAATTATAGCCACTGTTTTCCAAAGCATGTCATATTGTTTATGACATTTTAATGTGTTTTCTACCTCTCAGGCAGCCAAGGGTTTGTATTCCTTTCCATACAAAAACAAAATCAACATACAGAATAATTTAAGAAAATTCAAAACATCACAGTGAAGTTCATGTATGTTTTGATTTGAAGTTATGTTACTGAATGGGGTTGCAGCGCAGACAACTTAACCTGCACTTACAACTACTACAATATAAGTTAAACAAATAAATGCAGGCATTAATTTAATTTTAATTATGGTGGCCTTTAAGAAAAATAAGTCCATGAAGTAACACCTCTAATTATTGTATGTGTACGTTTTGTATTTGAATTTTTATGTGGAGAACCTCCAATAACGTATATTTCACTGTATGTATTTTGTCCTTCAGGGCCACCATAGTTGCTGCAAATTGCTTTTCAAAATGCAGTAAGAAATGTAAACCACTAGCTGCTTGCAAGGTGAGAAAATACCTCAAACATCTAAAACATTACAGAAAGGTTAAGTATATTGTACATGATTTTTAGTAGATGGGCTAAATCAAAACAAAAACACTGGTATGGTCCATCCATTTTAAGCGTAACAGGAATCAAAACTTGCATTTATTTATATAGTTAATATGAAATCTATACTCAACAAACAAAACACTTTAAAATTGTGCATCAACAGAGGACCGCCTTCCTCCTTCCAATCATCCCCTTCAGCGATGCCCTACCTGAGCGTCCACAGTCCGCACAGGAGATAAGGTCTTCAGGACACCCAGTTTTCTTTGAGCCTCCGAGGCAGAAGTCGCAGTAGCCGTTGGCGATCACTGAACCATCTGGTGCTTTTTTGGCTGGAAGAAGAAAAAAACAAGAGAAGCAGGTAAGTAAAAGTGGGAATACAGTTTATTTATGTCTGGGCTCTTAGAAGTCAGTGTTATGAAACTATGACCTAGAGTGAAAGAGCTGTATCAATCTCTAGACAGTTTAAAGGGGAATACTATTAAAGTAATATCAACAGAGCGGCCATCACCTAGGTGTGCTGAGAAAGAGAAAATATCGTCGACAGAGTATTGTACTTTACTCACAGTAAGTGATTAGAGGTAAATTGCTGTAAAACAAAGAAAAGGAAAGGAGATCTGTAGCCCTGTAGTCCCTGTTGCCAGACTGCACACCATCCCAGCTGGGCACAACACCCTGCCTATCTCTCTTTCCTTTTTCATCTGTTTGCTTTGGTAAAAACAAGCACTCTTGCAAGCCTGCGTTGGAGCCTGGGACTCACCAAACCCTGGCTCACCTAGGAAGTGGGAGGCACAGATAGGGATGTGTGCTGGAAGCCCCTGGGGTCTGGTGAATATTTTCATGAGTGGAGGAGGAGGAAGAAGAGGAGGAACTGAAGAAGTATGAGTGTGTAAGTAGGGATTTTGCCAGGACAGACCTGCCGTCATGCTGATTGTGCTCCATGTGAAGCCGTTTAATAATGATTATTAACAAGAGAGAATTTCCCCCTGCCTGCCTGAGTGCTGTATATATACGTGTGTGTATGGATTCACGTCTACCCCCCCATCCCTCTGTCTGTCTGCCTGTCTGCCTCCTGCCAGTCCTACTGCTGTTGATTGCATAATCACTTTAATGGAAGCAATCACATAACCACTGCAGACTATTTTGTATGTGCGCTTTATTCTCTTAGATGTAATGCACTGGACAGGTCCTTCACAATGACTCACCAGGCAGGACAGAGCAACAGTGAAAACAATAGAGTGGGTTACACACGCTCACACATACATATAGGCACGCACAGAAAGCCAGAAAGACAGAAGATAAGCACACACAGACCATGCAGACAGACAGACAGACAGTGCTGCAGGTGTTACTGTGTCTGTGTTCATATGAGAGACAGAGAGAGGTCATTAATCCATCCATTTCAAGGTGGAGTCTTGTTTGGCCGGAAGGGGAGGGTTGTGAGTAGAGGGTGAATTTGATGGGAAAGAGGATGAGAAGGGAAGGAGGAGTGAGAAAGATTGGGTTTCTACTCCACAGGGTCTGGCTTTAATCCTCTGAGAAATAAAATAATAATAAAAACTCTCTGATCAGGATGAGAGACAGACAGACAGACAGACCGACAGAGAACAGGGAGGGGAGGAAAATGGTAAGCTGTACCTGCTACTGCAAATTTCAACAGTAGTGCGCTAAGCAGAAGGAAAAAAAAGCAAGAGGTTGTCATCCATACTGTGAGAATGTAACTGTAAGGACTTTACTGCTTTACATTATGTGGTGCAATGACGAATAACAAGGAGACTACTGTATCAGCACCAATAGAAATAATAATCAAATGTACTTCAAATAGACTCGTTATCATGTACACAAGGATTTTACAGTGCTACAGCCTTACTAAATGTGAGATTAAACATTTTTGTATATACTGAATTGAGTGGGTTGTCTTGACCATAGCTACAGACAAACACTGTCTAGTGCCTGAAGTTCACAATGTATTATTTCAACACAGATGGCTCCATCCTCATAATTCTCAGTAATCTCCTTTTCCAGTGATAATATGAGCTCTTGCTGGCGTCAGCTTTTTCAAGTTATTATTTATTAGAGTTTCATTATAGTACAAAACACCTGCAAATAATCAGGCCCTGTGCTGGTGAGGGTTAGGCAGATATAGCTTGGCTTATTTTTCTCCCTTTATTAAAAATCATCAGAAAGTCAGTGTGGTCTGAAATGATTACTTAATTCTGTATAAACCCGTCAGAGGAATATTATCATTATTATTGTTATTATTATTAGTTGTAGTAGCAGTAGTAGTAGTAGTAGTAGTAGTGGTAGTAGTATTGTTATTATTATTATTTAAAATTTTATAGTTGTGGGAGTCGTTTGTAAGTAGGCTATATATGTCAATTGGTCAAATGAACAAAATACATCATGATTTCCAATATATTCTTTAACTTCTCCTGTCCATCAAACTAGTATTAGGTCCAGCTCCATTGAAATAGTGTTACATTTTACTTTTATCAAAAACACATCAACACATCCCAAAATGTAGTCCCTATCATTTTTAATACAATAACGCTAGCAGTCTGTGGTGCTTTAAGCTACAAAAGCTAGCATCAGCATGCTAACATGACGATGTTAACATGTTATATAGTGCCCTCAAGAATTACACTAGTACAATGGAATGGAAATAAGTAGTGTACATGTTATGGACACTAAACCAGTGATAAAACAAAATGATTATAATTATTAAGTGTCTGGAGTCTAAATTTGCTGCTCACTGACTGTTTAGTGTCTATTATATAGGGAGTAGTGATTGAGTGCAGGGAGTCACTTTGGACACAGCCCAGGTATGTTTACCATGGTCACCTTCATAGAGTGTTAGCATGCTAACATTGAGCACTGAACAAAGTACAGCAGAGGCTGATGGGAATGTCATTAGTTCTGCAGATATTTGGTCAAAAACATGGTATCAGATACATTAAATTTCAGAGCTGATGGTGGCCCTAGATTAAAAGTTAAGGGATTACAATTCTTTCTGAGGGGGTATTACAGTAATGTAAACCTATGTACCAAATATCATGGCATCCAATAGTTGTTGAGATATTTA